>JAODKM010000016.1:8328558-8363320 GCA_026780845.1 Petrocephalus sullivani | reverse complement strand
CCACTTTCAGAACATTACTCAACCCACTTGAACTTGCTGCTTGGGATGCATTTGTGCTAGTAGTGCAAAACTTTCTGTGAAACGAGCGAGCTGAAAACTATGTTGAACTTCTTAACAACATGCTGACAGCACATCAGAAACTTGGCAGGATGTCTCTAAAAATGCACTTTTTACGCTCCCATTTTCCATTTCTGTCTGCCAAATTTGGGTGATGTAAGCGATCAACATGGAGAGAGATTCCATCAAGATATTTTGCTCATGGAAACAAGATATCAAGGCCACTTTAATCCCAACATGATGGGCGATGGCTGTTCGTCTATAACGGGATACTACTACCACCCACAAGCGCAAATGCAAATGCTTTAAGCACTTTTGAACACTAGGCCTTTTCAATAAGCCCAAGCTGAATCTTTAGCAGTTTTGTTGCTCTGAATGCATCAATGGGATGCTAATGATGTACCAAGTTTCAGTTTTACGTAATGTACAGATTAATTTTTAAACAACTAGACTCAACTTTAAATCCTGACGTGCTACAATAAATCTGACTTCAGATTTGGTATCAGCCACTCGATTTAGTATAAGACATATAAATTTTGCTGAGTAGCAGAATTTTGTTTTATTTTGTTGGCCTGTGTAATCAGCCCACATTGGATTTGGGAGAGATGATGAGAGTATGTATGTAGTATGAAGGAGGGCAGGCTGCTACTGAAGGTCAGTCAATGAGAGTGAGTGGACTGCAGAGATTGTAGGAGATATGATAGGCTTGTGGCCATGGAACATGATAAGAGTCCTGTGTGGAGGGGAAGAAAGTGTAGAGGAATGCTGGCAGGAGAGGTGCTAGGGGGGGTGTGGAATGCCTGGGGTACGGATGGGGGCCTGGTGACGACAGCTAAACAAGGTATTCAGGAGCCGGTAGGAGGGTTATTGCAGGCAGGGGGCACTAGTGCTGCTTACCACCAGGAATTGCGACACCCCTCCCTTGTCTGTCCTAAAGGCAGGAGGCAAAATGTGGAGGTCAGTTTATAATTTGCTTACAGTGAATAAGGTAGTGGAGGATCAATCAGTGGAAGTTCCCGATCTCCTCACCCTGCTGACAAATGTGCCCCCCCAGTGGTTTACAGTTTTTGTTCGCATTCATCTTCAGGGGTCGGCAGTGCACCTCCATGAGGATGCCGCGGGGATTTAAGCACTTGCCAGCATGTGTCCAATCAGGCGCTCAGGGCAGATGTGGATGGACTGACTTTAGAAAGCACAGTGACACGGCATGTGGGTGGTCTGCTGCTGTGTGCTGACACACTGGCTGACTGCCGGCGAGACTCAGTGCAGTGGCTGAAGGCATAAGGTGCTGAAAGCTAAGCTGCAGCACTGATAAGAGCAGCTCACATATTTGGGGTGTGAAATCGGTCACGGGAGATCCGTGCTGGCCCTACTGAGGCCTCTGTGTGGAAATAAAGGTGGACATTGTGCTTCTGGGTGACATCTTAATATTAAATGTGTATGGTTTCGACCATTGCGCAAGGGGGGGGGGTGTAATGGACATGGGGAAAGAGTGAATGGCATGCTTAAGCATAAATTGAGTGAGATCTGTACACAGGTGAACTGGGTAGATGCGCTGCCATAGGTTTTGATGGTGTGCCAAATGGAGACTCACAGGAGGACGTGTCTGTCTCCACATGAGATGCTGACAGGGGAGAATAATGCCTAGATTGATTGGGAAAGGCCCATATAAGGGGGGCCCTAGACCAGCTTGGCCAAGAAAGTGCAGTCGGTAAGAGAGCAGAAAGTCAGGACAGAGGATACCTTCAAGTGTCAGATCAGAGGGCTTACAGGATGCGATGGCAAGGAATGCAGGTCAACGCACAGCAACGTTTTCACCGGTGGTATAATTTGTTGGGTGGATGGCAGTGAGCCATTATGAAAGGGCTTTTCTTAGAAGCCGGGGTTATTCTCACTCTGTTACTAATATTTTGCTGTGTAGTTCTTATAGTGTGCAACCTAGTGCGTAGAGCACTGTCTGAGCAAGTGACAATAGCTACTATGTGAAAGGTGGTGGTGGTGGTGGGGGGGGGACCGTTCAGAGCAGCAAGTTCCTGGACCAACATGGAACCACAGGGCGACAAAAATCATGACAAGGTCCTGCCCACGTTGGAAGTCAAGTCGTTTCTGTCATGAGTACACCACGAAGGAACCGCTGGGGTGCAGTTGTCTACTATGAGGGCCAGATCAATTAGAATTGTGAAAAAGTGTATTTTATAGATGTTGGACTGCAGCATTATCAGTTAATCTCTCAGTTATCCTTCTGTTTATGTATACACTTACGTATTGAGATTATATGATTTAATTGTAGTTGATTATGTAGATGCAATGTCTCTTGAACAGTATCTTATATGGAAATCCTCTCCAGTATTACTGAAGAACTCACTTTACCACAGTTATTTGAATCTAAGTGTTGGTAGTTTGTGAACCATGTCAGCCATGGACCCCGGATGGGGGGGCATGCCTTTTGGTGGGTTGAGAGTGGAATTTCACGAAGGCTTAGGGTTTTTGCCCTCCTACCTAGGCTGGATGGACAAGATTATGTGTGGGACTCTTCTGAGGGGGGAAATATATGGAGTATTATTTAGCACTGTATACCATTTAGGATTATATAACATTTAATAGTATATAACATTTAAAGAATGTAATCATTAGGATATTATCAAAACATATGCCAATCATTGTCTTATGATGTAATCATCACAAGTAATAAATTACGTATGTATGTGCATCTTATGCATTAAGCATGTATCTGCACCTTGTGTTAGTCTCAAAGCTTCTGTTAGCTTTTTCATTTTAGCCCTGGTTGTATGAATATCCACCTCATGAGCTCTGTAGCTAATCATTATGTTGAAAACCAAAAGTATTACCAAACTTTGTAGCTAAGCAACAGGTAGCTGGTCGAAGCTGCCAAGTTTTGCTACCAGGGAGGAAGGAGTCGCCAAGAGGGAGCTGAAGAATATTTTTTAAAAAACCAGTAGAGAAGGCTGCGCCACAATTTGGTTCAACTGAGGGATCAAGCAGTAAAAAATATATGATTGACAAACTTATCACATAGGGGTGTGGATCAGGGGACAATAGTGATGGTGAGTGGATAAGGGAAGGATGATGCTTAAGTGACGAACCATTGTTAAAAGATAAGAAAGTCAGCATGGGACACACTCCTGCAGGGTGTCCAGTCATGGCTGTAACCTCGTTGTTCCAATAAAGACTGACCTACGCAAATGGCTTCTGACTCTTGATTTGGCAGGGAAAGAAAAAAAAACTAATAAAATTGTTACTGTACATACATGGAAATGCGTGTATAGACTTGTCCCAAGTTCAATATCTCACGCCAGCAAAGCTGACCGAAGCTGGCAACCCTGAATTACCTTAGTATACCACCTTTCTTAAATAGCTTGCCGAGGCAGTGATCATTTAATTGAAATAAAAATATTGACTTTGTGAATTATATATCCACTGCATGGTTGCTGGAATGTATTCGAGGAAAAAGGGCGGAAGGCAGGGTATACAGGTCGGATGCGATGCCAGGACAACACGGTGTATACACACGTACACACAATAGGCAATTTTAGGATCACCGGTTTACCTAAATGCATGCTCTTGGACTGAGGAAGAAAATCAGTGTGTCCAGTGGGATGTGAACTCACTCAGACCGCCAAAGCCTAAAAGAGCTGCCAGTGCAATTAATTCATATATAACAGAATAAGTACTTTGTTCTGTTTATAAATAGTTGTTGTCAGAGTTGTTGTCAATTTCTGGTCCAGAAAGTAAAAATCCAAACCAGGATTTTGTTTCAACCAATCAGTTCTGTATAAAGAGGCACAGAGTGCGCAACTAGTTGGTTGAAACAAAATCTTAGTCTGAATTTTTACTTTCTGGACCTGACATTGACACCTCTAGTTGTTGTAAAGGTAATATAAGGACATAAATATGTGACAGATACTTATAGGTTGTTTGCCCGGAACTAGTTTTTCAAGCTACGCATTGCTTAAGATGCCAGCAGGAGCTTTAACTTGTAAGCATTTCTAATAGTTATGATCGACATGCTGGCTCATAAGAGACACACAAATATGACGACTTCTCCTTCTGCTTTGACATGAAGGACGAGTTTGCGTCCGTTTCACTTCCCAAAATGGTAGCTGAACGCGACGTGCGTGGAGGGCCGCCGAGAGCCGGGGCCGGTCCCCGCGGACGGGCGCGCGGGCGCGCGCTGCGCCGGAAAGCTCCGAGACGTCGCCGAGCTCGCGCGCCCGAGCGCGGGGCGGCCGCGGGAAAGAAACACGAGCCGCCGGTGACGTCAGCCATCGCCGAGAACGCGGCCGTGTGCTGGAATGTGAGTGAGTGGGGGGGGGGGGAGCCTGCGCGTGCCGGAGCGAGCTCTCGAGGAGGGGGGGGAGGAGGAAAAAAAAACTTTGGAAACACTTCGGCTCGTAACTTTCCCAGCTTTTCGTTTTAAGCTCTCGACGGACTGGCGGTAAGTGTGAGGCGGCGGCGGAGGCGGGGGGGTCCGACTGGCGGCGGAGAGCGGAGAGACGGGGGGAAAGTTGTCGAAAAAGTGTTTCAAACATGGAGGGGGGACGGCTGCTTTCTGCGGAGGGGAGAGGCGCTGTCCAGGGCTGATCCGGCGCGTCAGCACGCAGATCAGGACCACGGCTAAGAGACGCGCGGCTCCGCGGCCGCCGGAGCGCAGGGACCGGGCCGCCCGCCGCCGAAGGTGCGCGTCTCCCGGAGCCCGTGTCGGCCGCCGCTTCCGGAAAGGGCATGTTTACCCCGTGAGCGTCCCGGCTAGCGGCCCCAGTCCCGCCGCGGCCTTGGGCGGCGGGTCCTTCGCACACTCCGGGACCGGCAGCGAGCACTTTGTCCGGCTCCGGTGCGCCCTATCGCAGGGAGGGAGTAGGTACTGGCGTGTTAGCGGGGCTGCCCCCCGGGTTCGGAAAAAGTTTTCAGCGGCGCGCGAAGCTTTTAGGAAACTTTTAAGAAGCCAAAGATGCAGAGTGCGGAAGGCGGCCGCGTTGCCCCCCTTACTACACACGCCGCGGAGCCCGTGCGGTGCGGGCAGCCCGGGGGTGTTTGTCGGTGTGGCGGCCGCGGGACTGCACTCCTCGGGCTGCCCGGCTGCCGTCGCCCGGGACCGGGGCGCCGCGGTGTGCACCAGCGCCGGGCCGCCAGACGCCAATGTGCCGGAGCGTCGGCGGTGCCGTGCTTGTAAAATGGCCGAACAGCCGTGTCTCATGCGTGCGGCTGGCGAGCCCGCCGGGCCGATGCGGGCCCGCTTCGCAGCTGGAGGGGGGCGCGTTTTATCACACGTTTCACCTGGGTTGGTGTGCATGTGTCTGCCCGGCCTTTTCCCGGGAGCGGCCGCCGGCTGAGACCTCGCTGGCCGAGGCACAGTTGAGGAAAGATGTGAATGTTTAGTAATTGTTTCTGCTCATCGTTTAGTTCTTAGGGGAAGAGTAGCGTGAGCTCTGGGAATCAGGGAACCAGTCACATATTCTCTGGTATATAGATTTACTCACACACACACAAACACACATATTATAATGCCAAAAGTTTAATCGTTTTTTTTCTCCCGAAGTTAGTATACTCCTTTAAGTTCAGATTGTCCGTCGTTGTATCAAAAATCAGTGTCACGTTTTCCTTTGGAATTATAAACGTTGCCTAGCCAGTATGACTTCAGACGAAGAAAGAAATTATATAACGAATTTAAAAAATTTGTTGCGTTAAAAAAGTGTTACTTTAATATAATTATTTGATTAATATATATGTGTGTTTATATATATATATATATATATATAATCAGTTATTCTTTGCAGTAACACTTTTTTGTGCGTTTTTTACTCTAGCAAGTGAACAGGAGGATGCTTGACCTTTTAAGATTTAACATTCATTCTCACGTGATTGTCTTCCTGTATCTTAACTGACAGCAGAAGTAATGCACCATCAAAAAGTAAAGGGTTTTGTAACCTTTGTTCCTGTTTCTGATGATGGGCTATTCAATATAACTCCAGCTTCCACTAATTACGGTTGAATGCAATAATATGGTAAAACACTTTTAAACCTTGATTCAGTACATTTTGTGTAAAAGAAAAACACCATAATATGAAAACTGAAGCTCATGGTGTCATTCCTCCTACTGTGAGAACTTTAGAGAGAGACTGGAAGTATGGTAGCTTGTTGATGCCTTTGCTCACATGACTGGGATATTACTGACATTCCTTATGCACCAATAACTAGACACAGGCCTTCTCTGTAAATGGTTGTGAGATCATCTGTGCTAGCCTTTGTCCTATGAATACCTGCTCCCTCCCCCAGTATTCACGCCTGATGTCTGATGTCGAGGCAGCCGTTCGCTCCTATAGTTGCTGCAAAGCACATGTAATATGGCCATTGCTGTCAGCCCACTGCAGAGTGCTCGAAGGATGACCAATAAGTATTGCAGTATCTTTAAAATCACTGAAAGGTGACATTTTTGAGCTTTTATGTCGCTTTAGTGTAGATGTAGTATGGGCAGCTGTCACGTGAGACGTGGGGGATGGGATTTTGAAGGCAGTCGTTAAATGAAGGTTCCCAGTTCTTGTAGAGCGTACTGCCAACAAGAATTCCCGTTTAAATGTCCATCAGGCAGGGAGTTTACTGGTTCTAACAGTTTTAAAATGTTGTTTTTGATGGAGAATTGGCAAAACTGCATAGCCCTAGGTAAACATTGCACTATGTCTACAGCAATCTATGTCTGTTTAAAGTCTAGGACAAACAGTATTTAGTTTCATTGTTTATATTGACCTGACTTGAGAAGGATTGCAAGCCGAGTAAAGAAAACTTCATGAGTTTTGTTGTTTTATAGTTTAAATGTTAGTGGTATTATTGTAGGCTATACATTTTTCTGGTAATGCTTCTCTTGATGGGACACAAATACTTAGTACTAACGCAGTTACTATTGAAGTATAAATCATGAACAAATATAGTCGCTCCTTGAATATTTCATTTGTATTCATTACTTGTTCCTTCAGTTGTTCAGAAAAGTTTACAGAATTAACAGATTTGGTAACATAAAAAGTAAATTCTTGAGATAAAACTTGCATCATGATTAATTAATGATGAATTAACATGACTTCAGTATTTAAGACTTGGTTTGTGGGTAATTGATATATATGTAAATCATAATACTATATTAATTGTGCCCCATCAAGTCAAGTGTGTAGCCATTTTTCTTAATATGTGATTTGTATTCATATGGATTTTGCCTCGGGGTCATCAGGATGTTAACCTTTACTCATAGTTGCTCTTTCTCTGTAGATCCAGTATGGCTGCCCAGCCTGTTTATCCCATTGGAGTGGGCATGTTTACCCCTGTGGTGTCTGTGCCCATGGCAGGCGAGGGCCAGGGAGTGACTGATATGGCTGCTCCACAGCTGGTCATGCTGGCCAATGTAGCCCTCACTTCCGAGGGCACCAACTGTGAAAACCTCATGGAGGAGAAACAGATGGTGGAACTGAAGACGGTGGGGAGTGGCAGCTACTCCGATAGTGAGGATGAGGCGCTGGCGCAGTTCAGCAGCTTTGAGGGCCAAGCCGAGGCACCTGTAGTCGTGTACGATGAGGCCCGGTCGGATCCACCGTGCCAGGTTGCGGCAGAGCCGGTGCAAGAGGAGACGAGAAGTGATCCGGAAGGGGTGACTGAATCTCCAGAGCAGGATCAGTCTCCGGCAGGAGCGGGCAAGCGTAAGCGCATACAGAGGCCTGTGGAGCCACCCAAGAAGAAGAAGCCCTTCCATTGCAAGCCTTGTCAGTATCAGGCGGAGTGCGAGGAGGATTTCGTCCGTCACATCCGTAGGCACAGCGCCAAGAAGCTAATCGTGGTTAATGGGGCGGAGGCTGAGGCCGAGGGGGTGGCCAAGGACTCGGCATCCAATGCTGAGGGAGGGGAAGGGTTGGTGTACACAAAGGGCGTGATTCGCTGTGAACGCTGCGGCTATAACACCAACCGCTATGACCACTATGTGGCCCACCTCAAGCATCACACTAAGGAGGGGGACAGCCAGAGGGTCTATAAGTGTACCATCTGCACGTACACCACCATTAGTCAGTACCACTGGAAGAAGCACCTGCGGAACCACTTCCCCAGCAAGCTGTACACCTGCGCACAGTGCTGCTACTTCTCCGACCGCAAGAACAACTACGTGCAGCACATCCGCACGCACACAGGTAGGCTCGACGCCTCATGTGTCCAGCAGCCAGATGACGGCACAGGCTTTTTGGGCGCACTAGACGCCATCGCTGTGTCTCTGTGGCTCTGACATTCTTGTTCTGTGACAGGGGAGCGCCCATTCCGGTGCCCATACTGCAAGTATTCAAGCTCGCAGAAAACCCACTTAACTCGGCACATGAGGACACACTCGGGTGAGTCTGAGCTCTGGGACTTTTGCCAGCAGAAGGGTAGAGAAGAATCGGAGAGTGAAGTACACAGTCTTAGTGATCTTAGTGTCAACAGGTATTGTCTGTTGGGGATACTCATAATTATAGAGAGTCTGCTTGAAGACAGCGATATATATTAAAACTGACTGCTGAGCGGACAGGAGAAGACTTGGTAGAATAGCCTGGACTGTGGTTGTATCTCTCCCACATTTGATTTGTACTTTACAGTGATAGGTTGGTATTTTTTTATTCTCGCAATCTTATTGGCTTGGACCCTTTTTTTGTAAATGTAAAAAAAAAGCTACTTTTGGGTCCCTCTGTCTTGACACTGTTGCATGCCATTTGGTGAGCTCTGCCTAGCAATCAGCCACAGTACATAGGAGAGCCATGTGAGAGCTCGCACGTTTAACAGCATGCTGAATCCAGTATTTGGTAGAGTTTGAAATGGAGGTCAGCACTGAGTTAATTTATAGCCTTAGAACACCGCTCAGACAGTCTCCCTGTTGTGTTCTTTTGAAAGACATGAGAAATAAAACTAATATTATTTTGTTGTACTCAATGCATTCGGTGGAGCAGTTGGTTTTGGATTAGCAAAAACGGTAAATTGGTATGTATCGTTTGCTTGTCCCAGTGTGTGGTGATCAGTGGTGTTTGTGTCTGTTTCATTGCATGAAATTTTCCTTGGTGATGATACTTGTACTTTATGAAAAGATATATATCATATAATTTTAAAAATGGTTTCTGTTCAGGTGAGAGGCCATTTAAGTGTGAGACCTGTAGCTACCTAGCTGCCAACCAGCACGAGGTGACTCGCCACGCCAGGCAGGTCCACAACGGCCCCAAACCGCTGAGCTGCCCCCATTGCCAGTACAAGACGGCGGATCGCAGCAATTACAAGAAACATGTGGAGCTCCATATCAACCCTCGGCAGTTCCTCTGCCCCGTCTGCAGCTACGCCGCCTCCAAAAAGTGCAACTTACAGTACCACATCAAGTCCCGGCACCCGGACTGTTCCGAGATCACCATGGACGTGTCAAAGGTCAAGCTGCGTGTCAAGAAACCCGATTCCAACTCCACTTACTACAACGTAGATGGGGACACCCAGTATATGCTGACGGGGATCAAAGAACGGAAGGGGCAGCCGGAGAAAAAATCCGCCAAGCAAGCAAATGCTGCTGCAGAGGAGCAGCAGAATTTGGCCCCAATGAACCTCTCGATGCGAAAATCTACCAGGCCACCTTCAGCATCTGCCGCCGAGAAAGAGCGCAAGGACAAGACCCCCAAGAGAGGGGAGCAAACCTCTGAGAGAGCTGGCACAGGGAAAGCAGAGAAGGGCTCGGCAGAGGAGAAGCAGAAAGCACGGGAGAGAAGCGGCGGAAGAACGGCAAGAATGGAGAAGACTGATAGTGCTGGGAAACCGGCTGAGAGTGGCCTGGAAAAAGTGGAAAAGAAAAAAGAAGCCAAGAACACCACCAGAGTTCCCCGGCTCACGGATGTTACAGAAGCCAGGACGCCAAACAAAAGGGGAAGGAGATCTGTAAAGTCAACAACAAGCTCAGAAGAGAAGGATAAGATGGAGAAGGTAGAGAAGAAGAAGGAAAAAGCTGAAAAGGAAAGGGTGGAGAAGGAGAGGACTGAAAAGGCCAGGGTGGAGAAGGACAGGGTTGAAAAGAAGAGGGTAGAGAAAGAGAGGGTTGAAAAGGAAAAGGCGGAAAAGGAGAGGGTGGAGAAAGAGCGAGCTGAGAAAGAGAGGGAGGAAACAGAGCAGGCCGAGAGGGAAAGGATGGTGAAGGAGGGGGCTGAGAGGGAAAGGATGGAGATGGAGCGAGTTGAGAAAGAGCGGGTCGAGAAGGAGCGGGCCGAGAGGGAAAGGGCGGAGAAGGAGCGGGCAGAGAGGGAGAGGGCGGAGAAGGAGCGGGCCGAGAGGGAGCAAGCTGAGAGGGAGCGGGTGGAGAAGGAGCAGGCCGAGAGGGAGCAGGCCGAGAGGGAGCGAGTGGAGAAGGAGCGGGCCGAAAGGGAGCAAGCCGAGAGGGAGCGGGTGGAGAAGGAGCGGGCCGAGAGGGGGAGGGTGGAGAAGGAGCGGGCCGAGAGGGGGAGGGTGGAGAAGGAGCGGGCCGAGAGGGGGAAGGCAGAGTCAAAGAACAAAAAGACGGTGAAGTCTGTCAAAAGTGCTTGCCAGAGTTCACCCAAAGTAATGAAGGATGCGGAGAATAAAGATCAAGGAAGGGACTCTGAGTGTTGGGAAGTCCCAAGAAAATGTGAAAGCAGGGAAGTAACAAATACTTATGGTAAGAGAAAGGCGGAAGAAATGGAGCAGTCCTCACACAATCAAGAGGCTTCTGAGCCCTCTGTCTCCAGGAAAAGTAGGAGGAGGAAGGATGAAGACATGCCCCTTCAGGGTTCCAGCATCCTGCGTAGTAGGCGGAAGGTACTGCCAACTTGTCAGACTACAAGGGGCAAAGACAAACCAGCCAAAGGGCTTGACCTACCTGTTGTAATTCAGCTGCAGACAAAAACCAAAAAGGTACAAAGCAAGAAGAAGCAGAGCCCGAGCTTGGTGGAGCCAAGCAACGTTGACAAGAACATTGAGGAGCAAGTGCTGGAAGGGGTGAATCCTACAGTAGAGACCGACGCAGCACCCATGGAGGCAGAACACCAAGCACTCATTCAGTCACCTCAGGAGACCACTGCAGACAAGGAGCAACGTAATGTCGAGGCTCTTCATGGTCGTCTCAGGAATCCTGTAGAGGGTTTGAATGAGGAAGAAAGGACTGAGATGGAGCATGGACAGGTGAGCAGTGCACCAAAGGAGGTTTCTGAGACGAGGAGAGAAGCCTTGGGGCCCCAGAAGGGAGAGCAAGGCCAGCCAAGTTCTCCCCTGGAGCTTCCTCGGACGCGCCACAAGCCCGCCGAGACCGAGGAGGATGAGGGTATACACAGCCACGACGGCAGTGACATCAGTGACAACGTCTCCGAGGGCAGCGATGACTCTGGGCTCAGCGGCTCAGGGAAGCTTGCAGGACCGGATACCCCCACGGAGGAGGTGCCCCCCGTGCCTACAGCCACAGCACTCCCAAGTCACACCTGCATTTTCTGCGACCGCACGTTCCCCATGGAGGTGGAGTACCGGAGGCATTTAAATCGGCACTTGGTGAACGTGTATTACTTAGAGAGTGCTACCACTGAGGAGCAGTGAGTGTCAACTGGAGTCTGTGATCAAATGATCAAATGGCCTGATGTTTCTATTTAATTCTTTGTCCTCATACTGTACACTTTATATACCAGCTACAAGCAAGGTTTGTACTGCTTTACTATAAAGTCTTTCTATAAATACCTGAACTCTCTTTTCTGAATACCAACTGCTCAGCCTCTAGCAGCTGTAAAAAAAAAATAATTTTTGCAGTTATTTAATACTGATTTCATTTTTATAATGCTTTACTGTAACCATCAAAATCTGAAATGTTAGCTTTATGGAGTGTGTCTGCACTGGATGTAATTTCTTTGATTAGGTCTGATAAAGGATAAACGGTACTAGTTGTCCTTTTTCATCACTGGATCCAACTTATTTCATTTTAGCCTTTGTCCATATTATTAGATGATGTGTCAAGTACGTAAGTGATCAAGTGTGTCTGTAGAGAGGCAGTGAGTTCTATGTGGGAACCACATTCATTCTCTAAAGATTGTATTAGATCATGATGAGACCTTTCAGAGATCCGGGTTGGGCTCTTAGGGAGAACAGCGGTTGCATGTGGCTATTTTTTTTGTTTGTATACTGAAAACGTAGTGCTGAAGGAATCTCGAATTTTGACAATGAGTTCTAACAAGAGCCCTGTTAAGTTTTTATATGGAGTAAGTAAAGAGTGCCCCCCCACCCCCAGTTCATGGGTTTCCCCCATTTATCACTCTGTCTGCGGGCCACAATGACAGAGTGCATTGTGAGCAGACTCGTGACGCTTCCAAATGAGGAGCCAAAGATGGCCCCTTTTGCCGCCCCTGTGGTGAGACGAGATTGGGTGGACCCAGGTGGTCCAAAGCCAGCAGGGTTGAGAAGAATGGGCCTCTGGCTTCTTTTGTGATTGCTTCTTCAGTGGAGCGTTCCGTGTCTGGTGAGTCAACATGGGGGGGTGGAGCAACGCGCGCTCAATTGACAGCCAGTAAAGAAGCATTGTTCCTCCATCCTTTTGGTGAGCACTTTGCAGCCAATGAAACTGCATTTGTTCCTTTTGTTTATAGGCCTCCCTTACAGTTGTCTTGGATCAGTGTAGAATGTGTTGACTTCATATGGTGAAGCACATATTTTAAAGTTCTTTTGGCGATTTGATCGTACAGGAGGATAAAGCCTAGGGACCTTTCTATGTTACGATATGTGCAGCTAGAGGATGGAGCTAGAGTTCCTTTTTAATTATTCTCAATGTGTGTTTGTGAGGAGGAATCTGGGACACATTGGACGTAGCTTAACCCCGCAAAACTAATTATTAAAAATGATTTCTGAGACTACGTGGTGAAAATGCATCTCCTCGGAGGTGATTGCCAGGCAGAATTCTCAGCACTTTCACTTCTAGATGGGAGGCCAAGGATCGGCCAGTGGAGCTCTGCATTGGGAAGAAGAATTTAAGTCATTAGCCTGGTGGTCATGCAGAGTGTAAAACTTTGCCTGGGGTGTTTGGAAGAATCATTTTCCAGGAATATTCATCCTCTTAATTTCTGCGTTAACTGCGCAATTGTAGAATTATGTGTACATAAAGGATTCAATGTTTCATTTGTTGTAAGAAAAGTTAGAAATACGGTTTTTTTTTTCCTTCCAATTTTGCTATCTTTTGTCCAAAGATGATGTTTTTTTTTTATGTTGAGCACACTTTTTTTTTATTGCATGCTACACTTGTTGCTTTTTGGTGCTTTTGACAATCATTCTATGGTTTTTCATTTTTAAGCCTCTACTTCTATCATTTCTATTAAATGGCGACGAGACATCGAGTGATGAGACCGAATATTAAACACACACCCTTCACACAAGTAATCCTTCACAGAGCTCGTTTTTGGCTGGTGGGTGACTTGAGTGCTCAAACCATTCCTTGATGTGAAGTTGAAGCATTTCTTTGTTTCGACCAAGTTGAAATATTTGTATTCTTAGCCTGTGATCGCCCTAAATGTGATTTTTGCCTTTAAACCATCTGCATATATAATGAGGTATCAGATGTTGACCCCATTTTTAGGTGAAGAAATGCAATCAAATGAGAATTCTTTTAGATACTCTATGAGGGGTCATTGTGGGACACCATAAAATCATTTCAGAATGCATTGCATTGCATTTTGAATGCAAGATGTTTTGATGTTGGTGTAAAGTCATTTCTGTTTTTGCTGAAAGCCAGTTTGTTGGGACCTCTCCCACCGTCACATTGAACTTGAGTATAGATTTCAGTTTCTGAAGTCCCGATCATGTCTCTCAATACAAAATAGTTCCCCCAGCACTCGCACAAACATACATTTCTGAAGGATCCGTGCAATATTGTCTCGGGCATGATACCAAAGTAAGAAGTGAAAGAACATGAGGACTGCTGATCATTGTGGATCTCTCCATGGACTGTACGCAGCAATAATGTTCTTGGCCCCATGTACCTTGATCCCATTGAAAATGCACTCTTGGTTGAATTTGTCATGTAAATGGTTCCCCCTCTTTTATCATGTAAATGAAAAATGTTTGCTTATCTATATTATGTACACATCTGCCTTAGTGACTGTAGGCCATTTTAATTTTATCACACAAGCACTGTTAACAATTTAACTATAATCATGTCTTTTTTTGCCATCTTGTCTAACAAAATCATATCCCATTTCTTGTATGGTAATAGTAAATAACAGATTACACTGATGTATGGTTTAAGCATTTACAACTGTTGTGAACGATGGAGGAATTGTTTCTGCATAATAGGTTTGACACATTATGTTCAAGAAAGGGATGCAGTGAGTGGCTTATGCTAGGTTATAATAAATTTAGATTTTTTGCATATAAATTAGGTTTATTATTTTCCTTTGTTTCTCAAGCCAAAATTGTAATTGACAAAACATTCATACTATAAAATGCAGTATCAAAAAATAAAACATTTTGGCTTAAAAGTGTCACATTCTTGACCATTTGGAAAAATTAACCAAGCATTAAATTCAGTGCCAGTACAAAGATTCCCTCTTCTAGATATGCATGTACGATGTCCATTCATATTGTCATATACAATTAATCCTCAGATTTTCCACATTCATAGTTACATCCCATCCAGGATATCCCAATGCTTTATGCCCTGTGCTTCCTGGGATAAACTTCAGGCTCCCCATGACCCTGTACTTGAGAGGCAGTTATAGAATACGGATGGATGAAAACACCATAACTGAAGAACCCAGTATATTCCAAGATGTTACATGAACAAGTAAGAAGTCCCCTATGGCTGTAGAAGGCTGCAAGTCTCAATGTCTAAAAACTCATGAAGAAAGGCCTGTTGATTTTTAGATCAGGCAATTTATTCTGTGACATCTTTTACAGCCAACATTGGACTAGAAAGCTTTAAGGCAGCTACTACTTTCTAAGCTAAAAACGCTCTGCCCTTTCTGCTTATAGGCCGTTGTCCATCAGGGGGCGGGGTTTCTTCGGTTTGTAGGCGGGGCTCTTGCGGATGCGCTCCCCCTTAATGTTGACAATGTGGGGGAGTAGAGGGGGTGCCCTCAGAGACAGACCAACCCCCTTCGGCGCATGAACCCGTACATGGAGCCGGTTACCATCCTGACCTGTCACAGCCACCCAACCTGATGGAGAAAGAGATATACATCTCTAATGAGAAGACACTGATAATTCCCAACATTACCAAAGGAAAGATGTCTTGGCTATGTGATTAATGTCTGGCTGTGAGAATTGATTTTTTTGGTCAATCTGGCCTCATCTTTCCTTCCAGTGAGAGTATAAAGCCTGTTCCACTGTTCTACTCCAACTCTTCCGATTGGTTGATTACCTGCAGAGGAGACCTTGATGTCCGCTGTGGCCTCCTGACTGCCCCGTCCTCTCAGTTCAAAGTCATGTGGAACAAGTGGTGGAAACTCCTTCATCCGTTCCTCTCCTCCTGTTGGCACCTGGTCAGAACACACAAGCTCTTAGGAATAAATATGTAAACCCGAAACATGAACGGCAGATAGGCTTTACCACTGCGATTACTCTGAAATTATTACATTCTCATAAAAACACCTCATCCCAAAAAAGCCATCTACTTACAACAAATCAAGCCCTTAATGACATCCACTGTTGGCCACACAAAGCGTCCCATTGTCACAATGTGTGCGCAAAACAATGAAAGGAAAGTGGTAAAGCCAAGCTGAATCCCTTGAGGCTACGCTGTAGTCTGACAGCAAAACGAGGTATGAAATCTTCCTTTGCTTCTCAGGAAGGGAATCTCACCTGACATTAGTTCTTATTTGCATGATACAGCCAGTTGGATGTTATCATTTGCATAGATATCATACAGGCCATGCAGGTGTGCACAATGGTTTGGGCGCAGAACATTTGCTGTCGCTTTTCCTGCTACCTGTGTGACAAACACAAGGTTCCTTAACACTAGGTTCTAGTCTGGTCTAGTCATCTTACCTTGAGCAGTGTTTTTCCAGCATGTTTGTTGTAGATGTCATCAGCTTTCTCCAAACTAGTGATGTGAACTGGGATCATATTAGAAACAATGACAGAGAACCAACAGGATGTTTCACCCTAAAAAAAAAAAAAAAAAAAAGTGACACCCATGTAAATACTACATATATTACAGAAAATGATGAAAAACCTTATTACTACATAAAATATGCACGCAAAATAAAAAATGTATATTTCCCTACAGTGTACTGACCTCTAGATAATCGATTCGCACCAACGCTCCCAGGAACAGCACCATGCCAGGCTTCAAGACAAAGGTCCTCGGCACAATGGCATGAGTGGGCGTCACTGCCTTCAGCTCCTGCTCATTTAGCAGGCTGAGGATCTGGACGGCAAATGAAGAACACCTTGCGTTAAAGATGACTCACATCAAAACAACACGTTTTTAAAACCAAAAGGAATCAACATCACAAAACAACATCTGAAGAGTATTGGCCCCGCCATGTGACATACAGCCTATACACTTTGTTCTGAACAAGCCCATGGGAGACTCTTCACTATACAATCATACTCTGACTGTGCAATCACACTCAAATGCTAATACTTTGCTTATACTGCCATACAAAATGTAAAACACAGTAACTGCATATTTTATCACAAGTATATGCAACACTTTAGTTAAGACATTTCTATTCAACCAACAAGATGATCCATCATATAGCCTCTTAGCTATGCTATGATCCAGTTAGCTAACCAATGGCTGTTAAGAAGACTTACATCACACTCTTTCATGATTCCTGGTGTGTCATACAGCCAATGGGCGTCTTTGAGCTCACTGTGGGTGAACTCCACCGGGTCGCAGGATTTAGATTGCCTGATCTCCTTTCCCTCCAAGTCCCCTTCGGCGTCACCATAGCTGAGTTCATCAGGATCGAATTCCACAACGGCAGCACGTTGCCGTTGCTGTGAGTCTTGCCGGAAGGTTCTGCCGACATGGCCTGACAACATTTCAAATGGAGTATAAGGCAGCTGACAGGCAGAGGTTGCACTTTAGGTTGAGAAGGTCTGAACTTACATGGGCATAACATACATTCAATTGGCTGGATGGTAAAATAAATAATTCCATTTACTGCCAAAATGTCAACAGATCACACCTGATTGGAGTATGGGTAACAAAAATCTCTCTCTCATTCATTCATTCACACTCACCTACTAAGTACCCCTGCTTGCTCAGCTGCTGCAGTCTCTGCAGCTCCTGCGGGTTCATGGCTGCATCCCTTGTTGCCGCATTGCCCTTCAGCCTCTCATGCCGTCTGAACATGCGGTATGGAGTGGGATTGATAATGGGGAACTTCAGCAGGTTCAATGTTGTTCCTGCACAAGATAAAAATTTGGAGTTTTTTTCCTGCAGTTATCAGTTGTTATAATTCTGTCAAGTGTTTTCGACAGAATGAAATTGAAGAAATCCTATGATTGTTTGATGGGAAAAAAAGGAATAAAAACTGTTACATTTGTATCCATTTAACTGTGCCCCGCCCCGCTGAGCCTTTCCCTTCTCAGGGCAAACCTTGCCGGTGACACTCACCTGGCCAAGGAGATATTGTGGCTTTGTGGATCACATCCGATGCTTTAGATTTGCAATAATCAGATTCCAGCAACGTGTTGAACAGCGTAGACTTCCCAGCATTGGCAGTCCCCACCAAGTAGACGTCACCTTTGTACTTCCAAGAGGACTGAAGGCTTGAGATAAGATTCTCAATGCCATAGCCTGTTTTGGCACTTATGAGATGGACATCTTTCATGCCGTTTCCGGCGGAAATGCCCCTGTCGGTGCAATACTGCAAAAGCTGAGCCTTGGTTCGTTTTAAGTAGTTGTCAGAGTCCCCCGGCAGCAAGTCAATTTTATTTCCCAGCACCACAATGTGTTTATTTTCCCCTACCAAATCCGTCACATCCGGTATAATAGAGTCCGGGATATCCAGGAGATCCACAATCAATAATACTAAAGCATTCTCCTTTCGTATACGACTAACAATACTGCGATACTCCTCCTTCTTCATTTGTACACGTAACGCCTTTTGGTGGTGCACCAGTAAGAAGCAGCGCTGACAAATGGCTTTGTGCAGAGTATTTTCCTCGGATACTTGTTTGTATTTCTCGCTGGGCAGGTAGCCAGGTAAATCGGGAACTGTGCAGTGCATGACAGCACCGCAGCCCGAGCAGCAGGTACTGCCGACGGGTACCTCAGGATCTGGTGTGCCGTACACTCGGTGCTTGCTGGGGCTGGTCCTCGTTGACCTTACGCGAGAGTAACCAGCATCATGAAACTCGATGTCCGGTTCTTCTGCGATTACGTCCTTAATTGCCTGCAGCTGTAGTTCCAGTGCCCTGTGACTCGCCTCGGTACTCGTCACCCTTCGCACCCTTTTATCACTGCTCATCTCAGGACCCACCTGCGCAGTTGGCTCGAAAGGAAGCTCAGGTTCTCTGCCTTCGTCTGGTTCCGAGTAGTCCGGAAAAACAAATTCTTCTTCCATTTCTGGTTCTACGGACGTGTATTTCTTTGCTTTTCTGTTATTCCTCATACCTCTATCAGGGTTGGCACAGTAGGATCTTTGCTGTACTGCCCACGGAGCATTAGATATCGTCGTATGGAATGGATTCGCACTATAGGCTAACGGAATGCCGCACTCGCTCTCTAACTTATTCCGCTTGATTCCGTTAGGTAGTCGGAGACACGACACGGATAAGTGTCGCGAGCATCTGCAATTAGAAAATTGTTTCAAAGTAACCTGAAAGAGTCTTTGCGTTGCGACAAATAACGACATGATACGTAACAATAAATATTAAGTCTTTCATACAAAGAACATATAACCTTGAATATTCACTTTACACGTGTGGGAAGTAACAACCATCGCATTTAGCTGTCACTACATTACCGGAAATGACGTTATATATCGATTAATTTCGGCCCTTTAACAAATATTAAAACATATTCCGATAGAATGCGCTATAAATTGACAATACACCCAATTAAGAATTTAAATTAAAAATCATAATAAAATACGATCTATAGATAACCAGTCAATATTTACAAGCGTGCGTTTGCCGGATGTGACGTAAAAGGTGTGCGACCATCGATGTTCTGCTAGCATTTGGCTTTTGCCGTTACCGCTGATCACTGCGCGAAGGGACGGGTGTAATAAAACGCGAGAGAGGCGCAATCGGGCGTATAATTTAAGCACGTTTGCTTTGTCTCTGGAGGAAATAATTTGTCCATAAACATGTATGATCAGGATGAGGGTAAGTGTTAATGTATTGTTTTTGTTAGCGCCCTAGCTAACTCGCCGTTAACATGGCGCCTGGATGGATTTCATGTTAGCCTATTTCAGTCATCTCGGTCTGGGATTTGTGTAATGTTATATCCTTAATGATGTTCATCTGTACGCTAACCCTTTCACATAGGTAGCTGACCGACAATGGAGCCCATGTTATCACTAACTTGGTCCTGTCTCTGAGCATCTTATTGTCGGTAATACTAGGTTGAAATTACCAAATGGGCATGTCGCAGAAAAAAAATAGCCATCAGCATGAACACATCCCGTTAAATGTTGCTTATATGTGTGATGACTTGCTAGCTTTAAACGGTAGCTTGGTTAATTTTATTATCCGAATGAAAGCTGCCGTTATCAATTGAAGTAAAAAAAGAATTAGTGGAGAAACAAGGCGTAGTATTGTAAAATGCGCCGAGGAGCTGTCGTTTCAGATTACATGTGCCTTCTGTAAGCAGTAATTCTTATAACAAATTTATTCTTCAGATATCCAGTATGATGAAGACGATGATGAAATCACCCCCGATTTGTGGCAGGAAGCTTGCTGGATTGTCATCAGGTGATGGCATTCCCTTTGTCTACAGTATAATTATAATTTTTTTATGCAAGCTTAATTAGCTGGAGTTGTCATTGCTAATTATTGTATTTCTTTGAATGAATTTTCATCTAGTGAAAGGGACAGGTGGTCTGTGGCTTTGTGGATTATAAGTTTGTGTCTGAGGGTCACCAATACATATGTGTCTGTGTCCCATATGAGAACAAAATATGCAGAAAGCAAAAAAAAGTGTTTCAGTGTTTTTAAGTGATTGTAAAAATGGCAAACTACCAGGGTTTGCAGCGTTTCTCATTTCCCTACACTTGTGGTTCCAGTCGTGTGTGTCGTAGGTGTTATATAGAAATACTGAGATTTGTATAAATCGTGCTGTATGCAAACGGTAGCTTTATAGTTGTCACTCAGCCAGCCACATGTCCCCCGTCCCCCAGCTCTTACTTTGACGAGAAGGGTCTCGTGCGACAGCAGCTCGATTCCTTCGACGAGTTCATCCAGATGTCGGTCCAGAGGATCGTGGAGGATGCGCCGCCCATCGACCTGCAAGCCGAGGCCCAGCACACCTCCGGGGAAGTGGAGGAGCCGGTGAGTCTCCGAGAGCGTCGTGCTTTCTGCTGCGTCTGTAAGTACGGGCCAGGTAGTGACTTAGCTTCCATGCTCTGGTGTCTCCGCAGCCGAGATACCTACTTAAGTTTGAACAGATTTACCTGTCTAAGCCCACGCACTGGGAGAGAGATGGCGCGCCTTCTCCCATGATGCCCAATGAGGCCAGACTACGCAACCTCACGTAAGTTTGGTGCAGCAGGGTTCCACTTTCCTGGTCTTTCTCTCTCGTAGTATTTATGGTGATGCGTGCTTTCAAGATATTCCGTTTCCTAAATTCAGATTACAGTTGCAGAAATTCTCAAATATCGCAATGTGATTGTTTTCCAATATTGTGCTGCCCTAATTCAGATTCACTTTTTGTATCCTGCTTGATTTTTCTTTTTTTGTTCTGCATCCCTAAGCCCATGGGCGACTAGTCATTTGAACACTCCTCATGAATACCCATGCACAGGTACTCTGCCCCCCTCTATGTGGACATCACCAAAACAATCATAAAGGAGGGGGAAGATCAGCTGCAGACCCAGCACCAGAAGACTTTCATTGGGAAAATTCCCATCATGCTTCGCTCCACGTACTGCCTGCTGAGTGGCCTGACAGATCGCGATCTCTGCGAGCTGAACGAGTGTCCATTGGATCCTGGCGGCTACTTCATCATCAACGGCTCTGAGAAGGTGCCTTACCTTCATTACGAGCTGCATTAAGGGCTTTACCAGGGATACACAGTCAATATCATTAAGGCCCCAAATCAAAGTTTTTAGCTAATGTTATGGAGCAATTATTAATAACAAACTTTAAGCAATCACCCCAATTATAGAAAAGATGACAAAAACTTTAAAAATTGTTGGGACCCGGTCATCTGTACAATGTGTCTTATTGGGCATATATCAGTCTGACCCACATGTTTTTACTTACAGGTGACGATCCACTTGTATGTCCTACATGCAAAACTGCTTTACCAGTTAAATGTGTTTTATTGTATCGGCTTTCTTTTAAGACCCTTAGGTGAAGATACCATTTTACTGACTTTTTTTTTTTTCTTTTAAAGTGGGTAAATTCAAACCAGGGTCTTTTTTTGTAACCAAAAGCTAATCTTAAGCATCTCATTTAGCTTGCTGCTTCTCTTCTACACAGGTTCTCATTGCCCAGGAGAAGATGGCCACAAACACAGTGTATGTGTTTGCCAAGAAGGACTCCAAGTACGCCTACACAGCGGAGTGTCGCTCCTGTTTGGAGAACTCCTCCCGGCCCACCAGCTCCATCTGGGTCAGCATGATGGCTCGGGGTGGCCAGGTGAGACTTTTATGCTAAGGAGCTGGGAAGGAGCAAAAACATGGGCAGTCTATGGGTCCCTAGGGCCCGGGTCAAGAAGCACTGCTCTATAGTGATTTTTGTCTTGTATGTCTCCTTGTGCCAGTGGGCATGGTCAGAGGGTAGCTGTGTGCCACAAACGTTTTACTTCACCACTTTGCTTAGGGATGGCAGTTGATTGTTACAGAATCAGGCTATTGTATCGGTGTAACCGCTGCTCCTCCTGATTCCCAGGGTGTGAAGAAGAGTGCCATTGGCCAGAGGATAGTCTCCACGCTCCCCTACATCAGGCAGGAAGTCCCCATCATCATTGTCTTCCGTGCTCTGGGCTTCGTGTCCGACAGAGACATTCTGGAGCACATCATCTATGACTTTGATGATCCTGAGATGATGGAGATGGTATGTTCCTTCATGTTGAGTTGATGATCCATGTCGAGCCAAGACCGTCAGCTGTCAAACCTTATCTGAGACAGCAGGCGCGCCGTGTGGCGACGGGGACATTTCATGCGGCCGTCTTCTCCATACCAGGTGAAGCCCTCTCTAGACGAGGCCTTTGTGATCCAGGAGCAGAACGTGGCCCTGAACTTTATTGGGTCCAGAGGTGCCAAGCCCGGTGTCACCAAGGAGAAGAGGATTAAATATGCCAAGGAGGTGTTGCAGAAGGAGGTGCTGCCCCACGTCGGTGTCAGCGACTTCTGCGAGACCAAGAAGGCCTACTTTTTAGGGTGAGTTGGGTGCTGGCAAACACAGCCTCGCCTCCCTCCTGTATCGGGATGTAAATGGGACGTTTACAGATGGGTGTAATGGCGGTAATTAGCCTGCCTTGCAGCTGGCTTTAGGTTTAAATAAATTTTGTGCGATGAGGAAAAGGCACAAGCCAAAATAGTATTGTAGATGACAAAATTAGTTTGCACACAGTCCTGGCTGTTGGAATGGACATTGAATTTTTTTTTAATGGTTAAGGATTTAGATTAATATCTTGATGATTTTTATTGTTTTTTTTTTTTGAAGAAAACAATGCATGTTCATGGTATGCAATGGGGAGATTGATGAAGTGGTTGCCTTCTGTTGTTGCTTAGTTACATGGTGCACAGACTCCTGCTGGCTGCCCTGGGCAGGCGTGAGCTGGATGACAGAGATCACTACGGCAACAAGAGGCTGGACCTGGCAGGACCCCTCCTCGCCTTCCTGTTTCGCGGGTGCGAGCTTGAAACTCTCTGCCCCGTCTTCTGGCTTTGACTGGCTTAGTGTCACCTCTTAAATTTGTAATTTTATCATTTTTTTTTTTTCGTTTCAGAATGTTTAAAAATCTGCTGAAGGAGATCAGGATCTATGCCCAGAAGTTCATTGACCGAGGGAAAGATTTTAATCTGGAGCTGGCCATCAAGACGCGCATCATTTCCGACGGACTGAAGTACTCCCTGGCCACCGGGAACTGGGGAGACGTAAAGAAGGCCCATCAGACGCGGGCTGGCGTGTCTCAGGTAATGCCGCTTGGCACTGTGTTGGGCTGCCCTAACCCTAACCCTAAGGCACATTGGAGTCACCCTTTGTACGTCCTCCCTTATGTCTGACCTATCTTCTCAAACGCCACTAGTCAGCTGGTCCTGACACTGAGTCCAGCCCAAGCAAGAGGCTCCGTTTTATACAGATTTTGTCTGTATTCATAACCCATTTACACCTCTATAGACTTAGGAATTAGATTTTTTTTTTCCTTCTTAAGAAGATTGACGGATTGTCATCCTTATGGATAACGGTGATTTTTTTCCGGGATGAAATTTCATCTGACCCCCTACTGGTCAGATGAAAACGCTATTTGAACAAAGTTCCGTAAAGTTCCGTAAAATTTAATTATATTGAGCCCAGGGGGAAATTCTGGTGCATACAACAGCAAGAACAAAGTGCACAGCCAAAGATGCATATACTGCCAGACAGAGAAGGTACAAAGAGCGAGCATATAGTGCCAAGTACAGAATGACCACCAAACCCACATTGTGACTGCTGGCTCTCTAAATTATATTGTAAGTTACATTTGGCTTAGGTAAGTCATAGCCATGTGTAACGATAGTTTGCTGTCGATTTTTGTATTTATTTTTGTATATGTAGATCGGTTTAGCGTGGCCGATAATGAATGACTGGTTGGGCTCTCTCACCTTGTACAACCTGGGAGAGATGCTTATTGGAATAAATTTTTTTCTCAAGCAAGTCTGTTGGTGTTGGTGTTGAGCGACCAGTACACTAAATCATTTTTTTTTTCTCAATTACCTTCCAGAAAACTAATATTTGCTTGTGAAAATTATCGATCTTCTCCAATTTCTCTCTCTGACTCTCCCTCTGTCTGACTCTGCAGGTGTTGAACCGATTGACGTTCGCCTCCACCCTGTCCCACCTGCGGAGAGTGAACTCCCCCATTGGCCGAGACGGAAAGCTGGCCAAGCCCAGACAGCTGCACAACACACTGTGGGGCATGGTGTGTCCTGCAGAGACCCCCGAGGTACGCTTGGGGGAGCACCAGAGCCACACCTAGGCTGCTGGCCGTCCTTGCTTTTGTGTTTAGCGCTGAGCACCAGTGATTGTATTAAATTTTTCTTTGCCCGCTTCTCCATCTCCTCCCCCTGTCTGCCACGCACCAGGGTCACGCTGTGGGGCTGGTGAAGAACCTGGCGCTCATGGCCTACATCTCTGTAGGATCCCAGCCATCCCCTATCCTCGAGTTCTTGGAAGAGTGGAGCATGGAAAATCTGGAGGAAATCTCTCCGGCAGCCATTGCAGAGTGAGTATCGGCATGGCCAGCAGGGGGCAGCATCCTCAAACTGTGCTAATGCATGCGCATTCAGCACCGATACTTCCGATTAGCTATGACTGACCTTTTCTCCCCTAACTGTGCTAATGCATTCGTATTCAGCACCGATACTTCCGATTAGCTATGACTGACCTTTTCTCCCCTAACTGTGCTACTGCATTCGTATTCAGCACCGATACTTCCGATTAGCTATGACTGACCTTTTCTCCCCTAACTGTGCTAATGCATTCGTATTCAGCACCGATACTTCCGATTAGCTATGACTGACCTTTTCTCCCCTAACTGTGCTAATGCGTGCGCATTCAGCACCGATACTTCCGATTAGCTATGATTGACCTTTTCACCCCTAACAGTGCCACCAAGATCTTTGTGAACGGGTGTTGGGTGGGCATTCACAAAGACCCCGAGCAGCTGATGAACACGCTGAGGAAGCTGAGGCGGCAGATGGACATCATCGTGTCCGAGGTAGGGTGACGGCGCCGAGTCGCCTGTCCCGGTGTATCATGGAGGAAATGCCCGACCTGAGGTGACATCTGTGGGCGGTGCCAGGTGTCGATGATCCGGGACATCCGGGAGAGGGAGATCCGGATCTACACGGACGCGGGAAGGATCTGCCGCCCGCTTCTGATCGTGGAGAAGCAGAAGCTGCTGCTGAAGAAGCGCCACATCGACCAGCTGAAGGAGAGGGAGTACAACAACTACAGGTGAGCCGCGCGCTGAGGGACACTAGGGGGCACTGTTCCTCACGCGTGCCCCACAGGCTGGCACATGTTACTGTCAAAACGTTGGTATGACTCCATAAGCCCCTGCATGAAATCTGTCTGCTATATCCCGAATCATGTTTCGGATAGCTGCATAATAGTGGAATTATCTGTACTTTTTTTGGTATTTTGAGAGGCAAAATGTACAAAAACCTATAATATCTAATTATATCTAATATGTGATTAATGTACCATCGGTATACTTAAGCTGTTTGGCTACTTGTGCTAATGTGGGGACCGATTGCCCCCCAACCTGCAGCTGGCAGGATCTGGTGGCCAGTGGCGTGGTGGAGTACATTGACACACTTGAAGAGGAGACGGTGATGCTGGCGATGACCCCCGATGACCTTCAGGAGAAGGGCGTGGCTTACTGCTCCACCTACACGCACTGCGAGATCCACCCCTCCATGATCCTGGGTGTTTGTGCCTCCATCATCCCTTTCCCCGATCACAATCAGGTAAAGTCATTTCCATGGCAACTGTGTCCCAACTGGTGTGTTCTGGCTGATTCTCAGCCAAGGCTGACCATTGGCTGGAAGGAAGAACATTGGGATGTGTGCATTAATAATAATGTGTGGGGGATGGGTTTACAAAAAAGTAAACCTTTTTTGTGACACTTGACAAATTCGGATTGGTCGTTACTCGGGTTCTGCGTTCTGATTGGCCCTGCCCTGATGTAGTCTCCCAGGAACACGTACCAATCAGCCATGGGTAAGCAGGCCATGGGCGTCTACATCACTAACTTCCACGTGCGCATGGACACCCTGGCACACGTGCTGTACTACCCCCAGAAGCCCCTGGTAACCACGCGCTCCATGGAGTACCTACGTTTCAGGGAGCTCCCAGCAGGTAAGCATTTGAGGCTTAAGGCCGAGTGCTGCTGGGTGACTCAACGTTTGCTGTTATAGAAAAGTAATGATGTGCGATTTAAGTTGAACGGTGATCGACATGGATTTCTGAACATCTAAAAACAGTGTTTGAAATTTTTCAATTCTTATTCCACGTTTCAAATATGAGACATGATGTTTTGTTAACATTATAGGCATCAACTCTATTGTGGCTATTGCGTCATATACCGGGTACAATCAGGAGGACTCTGTCATCATGAACCGCTCCGCCGTGGATCGTGGATTCTTCCGGTGAGTCCCCCGTGCTCGGGGCGAGGGAGAATGCGTACGTGGCTTTGTATGTGTGTGCGTAGCATAGCATAGCGTGTGCTTGCTGTCTATGTTTGGAGGTAAATCTCAGTGCCTTGTGCTGTCAGGTCTGTATTCTACCGATCCTACAAAGAGCAAGAGTCCAAGAAGGGCTTTGATCAGGAAGAAGTGTTTGAGAAACCTACACGTGAAACTTGTCAAGGTGAGTTCAACCAAGACCTGAGGATCACAGAGAACTTTGTGAAAGTACAGTAGTGCATTATCCAGGGTCAGAAATGCCCATTGGATTAGTCACTGGACTTTATGTATTTAATGCCAATGTGATGTGAATCACAAAATAAATGCTGCAGTAATCAATTAAATTTGCAGTAAAATTGAAATTCCAAGGTGAGTGAATTGCAGATTATCTTGCTGGGTAATTTTATCTAACATGCAGTGGAGGAGAATTTAATGCGCGGTGCTGACTGCAGGCATGCGACACGCCATCTACGACAAGCTGGACGACGACGGGCTGATCGCGCCGGGCGTGCGAGTCTCCGGCGAGGACGTCATCATCGGCAAGACGGTGACGCTGCCGGAGAACGACGACGAGCTGGACAGCACCAACCGGCGCTACACCAAGCGAGACTGCAGCACCTTCCTGCGCACCAGCGAGACCGGCATCGTGGACCAGGTCATGGTGACGCTCAACCAGGAAGGCTACAAGTTCTGCAAGATCAGGGTGAGCCCCGCCGTGGGGGAGGAGGCCTGTGTCATCTGTGACACACACACCATGTATACCTATCTTTATGGGGACACTCCATTCATTCCTATGGGCATAACCCTGATCCCAACTATGACACCCTTCACCCCTACCCAGCCCTAACCTTAACCATAAGTGTGTACACACACACAAAGCCATAATGGCACCATTAACGTTATCAGAGCCACATCCACCCAACCTGACAAAGGCATCAATCTGGGTCGCAGGTTAGCGTGAGCTTGTATTCCATCCCTCTGTACAGTATGTCCTCCTGCTCTGAAAGGCAAAGACGCCCTCGGTTCAAGCCTGCAATTCCCTACATTCCTGAACAGATCCCCACTTGTAGAAGCCTTTTTTTTTTGGCTGAGACATTCCTCTGCTTGTTTAGTGATAGATTTTCATCATAAACTGCTACATAAATGAAAAGCTGTGTGTTGTGGTTTGGAAGAGTGAAACTAAAGTGATTTGTTGACACACCACAACAAAACGTGTCTTCTGCATTTAATCCATATGTGACAGCATTATGGGGCTTTGGTGGGGGCGGTCCCTTGCTGGTCAGGGATTCGAACCAACCTTCCAAACACAAGCACATGTCCCTAACCATTAGGTCACCACTGCTCCAGGCTTTTGTTTGGACTGAGAGGCAGACAGTGAGTGTGAGTTTGGGTGTGGGACTGTGACGACCCTGAAGCTGTGCGTGATGAAAGGCAGACGTTGCTGTCCTCGGCGTGGGGGTGGGGCTACCGTGCATCCCATCCTTAGCTGTGGAGGCACACAGCAGCAGGTCAGCCAAGCTTATGTGGTGCGTTTTCGAGCTGTGCCAACTCCTCGCGGTGGTTATTTTCGCAGGTGCGGTCTGTTCGTATCCCTCAGATCGGAGACAAGTTTGCCAGCCGACATGGACAGAAGGGTACCTGTGGTATCCAGTATAGGCAGGAGGTGAGTGGCCTGTTGAGAGCACGGTGTTCCATGGGCTGTGAAATTCCACAGTGTATGTGTATATGTGTGTTACATATATACACACATGAAGTTGGAAAATGTATGTAGTTTATTTATTTATAGTGTGAATTTCAGGCTATGTTATATAAGAAGAGCCCCTGAGAGGCAGGAAAGGGTTTAAAATGTTTTTAATCTTTTGCGTTTGCACTAGATCCTTACTGAGCTTCCTTTGTTTTACCCTGTCCCCTTCCTAGGATATGCCGTTTACGTGTGAGGGAATCACCCCCGACATCATCATCAACCCCCACGCCATCCCCTCCCGTATGACAGTCGGTCATTTGATCGAGTGCCTGCAGGGCAAGGTGCAGTCTTCCGATTTAACCATTTAAGCGATCTATATGAATATCAGCGTCCTAATCGCCAGATTATTTCGGGTATTTGTTTGAGCACGTCTCCTCCTCCTTGAGCAGGTGTCGGCAAACAAGGGGGAGATCGGCGATGCCACGCCTTTCAACGACGCCGTGAATGTGCAGAAGGTCTCCAACCTGCTGTCTGAGTACGGCTATCACCTGAGGGGCAATGAGGCATGCAGCTTTCCTCCTCTCTTTCTGAGTTCCATCTTTACAGATACCTGCCCGTTGTCCTCACTTTAACATGTTGACCCCCCCCGACATCACAGGTACTTTACAACGGTTTCACGGGTCGCAAGCTCACCTCTCAGATCTTCATCGGACCCACATACTACCAGCGCCTGAAACACATGGTGGACGACAAGATCCACTCCCGTGCCCGTGGCCCAGTCCAGATCCTCAACAGGCAGCCCATGGAGGGTCGATCTCGGTGAGACCCAGATCCTTTGGGACCCTTATCCTGATTTAAAGGAGCAATGACGGCCTCTTCTAGGGGCACATAATATATTATACTATACTTTGGTTAGGCCCCAGTCTTCCTGACAGATTCCGGTCTTCGTATGTTTTTTTTTTTTTTATTGCTGTTCTGTCACGTTGAAAACGTTATACGCATTCTCACCTGTCCATAGTATTGTTCGTAGTGTTGCTGTGTGGTTGGGTGCTGTCGCCCTCTGCTGGTGGTCCTCCCACCAACCTCTGACTGTTCTGTACACAGTGACGGCGGGCTGCGTTTCGGCGAGATGGAGCGTGACTGTCAGATTGCCCATGGAGCTGCGCAGTTCCTCAGGGAGCGCCTGTTCGAGGCGTCCGACCCATACCAGGTCCACGTGTGCAACCTCTGTGGCCTGATGGCCATCGCCAACACGCGGACGCACACCTATGAGTGCCGCGGCTGCCGCAACAAAACTCAGGTGTGCACCAAACGTTCAGCTTTACTTTGTCAACATTACCCAGAATGCATCTTGGTGGGAAGTGGAGTGGTTTTAGTAAAGATGGCATGGGTTAATGCTAATGTCTCTAACCGCTAACTGATCTTTTCTGTCTTTCCAGATCTCCTTGGTCAGGATGCCTTATGCCTGCAAGCTGCTCTTCCAGGAGCTGATGTCCATGAGCATCGCACCGCGCATGATGACCACCTAGAGGACTTGCCGTTCCCAGGCCGTGGAAAATGACTCGCTGTGAAGGAGTAGCGGCAGTTTATGCTGTGCATAGCACAGGACTGGTGGATTGGAAATGGAATCCAGTGCTCACACCAAGTTCACGTAGTTCATGTCACACCACTTGTTATTTTTCTTGAGGGGAGGAAAAACTGTTTGTCATTGCTGTGGAGAGCAAGAATGTTATTTTGTAATATGAGGGGAAAAAAATAAAACTTAATTTTTAAATTTGTTGCGCGTGTTCTTTGTAAGTAGCACAGCTTGTGCTGCTTTTAGATGGTAAGACGGCCTAAGTACTTTATTTCACCCTGTGTACCTCACTTGTCTTTCTTCCACAGAACTCAGTGATCCATCCTTCTCGGGTTCAGTTGTCCATTTATTAGTTATACAATATACAGTGTGCAATACTCAGCATATTCATTAGTAATTCATGTGTAAAATGTTACAAATATAGCTGGTAATTTTTTCAAGTGGTTTTAATAAAGAAATTAAAGGTAAATTGTGTAAAATAGAAGCTGATTTCCACAATAGACATTCAGTCAATTATAAAAACTGTAATAGCACCATTGAACATTCTCCATTATCCACACAAACCAACAAAATCATTAGTTACAGGTTAGGACACCCCTCTGCTCAGTATACATCCATACAGAACATCCTTTAATTCTCACTGCCGCACTGAAAGGCAAAAGGGGGGTGGGGGGGGTCATCCACCAATTGAAAAACTGCTCTCCATTCAAACCTGGAATCCTGCACATTCCTGCGCAAATCCCTACTTGCCGCAGTCCCTTCTTGGTACAGACATTCCTCTGCCATATCTCGATAGATTTTCATCTCTCTGCCATATATATGTGCATTAACAAAACTGCTAAGTAAATGGGGAAAAAAAGTGTTTGGGTTAAAAGAGGAACAGCTGGCTTTGCATTGGACTGAGAGGCAGACGGCGAGTGCATGAGTGTGGGTATGTGGATATGGTGGCCCCGAAGCTGTGCATGATGAAAGGCAGAGGCTGCTGTCCTCGGCGTGGGGGGAGGGGCTGCTTCACAGCTCGTCATCCTTAGCTGTGAAGGCACACAGGATTGGGTCAGCAGGCAGCCAATCATGTGGTCAGGCCAGCTGATGGATGATTGGCCGTCGCTTCTGTGAGTAGGAGCCCCTACTGCCTGGCCATGTAGCTGTCTGTGAAATTTCTCTGATGTACTATCATGGATAGATTCAATGGTGCAACAGGAACCCCATCCCTTTTAGAGTGCCCACCCAGGCCCCTAATATGTTGGAGCCCAGTAGACCCCATGTGATATACATTCCCATTTAAAGAGTATAATATGTGGTGTATCGATCAAATAATTACTTAAAAATAAGTAAAAATACATTTAAAACTTAATAGAAACGGTTGGAAACCATTCCACTACGGTGTTGACTTATCATAAAGAGAATGTGTACATTACAGAGCTAATGGAAGAATGCTGATGCATGCTGCCCTTCACCCGTGAGCTCGTCAGCATGCACAGCAATAAAACATGTTCCTTGTCACGGCAGTCACTGGCCCTCGCTCAGCACCCTCCTGCAGGTCTGGGCACGCTGACGCGAGACAAAGCGCGCAGCACCGGAGCGTGTTTCGGCCCCGCGGCTCAACAAGGTCTCACTCACCTTTCTTGGTGGGAATTTCCTCCACAGACTTCACCACGTGGATGCTGCCGGTGGCGGAGGTCTCACCCATGGGATTGCCGGCGTGGCACTCGTACGAGCCCCCGTCCACCAGCGTCAGTGGCGAAATCTGGAAAGGCACGCGCTCGCGTGAAGGAACGCAAACGGATGCTGTGCGTCGCTCAGGCTAAGGCTGCTTGTTTATGGGAGCCTGGTGTTTACATTCCCCCTGAAACACCAGCAGACCCATACAAGGCCTGCTATGAGCACACAACCGACCCTTGGCAAACCCAAGGGATGGCCTCACAGACACAACACTCAGCAGACGCTGCTCAGATAAACAGAGTGTTCACATTAGACCTTGATTTTGTGGTTCCCATTCAGGTCCTCATTACTTAACCACTCCTTCCAGCGTGTCAGCTGACCGGCAGCACTTACCAGCACCCATCCAGTGACCTCATGCTTTTCGGGGCCCCCCCTTGTCTGGACAGCCAGGTTATCCCTGTCACCTGGAAGCACCTCCACTCTCCCGCCGTTGGCAGAGACCTAGGGAGAAAAAAAAACACCAGTTCTTCAGCAAACCAAGCGGGACACAATCTATAGCTTATACTTCTCTGAGGACAATCTGCCCTCTAGAGGAAAAGATGCTTCTCTCTCAAGATCAGCTCCTCCTGTTGTACCAGACAAGAGTACAGAGAGATGAAAGGAGGAGTGTGCGGGTGTGACGGTTTTGCTAATTTCCAGCTTTTTTCAAAAACAGTTAAGTGGTTCATTGCAGTTCAGAGAAACAGGCCCTATTGCCCATGAATAACGATACAGACACCAGCAAATAATCTTTACTGAATAAACAATGCTCAGGATTTAACGTCAGTGGGAATTGTGGGTATTCAGACATTCCAGACATCTCCCTTTGATCGTTTCCCCAGCCGTGGTCCCAGTTGACAGTGCCTATTGCCTGCTACCCTGAGCTAGACTGTATGCAGCGGTCATACAGTCATCTTCGCCTTTACTAACAAAAGCTGTAAGTTGCTCCGGTCCAAGTGCAGATGTACAGTTGCCCTAGAGCAGTGCCTAGACTAAACACAGCAATATGTGGAACAGAGTGTATCATTTATAGGTTCAATGAATGTTTTCACTATTTTGTGTTTGCAACCAAGGTGTATGAGAAAGCGAGGGTTATATGTCTGAGTCCGTGTTCTGTTCTGGTTCCTATTGTTAGGTACAAATGACAGCAGTGGGAAGCGGAGGTTCAGTTTCTCTGGGGACTGACCTTCCACCGAGCCAAGAATGCGATTTCTCTGACGTCCCGGCCCCCCCCTTGCCCCTCCCGTCCCCTTCCTGCTTTTGTCCCCCGAAGGAGCTGCAGGAACATGATGCTACTGACCCCCTTTTGTTATGAGAAGCTGGAGAATGTGGGCTGCGAGTCGAGATCAAACCGACCCATGTGGGCCGTGGGACAGCACAACGCCGGCTGGACCTTCTTGAAGTTGGCTCTGGACCTACATGCCTTCACAGTTTTTTCTCGAAGTCCCTCTCATTGGGGAAAAGGTGGGTGGAGGTGAGACTCCTGCTTTTGGCTGCGATAGCATCTAAAACTTGAGTTCATTTTACTTACAGGGTTTTCTCCGACCGCATGTCCTAGAAGACACCACATTATTGTGATATATTTTGGCCCAATTCTGTTTCCTGTCCCATGCTCATAATGCCATTTCATTCATAACAGCAGATTAATTGCACTGGCTTTTGCCTTGTAGGCTATCTGGGACCTTGCAGTTTTCCATCTCTGAGAACCAGGAAACTTCTGACTCCCGGTACCCCAAAGACATGCATCCCCCATGTTTCCCATGCATATTTTATACTCCATCAACATTTCCTGCCTACTCAAGCTTCCTTCTTCCCCATTGGACACGTACCTTCTTCCAAGTAATGATAGGGGTCGGGACACCAAGGGCTTCGCAGCTCAGGTACACTTGTGAGCCAGTAATATTCCAGATCTCCTTTGGAGCCGTGACAATGACAGGAGCTGCAGCGAGTGACATGGAATTCAGTTAGCTGAAGCTGAACCCTCAGCCTTAGAGGCTGTTCAGAAAAGGTTAAAGGTCATAGTCTGAGAAATTTGTCTTCTCAAGACTGGCAGTAAGAAATGACACACAACCATTTGGAAAGGAGCCATAATTTAAAATAATCATTAAAAAACACTGACTCAATACCCCCTAAACCTCTTCTGTAAGCAACAAAATGAACATCTGGAGTGGCTCCACAGAAAAATCCACGACTGAAATGAGGGAATGTGTCCCAGTGTAGAGGCCAAGTCCCCTTGGAACTCATTACAAGGGTGAAATGAAATGTAAAGAGACAAAATTGTGATGCTGACACTTTTGATGGAGCGGTAGGTGTTTTTATGGAATGCCCTCCTGCAAAGATTTTTTAAATCACAGAACCTATTCACTGGCTAATCTCATGCCGCCAAGCGGGTATGATGAATCTTGTGATTGCTCGCTGAGCTAAAGACTGTGGGATTTGCTTTGTACCAACAGTCCGCACTCTGTCTACAAGCAAGACACTGCTGTTTTATCAGCAATCAAATCCCTTTCAGTTCTCAAATCCCTCTGGGCTGGAATTTCAGACAGCATGTCTGTCCAGGTCTGTGGAAGAACCCGAGAGCTAGGCAGTGCATTCCCATTTCAGCTTAGCCCGTGTCAATGAGCCCCTCTAGCTTTGTGTACTTCTGTTTACATTTACTGTATAGCACTACCTGGCTAGAAATAGCACTGAACTAGAGGGACACGAGAGCTAGGCAGTGCATTCTCATTTCAGCTTAGCCTGTGTCACTGAGCCCCTCTAGCTTTGTGTACTTCTGTTTACATTTAATGTATGGCACTATTAGGCTAGAAATAGCATAGAGGGACACAGGTAGCCATCTAAAGCAGGATTAGAGAAGAAGGGTGTTCACCAAACTTTAAAAACAAGCTTTCTACATCTGGCGTAACGAAATGCGTCCCTTTCACACCTGGTGGAAGCCAGGCTGAAAAGATTTAAACATATTACACAAAGCCAGATGTACAGGACTTCCTCAGGAAGTAGGTTAATAATAAGAGGGCTATAGTCAGGCCTGGGCCTGGCCGGCATGTACAGTGTACTCCAAAGTGTCTACTTCTTAAGCCTTTAAAAACTCCATTTTAAATAACGGCCATCCTACTTCAGGACACAAAACCCACGGACGTCCCAAATTAATCGGAACAGCATGTCTTTAGATAGCAGCGGAAAACTAGAGAATCCATG
>JAODKM010000016.1:8293581-8307755 GCA_026780845.1 Petrocephalus sullivani | reverse complement strand
TCCTGTCAGGAGTTGAAAAGAGGAAAAAACAATAACATAATCCTGGTGACTTTTGCCCGGCCGTCTGTTCTTTTTGTGGTGGGGGTTGGGGGGCGCCCCCCCCCCCCCCCCCCCATTGGCTGTTTCAGGCCTCATTTCCCCCATACCTACTCAAAATGCTTCTGTCCCAATAGTATCTTATTCTTTAGAATGAGGAACAGCACTTTGCCAACTTATGTCGATTCCAAACTCCTGACTCTTTGATTTTAATGTTCCAGAACCACTGACAGCCGCGGTACTGCGAGAGAAGGCCAAAGCAGTTCAACTAGGGACATCATTAGCCCAGTACATTACTTTATTGCTCAGTCGGAATTGAAAACCCAACTGAGTGACCAGCGCTCTAGGACCAGAATTAAGGACCCTCGGTGTTGACTTTATTGTTCTTACCCCTCTGTGTTTTGGGCCGAAAGTGTATGTTGATGTCAGGGTAATATGAGAGAAATCTGCACGCTGCCGGATTTTGCCAAAGCCTCCCTGGTCTTCATTAGGCCTACTGGAGTGGATTGCCCTGACAGGAATGCTGACAAGCGGACTTTTTAATTTGCGCTGCCTCCTTCCCGTCGTCCCGTCTGTAATGACCCCTGTGCACTCGCGTGGCCTTGCTGAGTCTGGAAGCGCCAGGCACCCAGTGAAATGGGACCTTCAGCTGGAGCTGTCCCTGCTGCGGTGGGGCATATAGATCAGAACTGACTGTTGTGGGGTGTTGGTGTGGAAGGCACACATGTCGCAGTGCGGAGGATTAGTCAGTGATGTGCTGAGCAGGTGCTGGTTTTGCTGTGGAGGAGTGCATGGGCATTGCACTTGGAGATACAGGTTTATTTACTACAGGCAGGTAGTAGGTATTGCTTTAATAGAATTCAGACTCATCTCCCTCCTACACAGGCTGTACACTGCGATTAATAATGATAACCTGGGTGTAACCCTGAAGTCGCAGTCCTCCTAGCCTTTTCCGTGCTCGCTTTCCCCAGACTGCTATTGCTGTCCAGCTTTCTACGTGTTGGTGAAGGCCAGCTGTTCTCAGACAGCAGGTAATGAGGCTTGATGATGGCACCCTCCCCGCCGAAATCGGGCCCACTCTGGAGCCTTGCTGAGTCCCTCTCTTGCACACTTGCACCCTTAATGGGATTGGAACTCTCAGCACTGCTGTTGTCCTGCTGATTCAGCCTGCTGCACTGGACGGCTACTTTTTAAACCAGGCACACTCCCCAGTTAGAGAAAGCAACTGACCTCACAGGCCATTTTTGGGTATATTGTTTGGGGTACCCTATCCGGCCCGCTGGAGAAGGTGGCCCGGAGACACAATAGGGTACATTCCCCTGAGCAGACAAAAACCCGGGGCCTAGCAGAAAGCCTGCGAATGGGTCTGTAATCCCTCGATTTAACACAGCGAGTGACTGTCCTGAATCGATAGCCTGTGAATCAGCACATCACTGGGGCTGTGCAGAAGCTGGCTTTCCAGGCGCTGCCTTCAGTTGCGGCTCTTTCCAAAGCCACAAGCCGACCTATATCTGAAATGAATAATGCGCCTTTTCCGTTTCCAGCTGTCTTGTGAAAATTGTTGTATAAATGTCTTTGTTCCACTGTGGCGGACTATTCCACAGGGAGGGATGTTTTACTTTAGGACATTAAAAATGTCCCTCCTGGGAGTTCGCCCAGCTTTTACTACATGCAGCTTTACCTTTAAAGAACACAGAATGTTTATAGTCGCTTAGGAAATCCCGACGGACAGTCTGGCCTGACCCAGCTGGGCAGAAAGGTGCCTTTACTACAGAGGAGAGTAGTACTGAGTATTGTCATGAGTGCAGTATTAGGTTGAGGGCAGAGAGCTTGTGGGACACCCAGGGATTTAAGGTCCTGCTTAGGCCTCTTTCTCCCTCTAAGGCTCCCACATTAAAGTGCAGGTTTCGAGTCCTGGCTTGTAAATCCAATGAGCTGCTGAATTGTAATGTTAATTGATATGCAAATGTGAATGAGGTTTAAGGAAATGTACAAACACAGAAATGGTGTTCACACTGCTTTTTGTGTCTGTTATGAATAAAGAGTTGTTGAAATGGCCCATAAAACGGTGCCCAGCAGTGCCTAGGGGAAGCATAGCAGGGTGTGGTTCCCAGGCAAGGGCTTTGAATCAGCTCCTGGTTTGCTGTGTGTGGGTTTCCTTCCTCTGGTTTTCTCCCATAATCCAGAAAACTGTTTAGTTTCATTGCTTGCATAAGTGGAAATGAGTCGGCCCTCAACCTGTGGTTTAGTAAAAGCCACAATAATTTTTTGATCATGTGGGACATCTTTCACCAAGCCTGCAAGGGTGGCTTTGCACCTCTGCTCTCAGCATAACTGATCATCGTCGGCTCTGTTTCTTAGGTCCGACAAGAAGATGACCCTGCCCATGAAGTTCCAGAAGGAGGTGCATGTGCACCTGTCCAGGAATCTTCAGCAGGCCAATGGTAAAATTAGCATTGTCTTCTGCAATAAAACCAGCAGGTTCCCCTGGAACTTTCTGGTCAATGCTACTTTCTCTTCCAGCCTTCACTGCTATAGTCAGTTATCTAACTTAATTCCATTGCTAAATATGTCGGTCAGTCGTCCCATGGTACTTTCACTCGGTTCAGCCCAGTTCCTTGTCTTCCAGCTCCTTCTAACATAAACGAGAATGTTCCTCCTGGGAAGTCCCGACCACTCCAGTCCAGTGGCTACAATCAGCAGTTGGTCCAGAACCGTCTTAGGGATATTCTGAACAAGTACAGCAATGGATTCTGGGTTTCGAAGCTGCCTCAGCTCTACCGTGAGCTGTACAAACAGGAGCTGCCCACAGAGGCACTCAAAGACCTCGAGCAGTGGTCTCATGTCTGTATGGTGAGTTTGTATCAGTGTTAGGGTATCTTTAAATTATTCTTTGTAATGTATCTTTTGGAAAGGTGTACATAAGGTATAACTAATAAAAAAAACAATTAATAAAATTTACACAGTATTGTTTCAACTTGTAAATTTAATCTGTGTGTAGAAGGTTATGGGTTCTAATCCTGTGATATCCTGTGCACCTTTGAGTGCTTGAACTAGGCCCTTGCCTCTAATTGCTTGAGGGGAACTGATTGACTCTATTTGACCCTAAGCGTTCTTTACTTATGTTGCTTTGGAAGAAAATATATGCAAAAAAAAAAGATTTGTAAATGTAAACTTTGTTATAAGCTGATCACTAACTGAATTAGAAGATGAAAGGTCTTTTTTTGTGAAATTCAGCACTGTTTGCCTTGTCTGACCTGTTTTGGCCTAGGTAGAGAAGCCTTGTAGCACTAATCCAGCTGAGCTGCTGCTGTACCCCGCTAAAGATGAGCCCAAGAGCAGACCCAGCTCATCGCCATCTTCGACCCCATCCCCCAAGCTGTCCCCCACCGTTCGGAAGCTGTCCAGCTCCATGTGCCCTGGGGCCTCTCCATCCTCATCCCCACTGTCTTCACCTCCCTCGTCCCCTGCGGGTTTGAGCCCCGATGTCAAGGTCAAGCTGGGCGAGCTGCTAGCTAAGTACAGCAGTGGTCTTTGGGCCAATGCTCTGCCTAAACTCTTCCAGGAGACTTACAAGATGCGGTTCCCCGAGCACATTCTCAATGACCTCAGTGTCCTGGAAGACATCTGCACAGTTGATTATCCCATGCCTGACAACCTCAAGAAGGCCATCTTGTACCCTCTACGAGATGTAGATGAGAACTGGAATCGCGTGGTGCCGGAGTGCGTGCCACAGATGACCCGGGAAGTAATCCGCCGTCCCAGTGCGGTGCCCCCTCTCCTAATCCCGAAGGAGGAATACCCGTCTGTGCTGGTGGTGGAAGCGGCCAGCACCGACAGCGTCACTCTCAGGCAAGCCCATGACTGAATGAGCTGCAGTCCAGCTTATAGGAGCATCATCATTTTGCAGTTTCGCTTGTTTTAAAATTTGTGTGAGACTTGTCACGGTGACGACCGTTTAGTTATTCGGATGACTGCCTACCTTGGACTCCTTTTTTCCTTTAGTTATCGGGCTGTTAATTACATTTGGCACTCTTTTTTTTTTTTTTTTTTTTTTTTTTTCTGCTTATCGTTATCCATGGTCATGTAGATATGTATGAGCCCATTGTGGGATAAATAGTTTTCTGAATCTGTTATGCAGCGAGACTGGGTTATCCGGTATAACCCTACCAGGAGCTGTCGCCAGACCTGACACTGCTACACTCTCGCATACCGATGGTCTATATGGTTGTTACTTTGCAGGTTTATTGGTCAGGACTATTCCCGGGCTCAGGAGGCCCTGGAGGATGAGCTGAGGGAGTTCTACCGGCAGGACAGTACAAGGAAGGTGCTGTCATCTCTGGTCGTTGGTCAGCTGGCTGCCGTCAAGACCGAGGAAGAGGAGGAATTCCTCCGGGCACAAGTGTACGAGATCATGGGTGACAAGGTCAAGGTGAGAACCTGTGTGCCGGGCGTCCCCTTGCCGGGCGTCCCCTTCTGTCTCGAGTCCACGTGTTGACGGTCTTTCCATTGCCAGGTATATTACGTGGATCATGGGTTTTCTGAAGTGATCAGCGCAGGCAAACTGTTGGAACTACATGCGAAATTCTTCAGGCTGCCGTTTCAGGCAACTAAATGCAAATTAGCAGGTGAGCTGCATCCATTGTATCCTTTTTTCTTATTAATGGAGAAGTGGACATTTTGAATATTTTTTTTTATGTAAAGCTTGTTTGTTACGGAGACAAAGCCTAGACTCAGGCAAAATTAACATTCACCTGGTTTTTTTTTTTTTTTAACAATTCTGTTCAGTGATGAACTTCTTGTAGTTCATGGAAATTTACGGAAAGTAAGAAAATACTAATGCTGCTTTTCATGGAGCTGCTTGGAGCGCAATCGCATGTGCTCAACTTGCTGAATTATACATGTGACTTTGATCCTGGATGGCAAGTGGTCCCTTTTACAGAGTCATTTTTAGCTGAATGAAGCGGGTGTTTTCAGGCTTGGAGCCATTTTGCCAGGAGCCGGCAGTGATTAAGAGGTTTGAGACCATGGCCTGCGGACGGATCCTCTTGGCCGAGATCCTGGAGAGGAAGGAAACACCCCTGGTCGTGCTGTACGATACCTCGCAGGATGATGACGTCAACATCAACGCTGCCTGTATGAGAGCCTTGCAGGACAAGTCTTTGGAGAACACCTTAGAGGTATCTTGGCAGTCTTGACCACCTCCCAACGAGTCACCTGAACCTTTAACAAGACCCTTTTAGAAGCAGTTACTTAATGCGTTTTTTTTGGGACATTTCACTGTATGTGCTTTCCTCTGAAGGTCAACAGCACCCACATGCAAGTCAGCGTGACCAACGTCTGCTCTAATGGAACCATTTACTGCCAGTTACCATCGCGTGGCCTTGCCAAGTTGGCCGAAATGTTGGAAAAGGCTGAAGCCTACTTTCACTCCCAGGTAAGGGATGCTGTGAGCCCTGCCTTGGCCACGGATGTGGTCTTAGGCTGGCAGAGATTTATGCCGACCAGGCAGTGGATATAGCATAGACAGATGGGGGGTTAATATCCTTAATAAGCTTTTAGGCTGCAGGCGAAATAATCTCTTGGGTCACATTGGAACTAACCCAAAACCATCGGTGACATTTTGCTGAGCTCATACTGTTTTAATTTCAGATCAGAAACTTCCCATCGTTGTAAGGTAGCGATGTGCTCGATTGGGATTTGGGAAGTGTCTCGATTTGCGATTTGCCGATTGGATCGACTAGAAGCAGTCTATTGTCTAGTGGCACGACGTATCCCTGCGATCATGTCGTTTGTGACACCATAGGAAAGTGAAACTGCTTAGTGTCTGTGGTCAAAGATCTCCCCTTTCTTCCAAGTGGTGTTGATGTTTGAGTTACTGTCAGTGTTGGTCGCTGATGGTGTGACCTGATCCCCTGTGTGCCAGGTGACGTCAGAGTTTCTGGTGTCCAGGCCTTTCTGTGGGAAATTCTGTCTGGCCCGATATAAAGGCAAATGGTCTCGAGTGGAGGTGAGTTCCTGTTGGGTGGCACTACAGAAACCGAGGAAATGACTTACCTGTTGTTTTAAACAATGTTTTAAAAAATATCTGCAGGTGATGTGTTCCCTCTGGGACCCCACATATGTTGGTTTTTGTGTGCTTACATATGCGACCACTAGTGATAATAACGTACATTATACATTATCATACAGAACTGTACAATACTGTACTCCCTCAAATGAAAGTGATTCTCACATTTATGTTCTGATGTAAACCCCAGATAACTGGAACCATGGCTACTGAAAGGCCAGGTACTAGGAGAGCGCTGTATTAGCCGTGTTTTCATTTAGCACGTGGCCCTGTAGGGCTCAGTGTGAGATGCTCCGTGTTGCTCTGTCCCAGATCACCAACCTGCATGGCAGCCGCGTGTTGGACATCCTGTTCATGGACGTGGGTGTCCCTGCGTCGGTGGAAGTGATTGAGCTGCGGGAGGTGCCCCCCCCATTCCTGCGGGAGCTCGTATCCATCCCGCCTCAGGTCAGCTGACGGTGACACAGCGTGCGGCCGGGCGGCCGGGCCCCGTTTGAAGGGCAGCGCCGATCCAGAATTCTCAGCATGACCTTTTTGTGTTAAATTTTTCATTAATAATTACCTTTCACAGCTGTCATTTAAGGTGACACCAGATTAATTACGGGTTTTGGAAACAAATTACTGAAATATGAACATTTCTGTAAGACACTGAATACTAGTTGGTTATCAGTGACCTTCTGGCCTCTCCAGTCATCCTGGAGGTATTATGTAAATCCAAAGGCTCTACTAGGCTTTTTGGGCACAGGTGTAGCCATGACTATAATCATCCTTAATCTCTATTGGGCTGTATATCAGTACTGGTAAGTAAGCAACTGCAGTGCAGCCATGTTACCTTGTCCCTGTGTAGTGACTCCGCCCCCAACGCAGGCCATGATTGGAGGCTTTCTCTCCCTGGCAGGCTGTGAAGTGCAGTCTGGCTGAGCTGCCACTGGAGGTCGGCTCCTGGACCCCAGATGCAGTGCTCTGGCTGAGGGATGCTGTGCTGGGCTCCACAGAGTGCAGCATCAAGGCCAGTACTCTCGTTACGCCAGTGCTATGCATGCACGCACGCGGTGTGTGTCTGTACCCACAATGCCTCTGTGGCACATGCATGCTAGGCTATATTTACTATGAGCCCTCGTTGTCCTCTTTCACAAAAAAACCAAATATGTAATTAGCATATATAACCAGAGTCTAGTATTTACTTGGTAAATGAACCTGTTGTTCATTGATGAGCTATTTTGTCATTCTAATGATACCATTTAAAGTCTTCCCCAATGGTACAATAAGGGTGATGAGTCATAATTATGATGACTCTGCGAGGCCCTGGCTGAAAGCACCATGTGACTCGGGCTGCTAAGATCCAGCGGCGTCTCTGTCCCTGGCTTATCGTATTTGGCCCCCGGTGTCCCTGGGAACGCCAGTGTCAGCCAGGCTGCCTTGGATTATATTTGCATAAGCACCTTGAGGTGACACTCAGTGGTCAGCTGAGGTATAAGGCAGTATAGTACAACAGTAAAGCAGAAGATGACTCCAGAGAGACTAGAAGTAACATTATATATATATTTTTTTCTCCAGTTATTCAGGCATGTTTTTCTTCAAAAGTAGAAGACTAATCTTTGCATACCATCTTCTTCACCTAACAGATAACCAAAGCAGATGAAGCCAAAAAGGTGGTGCAGATCTATTTGTTCACATCCAAGGACTGCCATGACACGGGGCGTAGCGTCAACCGGCAGGTCGCCGACTCTGACCTGTGGAAGCATCAGAAGGATGTTTTCCTGGGCAGCCGTGGTCCTGCCAAGAAGCCCGGAAGCCCAGTCACGCTGCCTGGTGATGGCCGGGCTAGCCCCCTGCTCAGGAGCAACCAACATGTGCCTGATCTCCAGCTTCCCCCTCTGCTAGAGCTGCCGCCCTTGGGGCAAAACATGGACATCTTCGTGCCGGTGGCCTGCCATCCGGGCCACTTTGTACTGCAGCCGCTGAAGGACCAGTACAAGCTGGTAGTGCTAATGGGAGAGATGATCCTCTATTATAACAAGACTGAGGCAAAACCAATCTGTGTGGAGAAGAACCAGATCTATGCTGCCAAGGTGGAGAATGAGTGAGTAGCGAGCCTTGGCTCAGGACCACGCGCAAACATTGTTGGGATTTACAACAGGGTATAAATGAATGTTTGTTTCCTTTACATTCATTCACTCTTTCCTATGATTAATATAAGCTGTTGTGATATCAGTATAAATTCAAATGTTCTTTTTTATGTTAAATATATTTAGGCTTGACAAGCAGCTAGTTACACTGCAGTTTTTGAATAGTTATAGACTCCCTTCACGCAAAAATTAGGTCCTAGTTTTCTCAAACTTAATGTTGTGAAGTCATTTTACTTCTCTTCCTTTTTCTCCATCTCGGAGAGAACTTAACTCTGAAGGCATCTGGAGACAGCGGTGGCTCCTTCCTGCCCCAGCCGTGCCCCGTGGCATGCTAACTCTGTCTCTCTCCCTGCTCGTTCTCTCAGCTGGCACCGTGTGCTCATGAAGGGCATCCTGAACAACGGCCTGGTGTCCGTGTACCAGCTGGACCACGGCAGACATGAGCTGGTCAGCTGCACCAAGCTACAGCCGCTCATCAACGAGTTCCGCCAGCTCCCCTTTCAGGCCATCACCGCACAGCTAGCTGGTAAGGCTGCTTCAGGGGCCTGGGGCCGAGGCTCTGGTCCGGGGGTCATTAATGGTCCATGGCCAAAAATGGAAACTCATATTTATGAAATCGCTGGTGGCGACTCCCCACCCCCGGGTCAATGGGCTTCAATAGTTTGGGAAGAACTCTGTACTCACTCCAGAAAGTTAAAAATCTAGTCCAAGATTTTGTTTCAGCTAACTGGCTGAGTACTCTGTGACTCTTTTTATACTGAATGTGAAATCAGATTGTAGAGGGGGCAGGTCTGATTGGTTGGCCTGACATCTGACACAAGATCTGATTGGTTCTCTCAGAACTAATCATTTTTGGTTCTTCCCTCAGAACATTTTTGTGTAAGTAAAACTCCCATGAGTGAAATGTTCACCCCTGTCTATACTAAACACAGGATGTTGCTTAACATTCAAATGCTCTTATTGGGTCTGCAAGAACTTAAAGGGTGCCCCCTTGTGGTGCCCTGTGGTAATGGCAATTACTGCTTTCCCCACAGTCCTCAAAGGAAGTTGTGATTTCAAGTCTGGTGTCTTGAACCATATAAGTTCAAATCTACTTTTCCTGACAGAGTTTCACTGCCCCCTATCCCCACAGGAATCAAACCTCGACAGTGGTCAGAAGAAGCTTCCATAGTGTTCAGGAACCATGTGGAGAAGAAGCCACTGGTTGCCCAGATCGAGGTGGTGCATGAGGCTGCCCGGCCCTGGGACCGGAAGGCGGTGGTCTACCTGGTGGACACCAGTCAGGAGGAGAGGGACATCTGGGTGCATGACCTCATGTCAGAGTTCCTGGAGGAGCTGACCAAGCCAGCATAGGAGCCCAGCCCTCGGTCAGCAGCGTCCTCGTAGGATCTGCCCGCACATACCTGCATCTGAGCTCAGTGCCTGCAACGTGGGAAGTTCAGGCTTTGTTCCCTTTCCTGCTAAATTACGAGTTTGGGTCTGCTCACATAGTACTAAACATGCTAAAATGAACTGAATGTTCAAAATGATAAAGTTTACAATATTTTCTTTTTTATATAATATACAGCGTTCATTCAGGCATATGAAGGTGGATGAAGAGTTTCTTTTTTTTGCTTTGTACTGTGAAGCCTTTTGACTTCCTGCTGTTTAGTGCTTTTGTGTCTTAAATTTATTATGACAAAACTACAGCTCCTTGAATCTATTGTGAAACTAATTTATGGACGTTTGGACAAAATGGTTCCTGCTTTTCAGGTTGTTGCCGATTTCCTTAAAGTTATTGAATGGAAAGGCTACGTTGTATTTAAACTTGCACTGCTTTGTTAATATGGAGGGTTTATTTAATGGTTGACAATTTCTAGAGTGAATTAAAAATAAAAGTTTGTGAAAATACTTCTCCCTGCTTTTTGGTGCATGTCTAGAAAGGTTTCAGCATTTAAAAAAAAATCTGAATTTCTCTGTCCTGATAATGAAGCCTTTGCCTAAATCCGATCGGGATTTAAGAACTTGGGCTGTTTTTCCAAGAACAGGTGATGCACGTGTTCGTGTGATTTCAAACGTCCCAAGGAGAGCGCATTTCACCTTTGCCATCAGATTTGGGAAAGTTCTGTGATCTGAGGCGCCTGCTTTTAGATCCTGCTGCTGGGATAGCTGCGTTGTGATTTCCCCCCCGTGGGTGGCTGGCTGTGGGGGTGTGTGTGTATATATAGTCGGGTGCATTACTGCCAGTGCCGGTCCGGTTTCTTCGGGGCGCGCGGCCGGCCTGACGTCACGGGAGGGGCTGCGCACGAGCTCCGTCCCCCCTGCCTCTGCGAGACCAGAGCAAAAAAAAAAAAAACTTGCGTGGAAATTGCGACTTAGAGAGCCGGGCAGCGAGCTTCGGGGAGCCCCAGCGCGGCGTCCGGCGTGCCCCACACCCGCCAGGTAAGGGCCCCCGGCCGGCGCTGCCAGCCCCCGCATGCACGGCTCTCCCGCAAACCGCGCTGAAAAGTGGCCATATCTGGTCAAACTATTCGGCTGTCACCAAGCGGGAGCCGCTCTCTATAAATAGCCGGCGACAGGCACGTACAGCGAGAGGTAAGCGCATGGAAAGGGCATTTTCCGCTTTCTGCGTCCTTATTGCCTGTGCTTGTCCCATGTTCCAGCTGCTGCGGCCACCTTTGGGCGAGATCTTTGTTAAATATTTATGTCAATACATTTCTCAGGTATATATGAAAATGTAAATGTGTTGTGTCCATTATGGACGGGTGTCACAAGTGAGCTTTACAGAAAAGATTGGTGCCACATTTGATTTATTATTATTATTATTATTAATAAATACGACGGTTTTACGCTCGATTGGGATGTATCCGTTTTTGTATAACGTGCCTTAATGTAACATGTCTTTTGTTAAGAATCGCACTTGTCACTAAAGTTCAGTTTCAGAAGTAATGTTTCCCACAACTCGTGTTCAGGAATTAATGCCCTTCTAAAACGAAACTGTTACTTTTCTTAAGGCGTTACGCCTGGAAGTCCGTAAGCGGCCACGTTAATAACTCGTAGGATATCGGAGTATGGGGCGCTATTAAGTCCGATCGGCTGTTCAAAACCTGTCAGATATCCCAAGTTAATCCTCACCTGTTGCCATTTCCAAAGCTGTGATTTTTAAATTCTGCTTTCGTTTTGGGAATTTTTTATTTCATTGACCCGCTTAGATCGGCACCGATTGCCCGCTAGTTTTGTCGCACATGGACGGCCACCAGTCTTAAGGCAGGGTGCCAGTGCGTGCGCCTTTCTCCCCTAAGGGTGCATGCATCCTGCAGGCTCCTAAAAAAGCCAGCGTACCTCTTAGCGGCTTCAGGGCTGGCGCGATTTCCAGTCACTGGGCTTTACGGGGCATGCTAGGAAGCCAGTCATTTTCGTTTATTGTTGGGGAGGGGGTATAAGACTAGATTCCTACAGAGACAAGTCGGGAAGAACAGAATGCATTCGGGCTCTTGAGAGTGTTAAATGGTAATTGAATATCATTTTATGATTATTTTCGAAAATACCTTGTAGTAATTATGACCGTGGACCTGCACCACCTGTAACCTGAAGAAAGCATTTTTTTTCCCCAAAAGCACAGCATCATTAGATGTGAATTTTCATCCATCCATTCTCTATACCTGCGTACCGATTTAAATTGTGCCCTCTGTGTGAGGTCAGACGGTAAAACAGTCTCCCTTTAATGGGCCCAGGCTTAAATGTCTCTTCGTAAACTGGGACTGTTCAGGAGCAGAGTGTTGTGAGGAAATCTGTGACATAAACCAGACTTTTACTTAATTAGTTATTGTACTAGATTAAAGAGCACATTTCCAAAGATCACTCAGTCTATTTTTTTATTGTTTTTGAGGTGAGACCCCCAATCAGGGGTGAAGTAAAGGTGGTGGTGGGGGGGGCCACAGTTAGGACGATTCCAAGGACCTCATAAATTTGGATCATATGATAGGTCTCTAATGTCTCTCTAATTGGTCTCCTAAATGACCCCCCCTGCCTGCAATGACCTAAAGCCAAACTGCTTCTTCATGTTACAGGATTGGGAGCCAAAACTGACTCGGTCCTCATGTAATCCGGTGGACTTTTTGTTAAATTTCCAAAAATAAAAAAAAGTTCTTGAAAACATCCAATGGAATAAGGGAGTTATGGAAATCTGCTCTCCAGTTATTGCTACGAAGCGACATCCTCCGACATTGCTCACTGAAAAGGAGCGTCGGCATTCCTGCCTTCGGCAACATTGCTAACACCTTGTCTCATTCCCCCAGCTTCCTCGCAGTGTTTCTCCCAGTTTTCCTTGATTTTCACTCCCAGCTCAGGTATCCATAAATGCCCACGTCGGGTATTCTCGGAATGCTCTGACCTTTGTGTAGTGTGGGACTACATCGTCGCAGGACACGTCTATAAATACAACGGTGAGGTTTTCACCATCTATATGCCACCTTCCCCTCTCTCCAGAGACTCTTCTCAGGGACTTTGTGGGACAGCACCTTCTGGCCGTTTTTTTTGGTTGCCCCTTTGCTTCCCACCCGTTGGCCATGTCATTTCGGAAGGAACTGGAGAAGTACCGGGACGTGGACGAGGATGAGCTCCTGAAAAACCTCTCCGAGGCTGAGCTCAAGAAGCTGGAGGATGAGCTGGAAGAGCTGGACCCAGATGTGAGTGTTGTCCTGGTTACTTTGTGCCAGAGCATGAGTAATGGGGCGTAGTCCCGGCCATAGTCAGGTGACGTGCTCACTGATGTAGATCACCTGAGATATGGTGAACTTTCCATCCATCCATCTTCAACAACTGCTCATCCATTCAGAGTGATGGTGATATGGAGCCCCTCCCAGAAAGCCGAAGGTCTAAGGGCAGCACACAACCTAAATTGGTTGATAGTCTATTTGCATTCATTGGTCACAAAATTTGAATCAAATACATATTTTGATTACAGTATGACATCTGTATTGGTTAACAAGGGCACATATTTAGGTATAGGTGGTACGGACATGTCCTTACCAATATTGTAGGAGCAGTGTGTGTTTCGGAGGGCGAGGGGGTTGGGGACTGTTTTGGTCCCTAGCAATGCCCTTGCTGGTTATAATGTTGGCTATAGTAAAAAAGGTAACATGTGCAAAAGCAGTGGGAAGCACTGGACCTGGTGCCAGCCCTCTGGACGAGGGTGTTTGTGTCGCTTTTTGTGGCTTCCGAGCCCCCCCGCATCCATCTAAATGTGTCTGCTTTGAAGACTTGGTGGTCTTCAGCTCCGTGGCTGCCAGAGCCCGAGGCGGCTGGAGAGAGGGCGCAGGGCCTTCCTGGGAGGCCGTCTCCCATCCCGCTAGCCTCGGCCCCTGTGGTCTGCGTGCAGTGCTCTTCGGGGCTTATCTCCGCAGTCCTGCCATGGGATGGAGTTGTAGAAGGCAGAGCAGATAATGCCGGGGAGATATGCTATCAAGACAAAGTCCAGGTCCTTCGCGGTGGCAGGCCAATCACAGCTTAGGTGGGGTCTTCAGTGGGGACCCAGCTTCCAGGATGTGCCGCAATAGCATTTAGCTGTGGTGAGGAGCAACGTTTACCTGAGATAGACATTCAGGTACAAAGGCGTGACTCCAGGCTGCTCTCACAGGGGGCGCAAGGTGTGAGGGCCAAGCTAGTTATTAATCCAGAGAAATTTGGGGGGGGGGGAATTTACAATAAATTATTATTCCACATTAATATGACTAAGAGCCACGTTCAAAGATAACGTTACAATATTATGTTGTAATATACAGCGGTGGCCAAAATTATTAGAACACTTGGCATATTCAAAAGGTTTCACTTGTTTTTGTAGAATTGGCCATTAAAATACCCATAAAACAAATGAAATATCTACAAAGTGATCATTATGCTCTGTAAACTATATAATAGAGCCTTCATAAGGAGAATCACTGTGCTAAGTCCGGACCTCA
>JAODKM010000016.1:8272477-8290807 GCA_026780845.1 Petrocephalus sullivani | reverse complement strand
CCCCCCCTTTTCGTCATGTGAGTTCACCCCAAAACTGACGTTTCCCGCAGAAAAAATTTTCAGCCTTTGTTTGAACATTGCCCGGCAACCCCGAAAAACCCCCATTTTTTTATGCTTTCCCCCCCCCCCCCCCCCCGCCAACCTCGAACAGATAGACCTGAAAACAAAATAAGGGATCGCTGTAAGGATTCAGTTCTTCGGAGTGTCAGACTATGTGTTATTGTTATTATTATTATCTTTATTCTTATTTATTTATTGCGAAGTCCTGCTTTATGCTTCAGTAAGTCAGACGGCACATTAGTACTTGGGCCTGGCGTGTAATAGCTTCTGTCCTCTTCCTCCAGGCAAAGCCTGGGTACCCAAGACAAAGGCAGCAGACCCCATCATGGAAAGCGTCACGCTAGAGCCCGAGCTGGAGGAAGCCCTGGCCAACGCTAACGATGCAGAGCTGTGTGACATTGCAGGTGAGGAGAGAGGAACTCGTGCGTACGTCCAAGCTTACGCAAGCTCCACACGCAACAGAAGCACAGCTGTAGACAGCAGCTAACCCTCACTCAGGCTGGTCAGATTGGGTATCTCGAAATATAATTTGTAAATAAGTTTTAACCTCAAATGTCAAGTTCCTGTGTTTCCTTTTCTTTATGGTGTGGATATCCATCGTAAATAGATCCAAAACACAGTACATTCTGTCTACTCCTGGCTATTTTGTACGCTTCAGCGTTTTTAGACGTTTTGACTGATTGACCGCATCTTCGAGACTGACTTAGGATCCTCGATTTATCATCTAGGACTAAAGGACACTTCGGTCCATAGGTAGTATTTTGGATTCTGTTACTCCTCTGTCAGTGAATAGGGCATCTCTGCATTGGTATTCTCAGTAAATGGTATTAGGCTATGGTTGAAGTGTAGAGGTATGATTGAACTTGCCAGTTATATAGATGATAATGTTGATACTTAAACAACAAAGAGGTGGGACATTTGATGGGTGGGGACTGAGGAAGCCTGCAAGACTGAGGGAGCAGATGGTGGCCTGGAGTGACGCTTCTCTAAATGATGCTGTTACACCTTAACGACATGTTTTATCATCCCTATCTTTTCAGCAAGCCATCACTCTTCATCCTGACATCATCACTGCTCTGTCTTTCCATCCTCATTGTCGACCGTAAGGCCCCGTCAAGGGGGCGATGGACCTAAGCAGCAGTAACAGTGAGGGGGAAGTTCCCGACTGTCCCCGGGAATCGCCAGGAGAAAACGCACACGTCGCCACGCCGCGGATAGGAGCAGCTGCTCGCTTGGCGGGTGCACGGGAGATTTTATTTGATTCCGCGCACATTGGCAGATGGGCAAAATGCAAGACGAGCATGAATGTGCTCAGATGGCCAGGGCCGGTTACCGCTGCTTAGATCTGCTGCCGCTGTTGCTTCTCCGTGCTGCTCAGAATGCCCGTACGCACAATTTATTTTTGTTGGCATGCTTGCGCATTATACATGGAACTGTGGAAGTACTGCCAGCCCTCGCAGATCTCCCGGTATTAGAATGGTGCATTTACTTGTCAAGAAAGGCCTATTAAAATCACAAGTCCATTAATTAAGGCAATTCATGCGTGAGGGTTGCGTAAGCAGTACAGGTGAATTGTGGGAAAGATTTTTTTTTTCTTCTTTTTCCTTACACTTTATTCTTAATATATAAGCCTCTAATGGACTCGGACAGTGCTTGCATGTGCTCTTAGTCTAATGGCTGCCTGTGTAGAATTTGGCCCCAACTTCTAATAGATTTCAGTCAGGAAAGAGATTAGATTTTCAGTTACCCAGAATGTATATCAAATCCTAATGTCTGTAAAAAGAAATATATATATATATATATACACACACACACAGTATATATATTTTGCAGTGGCATGTCCTATTAGTTGACGGCTGTCAAAAGTTAGAGAGATGAAGATCTTACTTGTTTGGACATCTTTGAGAATGTTTGATCTGGGCCTGGCACTGAGCAGTTTGACTGTCTATAAAGCTGTTTACTTGGTCTTTATGGGATGCATACATTCTGCCTCTGCCGTGTCCTGGTCACATGCTGCATTTTGGGCATCGCTGAAGATTTTAGGCTTTGGTCGGTGTTTGCTGTCCACTCGTGATGCATGGTAGCCTTCGTGACATGCGTGCAATGCGGGGTGGCGACACGGCTGTTTTGCCCGTAATTTGTCTAATGGTATCTGCAGACTCGCCAAGGTCTCGTCTCGTGTCCTTTTTATGGGCTCTGAAGAAACAAGCGAGTTGGCAGTTGCAGGCGGTGCTCTGGGATACCGTTGTCAACCACATTCTAGAGACTTCGCTTCCCCTAAGCTTTCTCTCTCTCCCTCTCTCTCCCTCTCCTCCAGCTATCCTGGGCATGCACACGCTGATGAGTAACCAGCAGTACTATGAGGCACTGGCCAGCAGCACCATTGTCAACAAGCAGGGGCTGAACAGTGAGTCTTTCACTTCCAGCCTTTGTTGACAGCTGCAGTGCAAGCTGGCCAGATGTTTTACTCTACAAGCTGTGCATTGATGTCTGTACGATACATTTAAAAATTAATGTGAGTGCTTGTGCATCAGTGTGAACGGAGGTGGATAGGTCGGGTCCAGAAAGTAAAAATCCAGGCCAACATTTTGCTTCCACCAACCACTTAAATATAAAGTCACAATCAGAGAGAACCATGGTCTGAATTTTTACTTTCTGGTTCTGAACTACCTCTGAGCATGAGTGTACCGCGTGTTCCAATCACTCAGGTGTGATCCAGTGTACCCAGTATAAACAAATCCCAGACGAGAAGCCCAACTCAACAGATGTAGAGGACACCCTGGATAAAATCAAGAGGAATGACCCCAGCCTATTGGAGGTCAACCTGAATAACATCAAGGTGACATCAGTGGGGGTCAGAGGTGGGGGGGTCAGAGGTGGGGGGTCATCATTGGCTGCTGGGTCAAGCTGGCCTGTCTGCCTTATTTAGCCTGTGTGCTAAGGCAGTGTATCCCAATCTGGTCCACGGGGACACACAGACAGTCCACATTTTTGCTCGGGAGCTTGGAGGGAGCAAAAACATGATCCGACTGTGGGTCCCCGAGAACTAGATTGTGCTATCGAAAGGCAAAATATTGCCATGACAGTTTTAATGAACGTGCTGTCTGCAAGACATAAGATAACATGAAGACAGCTGTAGATACCAGGCGCTATTGGTTTTTTAAACAAAAGGAATCCCGTTTTAGCATTTTATAGCATCGATTTGGCTAATTGGAACATCGCTGCTGCACTCTCTTTTTGCATTTTATGACTGGTGTTTCTCTGTGTTCCAGAACATTCCTGTCCCCATGCTAAAGGCCTATGCAGAAGCGTTAAAGACCAACACCGTAGTGGAGCGGTTTAGTATCGTGGGAACTCGGAGTAATGATCCTGTAGCCTTTGTGAGTATTATTCCTGCTGCGCTGGCCGACACACTTGCTGAAATGTTTGGACTCGATGTTGTGATCAAGCAAGAGTGCCCAGCCTCTCCTCCAGTAGTCTGATATATCAGCCTTGACGGAATGCTTAGACATTAATAATCTTTACAGTCTCAAAACAAGTTTGTCTTAATTAAGAGGTAGATCTAGAAAGAGATCATTCAAGATTAAATATAGCTGGGGGAATCACTGAGACACTTGGCTTTCTTCTCCTGCCCTTGCCACAAGCTCACCTTGGGGTCTCCATCCTTCCTCAGACCCTAGCAGACATGCTGAAGGCCAACACCACCCTGAAGTCCCTCAACGTCGAGTCCAACTTCATCACAGGGGCAGGCATTTTGGCCTTGCTGGAGTCGCTCCAGTCCAACACTACCCTCCTTGAACTTAAGATTGACAACCAGGTAGGAGCCTCCCGTCTCCCTTACGGAGCATGCCCGGGTGCTGAGGAGACCGCTGTACTGCCATATGAAAGTGGCAAGAATGAACTTTTGATGGATCCGCTGATGATATGATCTTGGTCATTTTTTCCTATCAGCCAAAATTGGGAGTAATTTTTTGTGCTAATTTCTCATTATTTAAAAGAATGTTTGTAAAATGCATGCGTTTATTACTTTTTCTATAGCGGACATAAATTGCATTACGGCAAGTAGTAGTTCTGCAGGGTTTGGGTTATTTTGCCGATTTTTCAGAGCCAGCCACTGGGTAACAAGGTGGAAATGGAGATTGCCAACATGCTGGAGAAGAACACCACACTGCTCAAGTTTGGCTACCACTTCACCCAGCAGGGTCCACGTCTGCGCAGCTCCAACGCCATGATGAACAACAACGACCTGGGTGGGTACACACTCACACATGCACTAAAATCATCTATTGTATTGAAACATAAACAGAATACTAGGGCCCGTCCGCGAGTTTCCTTTTTGCAGGGTGGTAGGGGGAGTCTAATTAATATTCTCTCTTGAATATTAATGAGATGTCCCCTACCACCCTGCAAAAAGGAAACTCGCGGCCCCTCCCTGGGCCTCAACCTCCATCCTATTGGTCGGTCCATTCAGTTCCTCAACCACCAAAATACTGTTGACTTCAAAGTAGTTTGTGTGTTGTAACAATATGCCTTTCTGGTGATATAATTTGTATTTGAAGGTACTAGATCTTGCACGTAGCATATTTTTCGAGAAGTTTTGCAGCTCTTTCCCTGATTCTCTGGGTTGAGCCCAGCCTTTCCAGGATCTTCTCTGACTGATGCTGAGTGTTCTACTGGGAATCATCCACAAGCTTCATCTAATTTGACCACAACGTGACTTCCAGTTACACCGAGCCATTTCGTGTAGATGTTCCTGATTGACAGTGCTGGTGGTCTGGCTGAAATCATGTGGTCTTAGCAGTGTTGCTAGGTACTACACCCTCAACAACAGCTCATTCCAATAGAAAACCAGGGACAACAATATCAGCCAATGACGGTCAGAGCCAATTAGTACTGCTGACTTTGTATATGAGCTGCTAACTTACCTGAGGCTATTATAGGTTGCATTAAAGACTAGCTTATAAGAGCTGTTTTGTTACTTAGAGTAGGATGATATCACTCTTGGTTGCAGAGACAGAAGACACACACAGGAATGACTTGAGTCATAATGTGTGCTTTATGTGTTTGAACTACACGGCTGTTGTGTTGCAGCTCGAGTAGTCCGGTCTGATACCGATGGTTCCTTTACACTCACCCTGTCTGTGCCGGAGCTGGAGAAGCATTTCAAAAAGAAGTTCAAGACCAAGTCAAAGTTCAAGTAACAAGAATATATTGTACGCTGTTGGTTTGCGTGGACTGTCCTCCTTGGTTTCCACGTCCCTCTTGGCACCTTGGCTATACTGCTGTCCACGGGCTGATTCTTCCTTCCAAGCCGCTCTAGCATTCTCTCCTTTCCCCCTGAGCTTCCAAGACCACTTCCTGCCTGTGGAGTCCATAGCGGGAAGGACAGATATACGTCACTGTGTATTGTGTCCCATAATATTCTATTCAGATTCATTCACATTGTGCAGCGGCTGCTCAGTATTGTCTTACTTCATTTGTCAGCTTTCAGAGCCACCTCCTCTTAGTTCTCATACCTTCTTTCAGCTACTTATCTAGTATAGGGCTGCTGGGAGTTTATCCCCGGCAGTAGCACAGGATGTAATGCAGGGGTACATTGTGGATGGGATGCCAGTCCATTGCAGGGCACATACATGTATATACTCACACAATCACGCACGCTAGGCCTACATGCATGACTTTGGGCTGTGGTGAGAAACCTATGTGACACAAGGACAACGTGCAAACACTCTTCACATAGAGGTGGGATTCAGTCGCCCAGCGATGGACGTGCTGCCCACTGAGTTGCCGTGCTGCTTTCTAATAGTCAAAAGCGGAGAAAAACTGGGGCCTATCAGGACTGCAGACTGAGCGGAGGACTTATCTACGGCCTAAATCGGCAGCGCACATGGCTGGACTCCGGGGACGTCACCAGCGGCTGTCTCTTCTGCCAGGCTCTCAAGCTTATCTTCTCCTTGCCCACTCTGTCCACCTCACTTGTTTTGTCTCGATCCCACATTTCCCCCACTGTCATGCCTGCTGACGCTGAATGCGTTTCTGATGTCGCGTGAAAGCTGCCAAGACGACTGGCAGCAGAGAAATTGAGGCATATAGAGGATGAAAATATTTTACAATTTGTTTAGAAGGTACCACTTTATATAAATTACTGCAGCATGAAGAATGCAGAGGCGGGAAATCCAGATCTAGAAAGTAGAAATCCAGACCAAGGTTTTGTTTCAGCTGACCAGTTGCGTACTCTGTGACTGTGACTCTTCATACTTAGCTCGTTGGTTGGAACAAAACGTTGGTCTGGATTTCTACTTTCTGAACCGGAACTTTCCACCGCTGGAAAAACGGGGTTTCTAATTTAGGAAAACTGTTTTATTTCTGGTTTATCTGAAGACCATGCTGGCCCCGTGCAAACTATAAATATTGCTGTAGACTGATGAGCTGAACCAGCTGTACTCACGGGGGCATACGAGCGTGATGATCAGCAGTTTCGGGTGGCTGTCTCAGCTTGCATGGCTCCACGGGCCCTCTTAGTTGTTTCATTTACTGAACCAGTGTTTGTGCTGCTGCGACTCCAGTGTGACTGTTACAGTATGCAGAGGGCTTTTCATGGCTTTCATGGAAGGCAGACACATGGATGGGGCGACGCTCTCCGCGGAAAGGGCTCTCATTCTGTCTTCCGCTCTCTTGCCTCCACAGTACGAAAGAGAAGGCTTGAGGGGGGGCCCATCTTTCCCAAGTGTCGGGTGAACGTGTAGCGGACCCCTCTCTCGTGGATGGAGGGAGGTCTGCCCGGACAGCCACTCCCTTGCCCCCTCCCAAACGACCCCCCCCCATGTTTGACAGCACTTCCTGTGCTCACCACCTCAAACCTGCCCCTGCCGTGGGTCAGCGGCCTTCATCCAACACCGACCCCCTCCCCAGCGCAGCACGAAGGCTGGACGTGTGCGTCGGACATGTGCTGTGCCAAGCGGCTCCACCCCCCCCTTGGCCCTTAGTTTTCAGGCTGTGTTTCCGACCTGATTTTATAGGTTGTCAGAAAGATCTGTTAATTGTAAGGCAAGTCCAGTCAGTTCCGTCGTGTTTGAGCTGCTGTGCTGCTTCAGGGCTGTATGTCTGGAAAAACACAACCTGTCTTACAGTGTCTTACCTCCGCTATGACATCATTTCCTGGACCATTTTGAGTTTCGAAGAACCTTAAACCCCATATGAACCAAATATTGTTTTGAAACTGACTTAAATATGTTGAGAGAATTCAGTCGCCATGTTTTGGCTAAGCCGTGGGTGGGGCTGAAACATTGAGTAAATTGTTGCTGCTTGATAACCAACTGAAAAATAGTTAAAATATTGCTAATATTAGCCAGTCATTGCTACTGATATATGGATCCTAATTCCCTTTTTGTAACAGAATTGTTCATCAGTTGTGCTGAATTGTCTACAATTTAGCCAAAGAAACTAAAATCGTGGTTGTGTTAGCCTGATTCTCGGAATGAGTCAGACTCAGGTAAGAAATTAACAGGCTTAATTGCTTTTAATGTTATGATTCTTACTAAGGATCCATACATAATTATTCTAATTAAGGGAAACACTGGAGCTTGTGTTGCAATTAATGGATGTTGTTCCCACCCGTAAATATAAATATAAATATGCATCTACATTTTAAAATTAATTTTAATTGTTGTCCTGGCATTGTTAGCATTTTGCCCCATTATTGTTATTGACCTGGTCAGGGTGTTGCGAGTACAGGGGTTATGGATCTGAGGGTCACAATGAAGAGAGTGTGTCAAAGATCGATTGTCTGAAAAAGCAGTGAGTTGAGGACTGGGCCACAGGGATGTATCAGGCTGGTGTTAAAATCATTATGTCCTCCAGTGGAGTGTCTCAACCAATGTCACCGTGATTGACACTTGAGGTTTATGTGGTTCATATTTTGATTTCGTAGAGCTAACGGTTTCCTTGAGCATCTTGGAACAAAAACAGGAGAAGGTTGCTTGATATCATGTGCATCTCCATAGCAACGTTAGAGATGCTGCCACTGACTGCGTGATCTGATTGTCCATAGTTCCATCATATACTTATTATATTTTCCCATGCTTTTTGGGTAGGGCTAACTATCCTGATTGAGATAAACCATATAACCAGCCTATGAGAGCTATATTTACTATGTGCTGTGTTTTTGTGATTTGATTTACATCCCACTTGAAAATGTTGAACTGTTTGATTAAATATTAGGGGTCTGGTTCTAAACAAGAGTGTGTGTAGTCTTTCACTGCCTTGAAAGCCCAGATATCTTTCCATAGGGTTGCAATAAACAGGCTATGCGTGCTGGCATACCGACACTAATCTAGTGAACGAGAGGGTGCCGTACGGTGACCGGCGTCGTTTCCTTTTGATCGTTTTGCTGACGCACGCACAGTTGTACGTTACGAAATTAGTTAAGAGCCAGTGTGGAGTTTTCCTTGCTTTGGCTTGGCTGAATTTGAGTGTATATTTTGTTAGTGCACTTTATTTATTGTCTGGTGACAGACATTTACAGTCTGTGCAGGAGTGAGCGTGTTTTTAATGAGCTGTCATTTCTGTCACATCTGTATTCCTGAATCCAAATATAAATCACAGTAGCACTGCAGTGCTCTCACAGTCACAAGGGCGATTCTTTTCGGTCTGAACAGTTGTATCCCATCTCAAATGACTACCACCTATCAGCTGCTTTCATTTCTTCATTCTACTATCCATCCATCCATTTTCTATACCCGCCTGTCCTATTCAGGGTCACAGTTAGAACTACAGATCTACAGATGTTCAAGCCTGTTGTTGGCAATCGAATTGGCAGAGGTTGTTACAAGCAGTCTATTGCGACTACCAAGAAAGAGTGAGTGTTAATTACACAGTATTAAATAAGGGCATTACATTAGTCTCTGTGTGGCCCAACACATTATAAACATGAGGGCCACCTGAGAACAGGCAATGCCAGCCCACAAACTGTTCGATGTACTAGGCCTTCCACTCAGCCATTTCCTACTTTCAATCAGACCTGTCCCAAAGTGTACTGTGCAGCTGTCCCAATAAAGCACGTTAAATGCTAAATTCTCTTCATTCGCAAGTCCCAATGATTATTTTCCGAAGTTCAAATGTTTTCCTTGGTCTTTCCCAAAGAGTCAAATATTGCAACCTCAGTGTTTGGCCATTCTGTGTGTGTGTTTGATGTTTGTGTGAAGACCCCAGAAATGACATCACATTCAAAAACATTTTTTAATATTATTGAAATATCCCCCTGCTCGTTGGAAAAGTTTTCCCCTAAAATAAAATTGTACAGCATTTGTGTTGAATGAAAATGTTTTTTTTGCATTTGAACACGTTGAAGTGAATCCTCTTAATCCACAAGCCTTTTGTCTGAACTAGCCTGATTTCAGTGATGCCTGGTTACCGTGGGCAACAGAATCCTAGTTTACCGTTAGCATGTAGCCCATTAGGGCTGTTAATTCCCCATTAGGCCAAATGCTGCTGACATCACTCATTTGATATGCAGGAGAAGCTGAAGTAGATAAACTACAGAGCGCTGAAGAGGTCAGAGTCCCAAAGCATGCTGCAACCACCCAAAAATGTTTCTCTGTGTGAACACTGATGAGGTCAGTTATGAAATTAAATCTGAATCGTTATCACAAACTCTCCTTTTAAGGCTGCAGAATGAAAATGTCACCATTCTTTGGTGGTTCAATTTGTACATCAGTTTTATTCCAGCAGATGTCAAACATTCATCATCATATTCAATCCTGTTAAATATACAAATGTTGCTTGGTGGGGGGGCGGGGGATAAGGTCACTGGAGTTTATGTAAAACGAGTTTACAGCACTCGGCTACCTTGGCCGGGTCTGTGGTGGAGGAGTACTGGGCGATCTGGGACTGCACCCCCAGTGAACGGGCCAGATCCCCAGCTGTGGTGTCATTGGAGACCGTGGTCCCCAGTGCCACCAGTAATCGGAAGATGGCCTCCTTGTCCTGTACCACCTCTAGGGCGGCGCTAGCTACAGACAGGCACTGCGCCTTGCCCTCCAGGTCTTGGAGCTGGTGGAGGCTGCCGGCGTAGTTGAGCACCAGCGTGGCCAAGGCCACATGGATGTTCTTGTTGCAGACGCTCCTCAGATCGCAGGCCCGGGAGAGGACCGCCTCCCGCTGAGCCATCAGGAGCTTGCGGCCGCTGGGCCCCGAGAAGCAGTTACACAGGGTCCTGAGGGCCAGCATCTGGTTGGCTGGCCGGCCCTGGGGCACCATCAGGCTCAGGATGTGATTGCAGAACTGGATGCCGTCTGTCTCCCTGCACAAGTGCTCATTAACCACTGGGTGGCGCACTGCTAACCGCAGTATGTCCAGCACAGGAAAGACTATATCTGTGGCACAAAATAATAACCATAATGTCAGTCAATCTGCGCTACTGGGCCCAGAGCTTTTAGTTTTTCTAGGTTTTCACTTTAAAGCCATTTCATTGTACATCGTCGTGTCTGAAAATGACTATTCATCATTTCAGACTTTCATGGCATCAATCATGGCAACCGCATTATTAAAAAATAAAATTAAAAGCTGATGTCCCACAGCCCCTGGTCCTTAACGAGTGAGAGGGCTGCCGGTTACCTTCAGGCCAGTGCGTGGTGTTCCACAGGATGTCGATCTGCTCTGCTGTGGGCTGCTGCTTGGCCTGCAGGTCACACACCACTGCGAGCAGGGCCTCCAGCTGAGTGACCGCGTGCTCCGATAGCTGCCGCTCCCCGGACGTCCCGGCGTTCAGCTCCTTCAGCTTGGCTGTGGGGAGGGAGAGACGTCATGTCAAGGCCGACGGCCCGTCCCTCCTCTTCAAAAATGTAGACGGTCGTACCCTACACCGTGGCCTACACTGCAGCCCGACACACATCACGGTGTAGGGTACACAGCTACCTACAGTGTAGCTACTACACAGAATCAGGAATAACAGAGCAGTGAGAGCTTGGCTGACCATGGTGGATAACCTTAGAAACCCATGATCTGGAGAATATAGCAGGGCTCCTCAATTTTGGTCCTGGAGGCCAGAATCCAACACCAGCTTATTACCAGGGGTAGGAGGCATGTTTGAGGGAAATATGCAAAATGTGCTGGATTCTGGCCCCTCCAGCACTGGAACTGACGTAAACCTCAGCTGTAGTCTGACAGGCACGTATACCGTGTTCCCCACTGCCTTTCAGACACAACTGAGACACAGAAGGGGATTTTCATGGGACTGAGGAGTGAAGCAAAAAAAAGACTGAACGTCACCAGAAGCCTGAACCACCAGTTTACCTAATATCTGTGTAGCGTTGGCTTGATCAAACGTAACGGCATCCGTTTTGGGGAAGTAGATGTTGGGGGAGGATTGCTGGTGGATGGCAGATGAGTAGGCACTCCCACCTGAAGAGAGGAAGAAGGCAGTTTCAGCTGTGCCATCCCACGATGGTGTCACCTCCCACAGCACCACAATGGCACCTCGGCGCTCGTGCTTCATGCATCTACCATCAGCACTAGCGAACCACTTCAGTTATAAGGATCAGATTTAGCAAATGGTCTTAAGTCATCGCACAGCACATACGCCGTAGAATTCGCTTTGCACAGGCTCACTGTGCTGACGGCGACGGGCTCTGGAATCACCATGTTCTCTGTAGTGCTGCCAGAGCCAATAAACAGACGCTCACTGGAAACATCTCCTCAATAACTGCCAGCAGCTTTCACACTGGTGTGCAAAAAATTGTTTCCTAGATTGAAATATTTCACATTCTTCATATAGATAATTGCACAAGTCAGAAATGGTTCTGCATAGAATGAGTAACATCTCATTCAAACTCTATAAACTGTTCATTTAATCAGAGCCATGCATTGCGCATTTGACACAACTTATTGTTCCAAAACAATAACTAATGAAAGACAAGTGATGATGTTAAAGCTTAGCGGGGCTCTGTGTATGCGTAAGGGGCAGCGTTTGGGGCTCAGACCTGTGAAGGGATCCGCTACGCCCGCTGGAGCTGCTGGTGCAGCGCCAGACCCGGGAATATAGCGCCCAGAACCTGGACAGCAGCATGGAGGACCACAAGAACAAAACAGCAGCAAGCAGTCAATGAAACCATTAAGAATTAAAGTACACTAGAGTGCCACTGAAAAAGCATATGACTGGATGTAATATAATTCTTGGATCTTCACATTTTGTAACCACAGATTTAGCAATAATTTCCACTGAAAGTACTCTGCAATGCACTGAAAAAAAATGTTTGGCATGGCTTCCTAGTGGAATTGGTTTCAGAAGGCATACAGGATAAGACATACAGCATGCAATTAAGGACTTTTATAACATCACAACACATTTTAGTAAATGGCCTCTGCTCACCAGTAAAAGGGTCTGTCCCAAACCCTGTCCTGTCATCGGACGATCCCGGAATATATCGGTTTGAACCTGACATGAAAACAGCACAAACACAACACCATTAAAAAGAGATACTAAATATACGGACATAAATTAACACGTCACACTAGACCAGTGTATCCCAACCCAGTCCTCGGGGACCCCCGGACAGTCCACGTTTTTGCTCCCAGCCAATCAGGAACACCGAATACCTGGTACAGGTGTGCTGGGAGCTGAGATGAAGCAAAAATGTGGACTGGTAGGGGTTCCACGAGGACTGGGATGGGAAACGCTGCACTAAAGAAGACCTCAGAGCACAGAGCAGCCCGGACTTCTTACCAGTGAATGGGTCGATGCCACTGGGCTGGGCCGAGCCCAGGGTGTGACCCTTTGTGTTTTCAATGATGAAGTTGGCCACCTGGTCCAAGAACATGGGGCTCAGGTCATTCTTCTGCAGGAAGTTGTGTGCGGTCAACCATGGGTCGTCTGTCACGTTGTAAGGCAGTTTCATGGAGGGTCCACCCTCATTCACATCGATGGTGAAGACAAAATCGTACTCCTTTGGGGGGGGGCAGAATCACAGACATCACTCGTGGGGTACTTGTGAATCACAGAGCCACTCCGCTCCACAGTCAGAATTCCGATCTCACTGCACTGACGTGCAAAGCTGTCACAGCACTTCACACAAACACAAGCTGCTCTCACCTTCCCCTCGTACATGACCCTGCCGGAGCTCTGCTGGGACGAGCCCCCCACCACGTCCCCGATCTTCAACCAGCGGCCTTCGCTCATGCTCCACTGGTAAGCCTCCACTCTGCCCTCCTCCTTAATGAGCCGTGTTTGACCGTCCCGGTTTCCTTGGGAGGGGGAAAGTTGACAGGCATGTATGAGACACCCCCCCACAATCCAGCCCAAGGCGACGCGGCTGCTGGAAGAGGCATAGCCACCTGGCTCATTCAGGTGCTCTCTTCCTGGGAGATCCTCCACCTTGATGTCCCCGAGGTCCCCAGTCTTGGGGTCGATGGTAGCCTTGGACAGCTCGTCCTCAAAGGCCTGCAGGTCGGCGGGGCTGGCCACGCGCTCGTCTGACTGGGTGAACACGCGGATGGTCCCGTCGCTAAACACCAGGAAGAAGCGCAGTGAACAACAGCAGAAAGTGAGAGAGAGACATTTTCCATCTGTTGTATCCCTAACTGGTACTTTAGTATTTTTACAAAAAATCTTTTGTGCCAAGTATCAGTAGTTCAGTGATTTAAGGAGTTTAATGTTATAATGTATGACATCACAGCCACGTTAAGCACCTCGGGGCGATTATGTTGCAAAAGGTGCTACACAAAAATAAACTTGAACAGCATAACTAAGTGATTAAAGACTATGAAACAATTCCTGTGCTATTTCTGGGAATCAAGCTGCCTGCTGTTGGGTCCCATGCATGTACCCTTATCCACAGTGCTGTCTAGGCATTAGCAGATGTTATCACTGATCTTTCATTACTGCATTACTTACCATACTGTCAGATAAGGAAGTGAGTTCAAACAGCCGTAAAACACCCACTTGTAAAACCTGCCTCGCATGCTGCCAATGCCTCTTACAGCTTCCGGCTTCATGGACATGAAAGCGACATGCTGGTGGGTACATGTTCCCATTACCTGGCTCCCACGACGATGTCGCCGTTTGGAAGAACACAGCAGCACCAAACGGACTGACTGGCAAGACGGATGGTCTGGCTGCATTCCCCGCGCCTCCATATCCGCACAGTTCGATCCTCCCCTGTGCTTACGAAATCTAGAAAGAGCCGACATGACCAACAGATCAGTCTATGTGCAAATCGCACCTTCCCCAAGGTATGATCACGCATGGCATCAGTGTCACTGTCACACGAGACACTCCCAGTACCATGTGTCTGCACAGTAAAGTTTTCCCAGTTATGACTAACAGGATCATGTATCCACTAGACCTGGCACCGAGCTGAAATAAGCGTTTCATAAGCAATTGTGCCCCTGCCCCCCGGGGGCTTGGAGTGGAGAGGCACCTTGTCCATTGGGGAGCACTGCCAGGCTGTAGATGTAGTTGGTGTGGCCATAGTAGACCTGCAGGCACTCCCCCGTGACCATCCACCTCCTGATGCTGGCGTCATTGCTGCAGGAGAAGAACTCAGTGTCGTTGACAACCGCAAGGCCCCGGACGCAGTCCTCGTGTCCTATAGAGCACATCACAAAGCATCTGGAATGTAAGTAACCGTCCTGTCTTCCCGAGAACCAAAATGTTTTTGCATTGCGTATTATACCTGCAGAGTGATGGACAGACATAGCCATGTGTGATCAGAATGCGACATTTGGCTTCTGCCTAAATGAATACATTTTTATGCTTCGAAGCATTCCGACAAGCCAGTACAGATCAACAGGTGACTCACCAGCAAATGTCTTTTCACAGCGCCCGGCCTTCCACAGTTTGATCGTCTTGTCAGCAGATCCTGTCAGCATAAGACCTTGTTCGGGCAGAATAACCACGGCCCACACGGCAGCCGTGTGGCCCTGGATGCAGCGAGAAAAAGACCAGCCACCATTCCGGTTACCGGCTCCCATGCGCAACCCGCAAACCTCGCAAGGTAAAAGCAAAGAGATAAAATGTGCGGCGCAAAGTTACCAAACTCACCTGTAAGGTCATCATGCACTTGTCGTTCAGCCATACTTTGGCTGTCGTGTCCCAGGAGCCGCTCAGGAGTGTCCCAAACTTCCCCGCAGAGAGACTGCACACTGCTCACACAGAACGGCAGCGGGGTTAACAGACACAGCGTTTACTGAAACGGTTTAAAATTCATAACTTCCCATTCAGGCCCTTGTACTATCCATTATGTGTATTCTACTTGCTGAACAGTAAAAATCTGTTACCTGTTCTAAATGCACATATACACCTGCTAATTTATCATTCCAACTAATTAATCTTATCTTTAAATATTTATTTCTGTATTGTCAGAATATTCAGTTTTTCAGGACATCTTGTGTAATGTATACTGTTTAAATCTGTTTGCACTACAGGTGCTGTGTTTACACCGCATTCCATCTTAATAAGTAATATTCATCAACCACGAATACATAATCGCAAATCTGCTTATTTTCCGGTTACTAGCAACATTTTACTGTTTAACCTATATTTTCTGTGCATTTCCTCTTAGATTGCCTGGCCATTCATTCAAATTAAATACAACTATTTTCACTTCAGCCTGTGCCAGTGTTTTTCAGAGATTTCTGGAACACCCCACAACATCTCACTGGAGCGTGCTGGCTGCTGTGTGGCACCTGTGTTTTTGTGGCCCTTGAGCGTAAAGAGTGGATCAGGTCTGTCCAGGGAAAAGACGCATATGATGTGATCGTTTCCGCCCGTGGCGATGAGGCCTCGTGGGTAGCTGTCACTGGGAGCGATGATGCACACGCAGGACACAAAGTTGTTATGACCCCTCACGCAGTGCATTTCTGTAAACCCCCTGTCTGGACTGAACGGACACACAGGAAAAAAAAATGAGGATAGCAGCAGTAAGCTCACATTAAACTAGAAACAATATGTATATGCTGATAAATCAAACACTGCAGAAATCATAACACCTACAATTAATTTCTAGAGCACATCCATTTCGCGTAATACCCAGAAACTGTGCGGTTTCATGTCAGGAAATGTTTTAGGCCCTGGTCAGGTATTTAAATATTTGTAATGACTATTGATATATCAGCATAGGGCAAATGCTACCTATATATAACTAATAAATAACTGTCGTGTATGAGTCATGTGATAGTTAACGGGCACAGTAAAGAGGAGAGACAAGCGGTAAAAAAAAAAACTAAATTCTTTCAACTGATTACTTTGTCAAAAATCTTTATTAAAGATAACATACATGTACTTTAAAGCAACGAGTATAACCAGCCAGGTGTTTGGGGGGGGGTTAAGTTTTGTTAGACTGGACTGTCTCAAAACAACAGTGTTTTCATTATATTCATATAATCATATTCACTGGTATTAAACCGCCTGGCTAATTAAACTAATTCAGGCACGCCCAGACAATCGCTGCACACCCGCACATCTCACACTGCCTGTCAGTTTACCTTGAACTGGGCACCCAGACTTTGCCGGTTCTGTCTCTGGATACAGACACAAAGGCTCCTTCGGGGAAAACAGCAGTCGCAAGTCCTCTTACATCAATTTCATGGCCAGGAATAGAAGAACTTAGCTTGTATGTACCGGAAGAAGCCATCGCGTGCGATCTCACAGCGAAGTAACACAAGTTGCAGCTACTATTATTAGCGAAAGCAGCCTAGCAAGGAACTGACACAGCAACAACGGCGCCCCGGAAGTGCTCCGAGCGGCGACCCCGCTGGTGCATGACGGGAAAAGTCATTCACAACCGTCCCTTCCTATCATAATCACGTTCATTTAATTTAATTTAAAATGTCTTTGGGTCATTTTGAAATATTACCCATTTGCTTTTTTAAAAAGGAAACAAAACACTTATATTAACTCAGACACGTGTAACCCCTCCCACCACAAACACAAACCCTCCGCAAAATCGGGTCTGTTTTGGCGGCCATGTTGGCGGGGGGTCAGCGTGTCTTACGTCATTATTATACAGTGCATGGCTTTATAACACGTTTATACCTCGGTCTGGGGTGCGTGTTATTCTTATGTTCTGTCTCGGTATCTTTCACTTTGAACTTTTTGGCAGTTATCATATAACATCACTTATCTCATAGACACTGGCTTTTAAATTAGCTCTATGCCTTTAAGTTGTTCAGGATGAAGTTTTCCTGTTAACCATTACGACACCTGCTGGTGTCCCGGTGTAAACTTGCCACTGCCTAACTGTATAAGCATCTTGTAAAAAGCCATTATTAATAATAATAATAATAATAATAATAATATTTTGTTTCTTTGCTTTTTTATTTAACAGAGAAATACCGACATCTGAAGCAAGCACCAGTGTTTAATGACACCCTTTTCGTCCCGGTTATTGCGGTCGCCCGGTGCCGGGCGGCTCTCGGCGGACCTGTCCCTCGGCAGCTGCGGGATCGGAGCCCCGGAGCCCCCGCTGGATCGCACCTGAGCGGGGGCGTCACACGCCAAGTACTTCCGCCAAAGGGAGTCGCTGCCCGAAGCGGCGAAGGGCGCCGTCGGCAGCCAGACGGACCGCGCCGCTCCGCCCTGCCAGCCGCGATTTGCGTCCGCGGCACGGCGCCCTTCCCGGAGCCTCCCGGCACCGCCGTCCCGAGCTGAGGGTGAGTCCCGCTGCCGCCGGTTACTTCCCCGGGAATTAGGGCCTCGGCTGCCGGCTTGGTTACCCGGGCGGCGCTGATCGCGGGCGGCCAGGTGAGCAGCCCGGTACCCGGCGATTCCTCCGCGGCTGGCCGAGGGTGGGGTCCGGCTCTCCCGGGGCAGCACCTGCGGTACCCCGCACCTGTTACCTAGCCGCCTGCCGGGGCTCCGTCACTAATGTACCGGGGACATTATGGTACCTGGCTCGGATGCTGGCGCATCGGTACCGGCTGGCGGAGTAACGCCGCTGCAGCGACGTGTCATGCCGGCTGGCTGATCGCAGTAACCCGGCGTGTCACGCTGCCGGGATGTGCCGAAATAAGCACCGTCCCATCGGCGTATAGCAGGGCACCGTCCCATCCGAGTACAGCAGGGCACCTTCCCATCCGAGTACAGCAGGGCACCGTCCTATTGGCGTACAGCAGGGCACCGTCCCATCCGAGTACAGCGGGGCACCGTCCCATCCGAGTACAGCGGGGCACCGTCCTATTGGCGTACAGCAGGGCACCGTCCCATCCGAGTACAGCAGGGCACCGTCCTATTGGCGTACAGCAGGGCACCGTCCCATCCGAGTACAGCGGGGCACC
>JAODKM010000016.1:8243459-8259848 GCA_026780845.1 Petrocephalus sullivani | reverse complement strand
CGGTTGGGGTGTTCATTCCCCCCCCCCCCCCCCACCCCTTTTTGTGCCGTTTCATATTTATACCATCCTGAGGAGCTTAGGGATTGTGTGCATGTGTGTGTGCGCATGTCACCCGCCTTCACTAACCGGTTATAAACCGGCGTATTGGCCCTGGGCTGTCATGTGACGTACAGTAGGGGGCCAATGGGCTAGCCTTAGTGTCACCTATACCCTAAATAGGACCAGACTCCCCTGTATGCATTTATAAGCATCATGCTATGCTGCTTTCCCAGGGGTTGGGCAGGGTATGGATTGTTTTGTTGCTGATTTTCGCTGATTTGATTTAAACCGTTTTTCTTTTTCTCTGTTTTTCGTTTTGCAAAACACACTTTGTCATTATCCCCTTTTATCTCACAAACGAGTAATTATCATTCGGGAAAAGATTTTAATTTTATTCCTCGTTTTAAATGTTTACACTCCACTCTACCAGATAACACGGGAATGTTACAATGGAGCTATTTCCGAGCTTGGTCTCTGGTTATCTGACGGAGGGTTCAGGGAAGGTCGGATGGTACTGTACACAGGCATGCATTTTGATCCTTGAGTGTGTGTGCGCCTCTGCGTATGTGTGTGCGTGTGCATGCATCCTCACATGCACAGTCAGCCACTGACATGCATGCAAGCATGATGATACATTTTTTCCTGTCGTTCGCCGTGACCCTTTATTTGAATGTTCATGTTTTGTTTTCTCTCTCCATACGGGTGATTCGGCCTTTCACTGTTCTGAAACGTTAGTGTGGCCCATTGGAAAGTGGCACGGTCGGTGTGGGTGTAACCGATCCCTGAGTTCCCCAGCAGGAGCTCAGCGGCAGTTACTGTATCATTTAGAGAAGAGCAGGATTTCAAAGTGTTTGGAGATGAAAGGTGGGCATTAACTCCTCTATGGCCATTGCGTGTTGATCATAATCACTCAGTAGTCTAAAGTGCCTCTAGAACTTTTTTTAACCTATTTTATTTATTTTATTTTGGTGGTGCATGTCAACCCATTGATCACTAGACCAAAGACTGTAGTATCTGGTAATGACTGGTAGAACTAGCAGTGGCGTAAAAAACATTTAAGCTGCAGTGTGACTGCCTTCCCTGACACACTAGCCTTCAAACCATCACAACATCTTACCTGTGTGTCATACCCGTGTTCTTTTGTTGCCATAGCAACAATTATTGGTATACTTTTGGATTTGATTCAATTCCTTTATATCCTTAAAAATATTTAAATCCTAATGCTAAATCCTAAAGTGTTGCATTGGTTGAGGTCTATGGAAATCTCCTGCTCGGCTGTATGTAGTCAGATGGAGCCTTTTACAGTCCTACTTGCAGATACTCGGTAAAACGGCACTTTGTTTTTTCCTGCCATACACACAAAGAAATCCAATATTCCAGACTTTTGAGTCTAAAGTGATACATGGAAGTTACTAATATGTGAGGTGTATTTGAATAATGTTTTACGTGCCGTTATTTTAAGAATACTATTAATTTACACTGTATTTGTGAATCTGTTTAATAAGTGTCTCGTAAGTGTGGAACACTGAAGAATGCATAATGCAGAACTTGTATTCTTAAATTCCTTAGAGAGATGGGAACATGCCGCGTGAAGTTGCTTTATGTAGTCTTATACGTATCCTTACTGCCAAGTGTGCCATGTGGTCACTTTCATTTTTACAACAAATATTTCTACGTGCATTGAAAAATGCCTCCTGTAGGTTGTACTTGTGAAATGTTACCATAAGGCAATATGTAATGTTTGTTCCTGGTTTGTTTGCTTTAGATATAAATGCTTGCTGGTCTTGGTTATTTTAAAATGCTTTTTAAGATTGCTCGACCTGAAATATATGTAGTGCGTTCTTCCTGTGATTCACGCATATCTAAACTTCTACCTATGCTAGGTGTTACTTTGTGGTGGAGGGGGGTGGCTGGCGTTGTAAACTCTGCACAGTTTTTCGCCTTGAGCAGATAAATCTCTTCACCCAAAGACCGATTTTGTCGGATCGCAATGAACTTTTCAGTGATGGCCACTCAATAGCCTGGCTGTTCCCTGTGTAATCTTAAGATGGCACATATCAGAGATCTCAAGTGCTGTTGCTTTACTGTGCAAATACATTGTTTGAATGCTAAGTGTCGTGTAGACAAAATTTAGTAATATTAATATCACCACAGACTTTAATTATAGAGACCTATAGCAAGTAGTTTTTTTTTTTTTAAATATATACAAAGGGTAAGTGTAGGAAGGGGATCGGTTATTGTATATGTATACATATACAATATATATATGTTGAAAAGCAATAAAGTTTTGCTTCCTCGTGAGAACACCAGAACTGCCTTCCCCAAAGCCGAGACTGGAACAGGCTGAGAAAGCGCTCCGCTCCTCTGCAGCACCCACATCTGTGCACCATGCAGCCTCAAAACTGCACTGACTGTTTGCTGCCAGCTGCTTCTTGATCTGCTGTCACAAGGAAAACCCAAGTAGTGAAGGACACTTGTGCTCCCTGGGCGCCGCTAGGCAGGCCGCTAAGAGAGCGGTAAGCAGGGCCCGGCCGGAGCGGCCTGCTTTGCGTCTGATTGGAGAGGGTCGCGCTTTGGCTTTGCTGATCTGAAAAACACTTATTCAGGCTGCATCTTACTGTCACATTATCACCTCCAGCGCTGTTTATTACACTCCATACACTGTATTAAATCTCTCGATAAATTCAGGTGTCATACTAAATGCCACTTTCAGTGGGTTTTCTTTGGATTTTGATGTTTCAGGGTTTTGAATTTTATTTATATTTTTTTGCAGGGAACTTGATTTTTTTATGTTGTGATTATGGGCACATCTATTAAAAATGTAATTTATTATGTTTTTATATATTAAATAAATGGTCTGTTAGCACCAGTTTGTTGTATTTTCATTGTAAGCTATTCATACTGACAACAAAAAGTACATGCTGTTAAAGTACCCGGGGAAATTGTATGAAGTAATTTTTAAGTCATTTATGACTAAATATCAGCAAGGAACTTAACGCCCTAACTAAACTGCCCCTTCGTAATGCCTTTATAATGCATTTGTAGAACATTCAGTGCACTTTCATAATGCTTTCATAGAACATTCATAAGCAACAGATCAGTATACAGTAACATCCTAAAATAACATAAGCTTTAATATACATTATACAATTACAATATTTGTTGTTATATAATGTTTGCCATTAATGTATATTAAAGTTCTTAAGGTATGTTAGCATGTTAAGGTTTACTTGCATGTTGCTTATGAACATATTTATTTATATATATTATAAGTGCATTATGAAGGTGCACTAAATGTTGTATGAATGCATTACGAAGGTGTTGTCAAACAACTTTTGGGGCAGTTGTAGAAACATTTTGACTAAATTGTTTCACCTCAACCGGCTTGCATCAGCCATTTGCTTTGTGACTGCCAGTACTTTCCTGACCACTGTCTGGATTCCATTTAATTCTGTAACTTTCCTTCTAATTTGATTAAAATTTAATAAATTAGTTTATTGTTAGATTTCCTCCATCCACCATTTCCTCAAGTCTGTTTGTGAGCTGGTGAGGAAATTTTCCATACCTGTAGAGTGAAGTCAGCTTGCTCCCACTGAAATGTCACTTGACCATTGACTTCATCTGTTTTTGTGAGTGAAGTATGGTGAAGTATGTCATTTTGGACAAAGCGAGGTCTCTCTTTGTGTGCAAGGGGGCCAAATCTCCTCCTTAGCATCATGTATTGTGACCTTTCCTCACAAAAAAAATACGTGGACATTTTTAATTGATTTGATCCACTAGGCTCCAATTTACATTTGGTGGACTGATTTATGGTGTGTTCCATTTGAACCCCGATGTCTGAAATTCCGAGTTCGTATGAGCAAAATACCCTGGTAATGCATTGCTACTGGCATTGCTAACAGCGACTAACAATGAACCTGGCTAGAACTGGGGCCTGTTTCAGAAAGTAGGATTTCTTGCTTAAATAACTTTGTTAACTTGTTGGATTTACGATAGTCTGGGCTAGATATAAGTTAAAGGCCATTTAAACTGGGGTACCTTAAGTCCATCGAGTTATCCGGCTAAGCAAGAAATTGTCTTGTTTGAAATGGGTCCCTGGCATTGCTAAATGCTTTCCGACTTCCTGTAAAGGTAGGTAGTTGACTCCTGTGTGATGCCATTCCCAGCTCCAAATTCCGACCCCGAGGAGAATGGAATGTAGCAGTGCTGCAGACACCTGCTATCCTCTCCTGCTGAGCATGAATGGAATGCAGCATTGTGAGACTGGATGTGCGAGAAGTGTACCTATATCAGGGGTCTCCAACTCTGGTCCTGGAGACCTACTGTCCAGTAGGTTTTCTCTCCTACCTGCCTTCTGATAAGCCACACCTGTTCTTAGGTATATACCAGGAACAGGTGTGGTTCATCAGAAGCCAGGTGGAATGGAATGGAGTTGGAGACCCCTGACCTATACTGTATATGTATTCACAGGGGCCAGGGGAGGAAGGTACGGCAGAGCCTCATCTGTCATCATGAAAAGCAAAAAACAAATAATGATAAAATAAATATTGATATGGGTCTACTGCATTGTGCTATACATGTAATTTTTGTATGATTCCTATCATTTAAATCAATTTCTAAAATCATAACCGCTAAATATGCGTATTTCCCGCACGGACAGAGAGGAGCCTCATCTCCCAGCTCGTGCTCCCTCACTGTCATGTTTGTACACAACTATATGTCCTCACTTCCCATAGAATACCTCATGTATTTTGCATATGTGGTCTTGCTGATCTGATACAAAACCGCAGCATAAAAGCAGGAAGTGAGCCAGTACCTTTGCCTCACTGAAGGGGGCGCGCGTGAGCCCACGGGATTATTATTGCCTGCATGCTGGCTAAAAATCAGAAAATTAAGTTCACTATAGCACTCCGCATTTATTTTTTCATTCTGAAAGAGCCAGAGCCTCACCTGCCAGGAACCTCACTGCACATCACTGGTGTTCACTAGCCAAACTAATATGACGGTTTACCATGTAGCTTCCATTTATTTGCACAGAAGATAACAGTAAGTGGCAATCAGCATGACAGAACATGCAATTCTACACAACATGAGACAATCCCCAGACAATAGCTAATGGCACTTGCCAGATTTGACCCTGTTTCAAGTATATTGGTCCTCATGGTAGGGAAAGTATCCTCTTGGAAGTCAATGATGGTTTGATTGTAGTTGCATGGTAATATGAGGCTTGTTGGCATGGCGAATAAGGTTGGTATCCTGTAGGAAGTCTGTTATTGCTTGCTCACAGTAAAGGCAGCCTGGCCTACACGCATAGATGTGTGTCCTGTGTACTGAGGTGTGGTGTTCTCTACGCACCGCCGATGGGGATAATCCTTCACATTTGCTGCGACAGAGAGGTCACTGCGTGCCTTGTGTCTTGCCAGGTGGGATTTCATGCAAAGGCTAACGGCGTAATGCAAAATGTCTATTTGAACACATTCAAGAGACATGCATGATAGAATTCACATTAGGGTAATATTCTCAGGAGTGTCGTTGCCCTGTCCTTGACATGGATCATTTAAATTTTTATATTTTACATTTGGATGCTATCCATATCATTTTGTTTACTTAATGGTATAAAAAACTCGATATCCACATGAAATAAAATTCTCTGAAGATGCTGGAAAGTTATAGCATGGTTGAAGCACCAGACCAAATATAAGACTCTTGAGTTTAGTTCGCATGAAACGCACAAGTCCATTTGAGCTACATTGCACCATTTTGCTCTGATTTTCATGGTGAAAATGCAGCTGTGTAAACAGATTACAGAGATTACATGCTGTGAATGTCATCATTGTCTCATTGCCCTGGACAAGGGTGTTTGTTAAACAATCAAGAAAAAATGTTAACCTAATGGATGACTAGTAAAATCATAATTTGTAGCTGCTAATAGTAAACCAGAGGGTGGTATTAACTGAAATTTCTGTTTAAGGTCAAATTTAAGATGTATTGATTTGTATAGTGCTATCATTACACCCCCCCCCCCCCCAATACACATACACACGCCTTACTTATTAGTAACCTCCTGTAAAGGGGGCTATAATCCCACTTCCTGTACATGGAGTTGCGTGGCCCAGGTGGCCTGAATCCAGATTACACCGTGCTGCCAGGGATGTATATACTGCACACTCACACTGTCTCCTAGTAGACGCTCAGCTATCCTAGGGAGACTCCATGGACATCCAGCTGAGAAAACAGGATGGGGAGAGGGGTCAGGGGTCATGGGGTCAGGGGTCACACACGCACATGCTTCCTGTCCCTCTGAAGCCAAGTGAAAGGGGCTGCTTTGAGGGGATGAAGGTGTATGGCTTGGCATGCACGATGTTGGTTCAGGGCGAAAAATTTGCACTGGTGCTCTTGACATAAAGCGACATAACTCCAAACTTTCTGTGCGTCTAGTAACTGGTGACGCATGGATCATCGTTGCCGTGACCTCAAATATCCCCCCTGGTGTGAGGATTTAGGGTCAAATGTGTCCATGACATACCCAGACAGTCAGTGTCTGCTTTTGTGGCCACTCAAGAACAGTACATCTGGGTCATATTGAGAACATATTGATTACCAAGTGTCCATGCCCTTAATGTACCCCTTCTGATAGGATTATTAATACTGCCCCCCCCCCCCCCAAAAAAAAAAAAAAAACGGTTTATCTTCAGGTAGCAAATAGAGGAATTCATCAGTTTCTATTCAGTTTTGCCTCCAATCCTTTAACAAATATCACATTTTCTGGTGAGCCTGGGCCAGCTGGTACCGGTCCATCCATGCATCGCATTCCAGCGCAATCTAGTACCTGCAGACGCACTTCGGGGGAAAACAGTAGGTAAATAAATAAGGTAAATAAAATGACCATCGTGGTTATTATAAGAACTCAGCGACCACCGATTAAAGAGCATAAATCCCTTAGTGCCCCGTGACAGCGGTCCGGATCGGCCGTAACATAGGAACGCGCGAGATCGCCGCGTGCGGTCCTCGCGCCGCTACGTCACCCGCCCGCCCCGCGTCCCTTACCAGAACCTTAAACTATGTGTAAGACGAGAAAAGAACGACTCTGTTAGTCATTGTAAAGGTTTCAGGGAAAACATGTTCAAGGTGTTTATTAGCTGTAATAATAACGAACTTAAATGACAAGTATTATTTTTATGACGAGTTTATGCGTATGGACTTTTTATGCCCGCGTACGCACGGGTGACTAACATTACAGACATACAGTAACTAGGGCGACCACATAGTCCATGTCACACTTTCAGCTACTTCAGCTTTTACAAACTACTTTAAAGGCTCCTGTGTTTGTCTAAACAGTTCAGTTCTTATTGACTGGTTGAAAGACCTTGACTGAACTAAGGTCAAGGTTAAGACTCATCCAGCCGTTTCTATTAACATCCAGGTCCTTTTGAATGAAATGGAAGTTTGCAAATCCTGTCTTATCTCAAAGTGCCCGGGATGACACAGATTATCTGGTCACCCTACAGTAACAATAATAACAACAATAACCTACAAACTCTGCTTCCTCTATCTGATAAAGCGATTCCATGACTGGAGGACGCGGGTACTTTGGGCGCCGTGCTCGCTACCCGCATACGTTGTAGAAGATTTGAGTAAAGATGGGCCACTTGTTGTGTTCAGGATCATATGCTTATGTGATTTCTAAACTGCTTTCTCTATCGTGGGGTATTTTAAAGCGCCAGCGTCTTGCTGAAAGTCCCACCTGTTGAATAACTGTCTACCCCGATGGATGCTTCACACTTCTACTTCGGCTGCGTCTCTCTGATTCCTCGATCCAGGGCTCGGTGGGCTGGTAGGCCGCCCACAGCTTGTTTCTTCCTCGTGTTGCTTTTTATAGGGAGCTTAAATTCAATGGGGACTTTTAATTAGAGAGAGATGTTGATACTTTAACGGGGAACAGTAGCCCCTCAAGCTTTAGCCAGTGCTCCATAACACCTAGCTGTTCCCCGCTGCACTGCTTTAATGCAGGTGTACTGTTGCATCTGTGCGCCGTTCTCCTTCAGTGCACTCTCTTCTGTTTTTTTTACTTTATTAGCTTGCTGAGCTGCTGGATTCTCACTGGTTCTTATGTTTTTTTTTGGGGAAGGGGGGCTATTAAGGCCTTTGCAGACCACCCGATAGCCACTCACACCTTTGAGTCGGATTGCAGGGGCTGCCCCTCAAATCCTTGTCGGAAGTGGGCCCGGTGACTCGTACAGTGCGCGCTCTGTCTTGTTTAGGGGCAGTTGGCCGAACGGACTCCGCGTCCAAGTGCAGGTTTGAAATGCATATCTGCGTCCGAATTCCATCATTCGTCAAGCCCACTGAGATGCGAGCTGTTCCATTGTAATTCACCTGAATGTTTTTGAGTAGAGTCTTCCTACGCTGTCTGCCAAGGTTTACATCTCTGTCCTGTACTCACTGGGTTAGCCCTCTTTTGCTTCAGAACATATAAATCCCTGTCTGTGATAGACATTTTGATAAGTATATACAGTTTACATCTAAAGCCATTCCTTTGTTGGGTGAGTATAAAAGACCAACTTCAGGGAGGATAAACTTAGCTCTGATGAGAGGAAAGGCAACCCTTTTATCTTGAGCAGGCAGTGTTTTTTTCCGCAGACAATGCCCCTCCAGTCTGCTTAACAAAAGGCCCCTTATATGCTTGCTGTTGCTGGCAGGCCCTGTGCGCCAGGCCCGGTGATGCCGGTTGGGAGACGTCTTTGTGAAAGAGGGGAATAAAGACCAATTCATAGGGAGCAGGGGGATCGACCTCTTCCTGATGAAAGGTAGTCTGGACCAGGAAGCCCCTGTCCTGGACATGGACCTCCCCTCTAAGTTTACCCAATCGTTGTTTTAAAATGGATTTTTCTAAACGAAATGAGATTTCCGCATCGGCTGCAGGAAGGCACAGCTGCCGGCCTGTTTCAAAGAGAAAGCTGAGCGTTTAGAAGCCATCGTGTGAAGTTGGTTGTCCGAACTGCCCCAGGCTCAAAACTGTACTGATCAAATGAGTAATACTGTGGTTGCATACCCGAGGGACGCTTGCCTTGTGTGATGTTTTAAGTGCTTAACACAGGACCCTTTGTTGTCCAGTTGATAAACTGTAAATTCTTGCATGGTGCCATCCATCCACTCTTATTTTTTGATATGCTTGGAGCAATCTTATTGCAACCCTCATAAAAATTCTATTTGTTAAAAAAATCTTGAGACAGTTTAATATTATCTCAAGTGTTCCCCTCTAAATCATTTGGGCATCTATAGCTCCCTGAAGTGGCACTAGTTCTTGAATGTTGTTAGCATTGAAAGATTGGTGGGGGGGGTTGTGTAAGGTCATGCCAGCAGAGGGCTGAAAGAGCAACCTCATGAGGAAAGTGTTCTACACAAAAGACCCGCCCCCTGCCATCACTGCTCCGACGCAGTTGGTCGCCTCCTGTGCCTTTGATGTCAGCATGCCGCCGCGGATGCCCTTCATTGGCTCGGCGTGCGTTCTTCGGCAGGGCCGGGCCATGAGTGACGGGCCCCTGCCGCCACTGGTGAGTTCCCAGCGTGCGCAATTCTTCCACTGAGTGACAGCAGGCCTGTCCCTCCTGCTGGAATATGATGAGATGGAACGAAACACACACAACACTCCCCCCTAGCCCCCCGCCATAATATTGGCAACGTGCGTGGTGATTCCAATCTACTGTTGGGAACATCGGAGGGCGCCCCGTGTCCTTTTTGGGGTGGCTGCATTCTGCCATGACCGTCGCGACGCTCCCTCGGGCCCGATTGTTTTGCTGGGAGGGACTATCAAAGGGGTTGGCGGTGGGCTTTACAGATGCCAGCGTGGGGCACATTGCTGGAGAAAGAGGGTGATGGTGGTTAGGAGTATGGAGATGAGCCATGCCAGTACCACACGATGCAGCTCTCCTCCAGCTGTTGCTGACCTTGTGATTATTATGGATGTTTTTGTTCATTTGTGAATGTCCCTTTGGCTTGTGGTCAGCATTATATTGAAAGCAAAGTTTACAGACCTGTGAAGTACGTCCGGATTACTGTAGATTCTTCTACTAATGGATTAAAAAAAATGAATTTAATAGAAGCTTTTGTAGAAAGCATAGGTGTTTAGTGGGCTAATGTTTTAACGGGGGGTGAAAATTGCAGTACATGGATTCCAATCTCACACTTCACTGACTTCTACCGTTGGATATTTCATTAAAGCAATTTGACTTTTTGGTGACAAGTCCAGTTTCATAATCATCACACCAGCTGTTTGCCTGTGGGCAGAAGTAGAATAATTTCCATGATTCTTTGGGATGAGTAAAATACATTGTAAAAATGATACATATTTGTCACCTAAATTGTTTTAAAAGGCATGTTGGATTGGCCAGTTCTGTTATTCAGTCGGTATATAACCTGGCAGTGTGACATTTAAGCAATTAAAATACTTTAACAAGTATACCAAATTCAGCATGATTTTTACTTTACTTTACTTTTAGTTTTACTTTACTTTTACTTGCTGACTTTTTCTGTGAAAAATACAGAAAAGTAGATACATTTTAAAAGCTTTTACTCCAATAGGGAAATTTAGGAGATTTAATTTTTTTTAATTTTTTCTTAAAAATAGTCTCTGCTTTTTTAAATCAGCCCACTTTGCATAGAGCCATTACTCGGTTACTTCCTTACATTATTCCAGTAACGACGGGAATTAATTAATCCCCATTTTTTTGTCCATTGTTCTTAAGCAGACATTTCTGGGCCAGTAACAGGTGGTCATTTATGGGTGAGTCGGTTGGTCTGATATATCATGACTATGGGTTTTGTAATGGGACAGGTTTTCCAACATCTATGTGTTTTAACATCTTTATTTTAATATTTAATTTTAACATGTGGGAACAGCCATTTTCCCTTTCAGTATGAAATGCTGTAATTATTTATGCATCCATTGAACTAGTGGTTTTATCTGTAGCTTTTAAACTTAAACAGACTGCAAATGACGAAAAATCCTGTCCTTTTCACAAATAGACTAGTTAAAAAGGCCACCTGTTACTATACGTCAGAGGTGGGCATCTGGCTACATGATGAAGAGAACAATAATAATGGTATGATAATATGTACAATGTAATTGCAGCCTTGTATCTCACAAGTAACACAGGGCGCCCATATCTGTTCTCATCCCAGACTGGGATTATGTGAAAACTTTGACCTCGCAAAATATTGTTAATTTTGAACCAGTCACTGGCAATCTCTCATTATTTGAATGGTTGGAAGGCCCCGTGATTCTGTCCATATGGGTCTCATTTAGTGTAAGCCTATTTCAGCATTGCTCCTTTATTAGCACACCACATGTTCAGCCTTACAAATAACGACAACAACTGGTTTAGGCAAGGGTTACATTTAAAGGTCTGAGTAAGTTAATTATATCCTAAATGCATACAATTAATTTTAGCTTTAGTATAGTGACAGATTAATTACTCGGTAAAATACATGCTAATAACAGGTGTATAGTTCTAATTCTGCTATTAAACTCCAATCCGTTGACATTTTTCTCTGATTTATATGCACTATGTTCAAAGGGATAGTTTGGCCCGGACTGTGCTGGTGAGCATACTCTGTGATTGCTGAAGATTAAAGTGAAATAAGGGAATGACAGATGTGTGCACACATTTCTCCGTGAAGTATTTCTAATGGCAAATGAAGATAGACCTCATCTTTTAACTTAAAATTCGGACCCTTACCTCCTCAGTGAAAGGCTATATCTCCGGATATCCAGAACAACTAGTAACAGGTGTCTGATATCCAGATCGATGCTGCTTTCCATTACACAGCAAGGCAGCTGGTCAGCTTCAAGGCTGTTACAATATTGATTGTTTCATTGATTTTTTTTTTCTTAAATCTCACTCCACTTAGCTAAGGAAAGGGAAAAATCCAATTACGTACGGACAAATGTTAATCCATGTTATCCAGTGAAGTCCAGGAATCTTTAACTTTTTTTTTAAAAAATCAATATGTGTGACGGAGAATGTGGAGAACTCCTGGCACGTGGGCCTTCCCGGGACGATATCGCATGACTCATCCCACTGGCTGGTTTGAGGTTCGCGGTGCAGATATGGAGGTATAATGAAACACACCACAGACAGCGAAAAAACTATGCGCAAAAAAATTGGAAAATTAGCTTATTGGTCGGTTGAGCAATACACTGAATTTGTCAACAGATAAGGGTCAATCAGGACCTGTTAAATACCCCCAGGATGGGAGATTAGACTTCAAAAGGCTGTGTTTTTATATTGGGGAAAAAAAGCCTGATCATCATTGACCTTGGCGTTTGAGGCTTGTCATAGGGGATGATTTAATCCCCAATTATCGTCAATTTCTGTTTGTGTTTTAAAGTGGATTTACACAATAGCTGTCCTATAACCTGGAGGAATTTGTGTAAATGAGTGATTAGGTCAGGACCGGGCAAAGGGGCACAACACTGGCACTATTATTCCGTGTCCTTCTGTTAAATGCCACACATGTCGGCTGGCAGTGAAACGCTGTGTCGCCGGCTTGTCCGCGCAGCGCTCGCCGGTGCAAGTTCTCACGCATTCCCACTCCTCACGTGGAAAAAACCATCTGCTCGTACCGACGTAATCTGCGGAGGAGATGGCCCGGAATGTGGCAAGGCAGAAAAGGTCCTTTCTGCTGCCTTTTCAAATAACGATGTCACAGAATTATGCCCCTGTCTTGAATGAACTGCAGTGAGTGACCGAGGCCACGTTCGCGTTCCATCTTTACATTCATCACAGTAACGCTGGTTCAGTTTGTAAACTTGGAAGTGCCAAGGGGCCTGAGGGTCGGAGCCAAAAGGGATTCTGACAGCCGTGTTGGAACATTGAAGCATTTCTTCATGTGATGCTCTTGAATAGTGGTCCATGCACTGTAATAATCTCTGGGACCACTGGCAGAGAATGAGTGTGATTTTAAGTGACATTGAGCTAAAAGGTGTTTGGAAAACTGAGTTTCGAAACTGTAAACATTGCTGATTATTAATGCACATGGGTCACACACTCGTCCTCGAGCTCTGAGGCGGGGATGTCCAGGGTATCGCCAGTCGCAGAGGTCACGGGTTGCACCTCCTGCTGGGTGGACGTCACGGTCGTCAGGAGGAAACGGCTCCCAGTCTGGTGGCGCGCTATCACAGGCGTGCGGCGGCCAAGGCTGGCACGTCCCAGCCGCGGCCCTGGCGCTGTTTGCCTCCCTCCCTGGCTTGGCTCTGCCCGGCTGGACCGGCTGGTCCGGCCTCTCGGTGGCACGTGTCGCCTGCACACTGACATATGTCGGGTAACCGTCTCTGCATTCGGGATGTCACAGGGGAACTGCTGTCCCTTCTGTTGTCCTCTCCCCCCCCAACCCAGACATACACACTGGCCCGGCCTGTTTTCCCCTTAGCCACCATGATTCGTTGACAGCGATTCAGGCGAGCAGTGTTCCTTGGCCCCTGGCTGTGCTGCAAGGTGCTCTCAGTGAGTCCCTCAGACCCCCGGGTCCCGCCCCCCACCCCCGTTAGCCCCCATATAATCAGTCCTGGTATAAAGAATCGAGGGCTTGTTACGAGCAGATTGGGTCACATATTCAGACCCGATCAGCTGTTAGTATTCTGGGCCTCACGGCAGAGTGACGTGGGAGACGGTGTGTCATGGTGCAGAGTGCGCGTTCACTCCGGGGGAGGTGTACGGAAGCGGAGCACTCCTCCAGTTACGACTCACCACATGCCCCCACCGTAAGCGCTGGGGCGTCAGGTCCCATTTTACTTCTGCTGCAATTCAACAAAATCGATCCTTTGGAAGCAACTTACACTGCGAGGCGTGATCCTGGGAAAATGTGCTGAGCAGTTAAAGCACCTTTAAAGCTTTTCTTTTTAATTACGTTAATGCAAACCTGGTCATGTGAGGGCTGCCAGGGTGTGGAGCCTTGGCTCCTACCTTCTGGATGGTTCGGCTCTCATCTTTTTTGCTGTCTTAGTGTTTCATTCTCTAATTGCAGCCAGTTATCAATCGCAGTAAGGGCCCATGGCAGCAGTGTATGATGCAGGATAAGTGCTGTTTCATATAATCATTTTCTCAAAGGTTTATAAATATTAAGGAGCAATTAAAATCACAATAAACAATTAAAATCCTTTTGGTAACACTTTACTTAAGGTCATGGTTTTAGTAATTTATAAACACATTCATAACAAATAATAATGCATTATAAAGGCATCTATAGTGCAGTATGCATGCATTGCTAATGCATAATACACATAACAATAATATGTTATGCCTTTTTATAAATATTTATTGCCATGTTTATAATACTTTATGACTGTGTTACAATGTGTTATAACAACAGTTATTAGGCTTTATGGATATGGGCTTCATAGAAAGTGTTACCATACTGTTACCATTTTAAGCTATGAAATGTTAGAAGCAAAACAATTCACATTACTGCAGTTACTACATAATTCGTAGGAATTCTGACCCCTGGAGGCCAAGCTAATGTTTCCTGCCACACCTTGGGCTTAGTTGCATCATCAGTGGTGTGTCTAGGGTGGGAATCGGACGCATTGAGCTTCACAAAAGAGGCCACACATACTCAACTCAGCTGCACAGGATCTAGACTTAGGTGGGGTCTGTCCAGAAGGAGTTTACTAGAGTCTCGCTGCTCTGGGGTTATCGTATTAATGCTAATTAAACCAGCATTAGGGGAGCTGTGAAGGGTATATGCATGAATAGGGCTGTTAATAATCATCTGGGAACATATTTATCGCTCTCTGGGCCCAGGCAACGGAACCTGACTAATGGGTCTGAATGTGGCCCAGTGCCTGGTGAACCCACATCTAATCATTGTCCTCCGGAACATTCTGGTGGGTTTGAGAGCACACAGAAATCACCGGACAGTGCTTACAATAGCAGAGATAGTGGATAGACACATGCAATTGAATAAAACTTTTCAGCCTAGTGTTTGTCCTACATTTCTTTATTTAAAAGCAATCTATATAAGGAAAGCATGTGTTTTTTCACACAAAAACTAGTTATCGTTTTAGGCATACTAGTCTTTGTGTGTCTTAGGCATTTCTTGCTGTCTCGTACCATGCATCGCATAGAGACTTACGTCACATCCTGAATTAACGCCAGGTGTACCTGCGAGGGTCTACCTGCCCGTCGGTTTTTGCAGCGTGTTCCTATCTGGACCCATCTAATTTATAAAGCCAAGTATGTGACCCATCGCATTGTTGACTTGTGAAGTTTTTAATAAATCACTTTGAGAGCCCCCACTCCTGTTGGGTTGTCTTCACGTATTCATCTGTGCGGCCGCGGACAAAACACCCATTGTCTGTGAGGCTCAGGCGGACTGAAAAAGGCTTTTCACGATCCATGCCCTCCGACTCAATTAAGGGCCAAGCTGTGTATGGTGCTTGAAAATTAAGCATACTGTAATGACTATCAAAATGCCCTCCCGTCATAGCGTCACCATGAGGTCCGCAGACTGTTTTCGGATAAAAAGAGAAGCCGTCTCCTAGCTTGACCTGATTAGGGGATTTATGTCTGTCACTCAAACCTCCGTTTGAGTTCCTTAATCCGTCAGCGATGCTCCTGCAAGTCTCTCTGAAAACTCTTTGTCAGTTCGCATAGTGACTAGAGGGATTACTCCTTGATTTAAGCACCTAGTTGTCCAGTATTTAACTTGAATACGTTCACATTTTACACATAAAGCATCCCTGCTGACTTCATAAATATGAGAAGAATATATATTGCTTCAAGTCCCATTATGGGTAAACTTCAAAAATAACTTTTCCTTAGAGTCTGAAAACATAACAGAGGGTCAGTTTTCCATGTCTTTATTTAAATTTTTTTGATGTTTTGTGACATTAAGCAGGTTTTTCGCACACACTTCTACAAATATAAAACCAAATGTTGTTAGAAAACACAGGATCTTAATTTCAAATAAGAAATTGTAAAAAATCAAACGGCGTCTTTCCTCTGTCGTGAGCACATGAGTCATAAACAAAAGCGGACAGTTTCGGCACGGGAGGACGGAGAGCGGCTGTCCCTACCTGCAGCTGTGCGCGACAGTGTTTGCCTGGTGGCACTGCGTGCAGCGTGCCTCTCGGGGTCTGTGATGGCAGCAGGTGAGCGAGGAGACCAGGTGGCCCCGGCACCCTTGCACTGCGGACACCTCTTCCCTGGGAGTTTGGCTCTTGCTTTGCAGGATGGAGGAAATCTGCTCCTCGCCGGTGCTCCGGAGGTGACCGATGGCAATCCAACGTCGTTTTGGAACTTTGGTGGTGGCTGCTACCTGTGTGGCCCCCCCATCCCCCCTCCCCCCTCA
>JAODKM010000016.1:8208805-8228966 GCA_026780845.1 Petrocephalus sullivani | reverse complement strand
TCTCCCCCCTCCCCCCCCCCCCCTCCCCCCCCCCTCCCCCCTCCCCTCCCCCTTCCTCCGGTCTCCGGGGGTGTGTGGGGGGGGGGGGGGGGGGGGGGGGAATCCTGTTTTCCTTCCGTAGTTTAAGTAGGTATATGTCATCACCTGCATTAACAAGTGTCAGAACATCTGTTTCAATTAGTGGTTGCTCTTAGGATCAACGGTGTGTAATTTGACGCGCAAGTATCAGTGGTTGAAGACGTCATAAATTGTTTAAATGTCATTAGATTCTGAATTTAACCACCAGAATATAAAATATATATGGATAATGTGGTTTAACAAGACTAGGAAAATATATGTCACCATAACCACTGTAATGCTATCATTAATATAGTACTTTTAGAAGCAGTAATATTCTTATTGGTTACGAAGTGGTATTTTCAACATAATGCAACTACCGGCCCAGACAAAAAAAAAATGTTTCGTTACGACATGTGTTCAGCATCAGGGAATCAGAGGGGTGCGCATTGATTTTTGCAGCTCATAAATTAATTTCTCTATAACTGACGTTCCATGAATACGTCATACTACCAGTGATATTTTGGTGCAATGGCTGTTCTCAGGGGTGGGGGTAGGGGTCCGCAATTTGCTGGATATAAGTTCTGGTTCAAGTTTATTGTATACTTGGAACAAAGAGGCGCCCACTCGCATGCCCTCCGAAGATTGCCAGTTAAACGACATCACGGAAGAATAGATCTACCAGGATCAGGCGGTGCGCGTAAAAGGGGGGGCCGTGTAAGCAAACGGCAAGGGAGGGGAAATTTCGCTTTAACGGCGCGCAAATTTACAGCTGCACATATAAAATGACGCCACTATAAAAAGCGCAGTCTATTTGTCATAATACTGAGCCCCAGTTAGTGTAATGTCTTCCTGCGCTTCCCGCACATCTAATGCGCCCGTTGCATGGTTGGATTCTTTAAGTCAATGTGATGCTTTTTAGCAAAGTTTATATATATAAACGGCCTGATTAAAGATGGACTATTTGCCTGACTGCATAAGATACACAACTGCAAAAAAGAAAATAGTCGAAAGGTATATTTACAAGTCAACTCTTTAGAGCAGCCTAAAGGAGCCGGCATGTATATTCTATACGTTTCGCGCATTTAGTGGCTGCTGTTTAGAAGTACAGCCTCAACTTAAAGTACAGACTGTCCAGTGAACGCAGCGCACTTTATGAGGGCAATTTATTAATTTAGGATTAACTGTAGGCTTACACAAAGACATGTTTTGTTAGAGCCGAAATGTTTACAGCGTTACAGTCTTTCCTGTTATGGAACTGCCGCGTTAGAAATACAGTTTGAGGGTCTATCTGAACAGCGTTTTCCTGTATGCAAATAGCTCCTGGCCGCTTCACCCAAACTACGCCAGGGATTAAAAAAAAACTATTAAAATTAGCTGGCGGAGTTTCAGTTAACTGCCTTAAAAATTATCGGCAGATCAACACTTAACTTGTCGAATATTTCACCAAGGTCGCAGCTGAAATGCGTCGGCTTAACTTGCTAAAAGACTGCACAACTTTTTTTTTTTTTTTTTTTTTTTTTAGAAAAATGAAGCGTTAGGCTGCCGCGTTGTTTCCGTGCCTTACCACTCGCCTATCAGTGCGTGGCGGGGCCTGCCGTAAGGAGACGCGGGGAAGGCCGCTCCTGCGTCCGCAGCCGCCGAGCCCCTAACACTAGTTGCGTTTCTGCGGAGCGCGGCCGCTCCTGCCTGGCGAGGCGGATTACTAAGCGGCGCTATAGGGCGGCCTCCCGACGTCGGGCATTGCGTTACACTAAGGCAACTTTCGCCAGGCTATTCCAGTACCCAGCAAATCATTTCATCAAGTTAAAAATATATATATGCTTGCACACGAAACAGCAGATAAATGGCCCAATAGTATGTCTTCAGTAGGTGCTGAGTACGGCAGTCTGTAGATTAATTAGTACGCTATTATTAGTCTTATTATTAAACATTGTCTAGTGGCTAAACATGGGTACATAACCTACACTTCAAACTCATTCGTTATTCACGTTAATTTAAATGTTAAAATATATATATAAGGAGGTAAAGGATCCCCCACGGTTTTATATATAGGTTTGGCGGCTGTTCGAGGTGGGCCAGAATCAACCACCTCAACAAAGGCTGAAATTATGATGCAGGGAAGAGGACGGCATTGGCAGAATGCATCTGTAAATGTATTCATTTATTTCGGTATTTATTTATTTATTTGCGTATTTATTTAACTGGCCATCTCACGTTTCCCGGCCCAGTTGGAGTGGAATTCAGATGGCGTCGGTCCACCCAGCCTCGGCGTGCCCTTTGTTTCCGCCGGCCAGCGGGGACATCTGGCCGCATGTGTGTCGGTACTTATGTTCCGCAAGCAATCCGCATGCCTGATGCATGAAGAGCGCTAGTGCTGATATTATTTTACATTCATTCCAATGTGCCAGTGCATTTGGTTTCGGTTCTTGAGAAAAGACATGATGTAATCAGGAGGGGAAAGACCAAAGTCAACTGACACCGTGGCTAAGGTTATGAGGCTTGCGGGACAAAGGCTATTATGTTATTTTGGTGGGATATTTGGTTTTGGTGGGATACTTCTAGTACACTCCTATAGTGTGGGTCCAGGCCGCCCAGTGGTTCCGGTTGGAGCAGTAGGGTGTCGTGCGTTTGTACTGTGCCTGCAGTCACTGGGGGCTGAGGCGGTCCGGCCTGGATGCTGGGTTGGTACTCTGTATTTGTGTGTGTGTGTGTGTGTGTGCCTTTTTGGATGGGGGTGGGGGGGGGTGACTGCTGCTACTGGCAGTGGCATGACATCACAGATGGTGAAAAACCATCCCAGGCCCACAGGGTCAATGGGGCAGTCCCTGGCGAGGTAGCAGGCCCATTGGGCATTGCCTGGGCACAGCAGAGCAGCGGCTGGCCGGCCGGCGGTTCTGGTGCCTTCTCTGCCCATCTTGGCCACAGACATGTCGAGAGTCACACCTCGGGCGGCGAAAAGGCGGGACGGTAGCGCCGGAAACCGTAAGCCCCCCTCGGCCACTTCCGCGTCCTGACCCCGTTTCACTCGAGAACGCTCACGCGGAGCGCACCTTTGTCCCCAGCTCATCTGTGCCACACGTGCGCGTGGCCGCAAAAGCCAGCATTTACGGCGGGCGCCTGGGGTACGGCGGTTATCCTACACGGTGGTGGTCACAGCTCTCGTTTACAGTGACATTTTTATTACGAGGCTAACTTATGCTTCGCTCATGCTTGGAAAGTCAGAAGGAGGAGGCGGAATTTAGAGACACCGCAGACTGAGAGCCAGTTATCGGTGTGTGGGGGAACTGCGACGTTGTGGTGTGGCATTCTCCGTCAAGTCACATTTCACTATATCAAACATGCCTCTCTCTAACGACTTAGCAATTAAAACATGCACAAAAAAGTTATTTGTTCGTATTGTTAATTCCTTCTGTGAATGAATCGGACTAATTCAGGATGAATGAAATTAATCCCTGCAGTCATCTGCTTTTGTGTTGTGTCCTGGGTTGCACTGCAAAAAAAAAAACAAAAAAAAACGTTTTATTTTTCACGATGGGTTAAGGCGCTGCTGTGTTCATTTACTTTGAAAAGTGATCCAAGTACCAAAATATAATTTACATATATACAGAGATATACTTTATATGCAGCTTTGATATGCTTAATATCAAATGAACAAACTATTATCCTTAAATTAGAGACGGAACACAGCGTCCCGGCCCAGTGTCTACTCGGACTCCGCAATTTAATTTATATTTTGAAATGCGTGTACGGTTTTAAAAAAAACATGTGTGTTCGTCGTAAAATATTATAGTGCGCCGCCCTTGTATAGTTAGATTATTGATGTTTAATTGGCATAGTCTTCAAAAATGAGTCCACGCACTTCTTTACATATCGTACTAAATCATTCACTTGTTCATTGATAAGCTGTTGTGATCAGTCGTAGACAGAAACATTTTGTATTATTCCTAACTCTGTTTCAGTTTTGGACCGGTCGCTATAAATGCTGTATAATCCCTGACTTATTGAAATAACAGTGTTTATTCGCAAATGTAATTAATATGTTTACCTCTAAAGCGTTGTAATAATTGATCCACATTTATTTTTTAAATAGTGTGATTAATTGGATAAAAAACAGCCACTGTTAAGTTTGAGTAAATGTGCGTAATTGGCGCAATATTTTTAATTTATTTGAAATAATCTACATATAAAATAATCTACATTTCAGCGAGTGATTTGTCTCTGTAGTTGTTCATGATGATTTCTGGAGAACACGGCGTCCATCGGCTTTTCTCCGCACGAGCGCCGTACGTACATGCATACATCAAAGAGCGCGTAATATTTATCGCACTGACCTAGTGTGAAAATAAAAGTGGATAGTGACCGACAAAGAAAAGCATACTGGAAAGTCCGCGGCTCTTATATTGGACGGAATGGTTAGAATTGTCATCTCAAGAGTTTCTTCTTCAAGTTCGTAAGTGGTGGCTAACTCGAACCAGGCTCGACCAGAAAGAGAGTACATTCGATTCGATTCGAGCTGTCGGGATGCATCAAATAGCGTAACAAACTATTTTTTTCTTTCTAAAACTGCAATGTAAAAAAAAAAACATAAAACGACGAGTCGATTGTATTATTAGGTTAAAGTGGAACATAAAAGGGAATAAAATTATTGTAGGGACAGGGTGATGTTTAAAAAGTTAGAGAAATACACAAAATTAGATTATAGGTTGCAGAAGACAAAATCATATACGGATAATTTCACCGCAATACCAAAAAAGTCGACGCATTCCTGAATTTTTCAACTGGAAATCTGTCGAACGCAAACAATTGTGCTAAATAAAGGGACGCGTTATATTAAGGAATAACGCCACTGGAACAGTGGCACGCAGCTTACCCAACGTGCCCACGTAACAATGATTTGCATTCACTCTTTGCACTACCAGCACTCGGTATTAGCCTTCGGAATTCTTAGTTTCTTTTTTCAGGTCTTCCCTATCGCTCTACACTCCTCCTCTCGCCTGGTCTGTTCCAGCTTGCCTAAGTTCAGCCTGTTTTTGCTCCACAGCTCGGACGGGTAATGAGTCGTTGTGTACTTTAGAAATGTAAGGCTTTGGAACATATCGGCGCAAAAGGAGTTCCCGAGTCTCCGTCCGTCGCGCTGCGTGAATTTCGCGCAGGAACCGGTTTTGCTGTGAAATCTGACGGGCGCCAGCCAAGCGGCAGAGAGAAACACCTTTTTTTCCCGAGTCATCTTGCAAAAAAGATGTGCTCGTGTAGCGGAATTTTAAGACACGGATTTTAAAAGCACGTCACCTGGGCGGATTCAGACCTTGGGTTTTAGATTATCACCGAAATATAGCATTATGAATAATAATTGCACAATTACATAACTGAAGAGGTGGAGTGTGGTTAGAGGGAACGCGGCCGGCTCGCTGCTCTAGTCTTAGTATTCGCTTTAAATATTTGCAGTACATTAGCAAGCATATGATTTGTTTAATAACGGTAAAAGTAATTTTAAATTCATTTAGTGCCCCCAGTCTCTGTTTTACTAATTTATTTTTAAGCACTGCAGCTTTAAATTATTTTTTTTTGCGTTCATGTGTGTCATATTTTCACATATACACTATGAAACATAAATATTGGTTATAATTCTATATAAATTATATATGCATATATACAATCACATTATCAATTAATTTTTAAATTGGATTTTATGGTAACACTTTTATCAGCATCTCTTAATTTGCAAACAAACCAGTGTTAATACTCTGGAAAAAAGATTGTTCTGTTCATCTGAAAATGAACTGGTTGCCTGAAATTAACAAGTATTTTCTACCATTTTTGTGGGACATGCAAACATTTTACAATTTATTAATTTCCCACAAAACTAACGTGGTTTTGCTTCATATGATGTCACTAAACTTGATTGGAAGTTGAATGCATAAAATATTCAGACAACAAGGGCAGTGAACAAATAAATTATCGTTGAAAATACCAACTGTTTTTTTCTATTTTTGTATTGTGTTATTAATACTTTCTAAAAAATAAAAAAATATATATACATGAACACTGAGGCTACGTACAGAAGAAAAATGCTAAATATAATAATTTATCTGACAGGCCTCAGTCATTGCCGCATGGAGGTATTTCAGTCATATAATAACATTTTGTAAGGCGTCGCGCAGGAACACATGCAAAGAGCTGTATGCCTCAGCTGCGCTTTGCAGTGCATAGTGTGCATGTGCTGCAGCCCTAAGTTTCTTTGTGTCAGGCGCGGCTATGCCAACCAGATTCTGTGCCAGACAGACCAAAAAGCGGCAAGCTGTGCCACGCAGGAATTTCAGCCTGTAACAGGTTTACACAACACTTTAGTAATGCAAATTCATCAAAAATAACAATTCAAATAATATCAGATGCTGACATCTCAGTTTTAACGTGCAAATATAATGCACTGGGCCGGACCCTCCTAGCACAATGGGCATTAATTGCAGAGTTAATGTATCTCTATATATTAGAATATATCTGGTTGTCTAAAAAGAAAGGAAAAATTGTAATTATGGCCCGTGTAAATGATTTTTTGTACACCCTCCAAGTATTTAGAACTAAATAAAACTACCAGAACACTTTAAACACCCACGCAAACATTAACTGGCACCGGCATCAAATTCACACAATAGACTGAAATTTATTGTAGGATAATCAAAGGCCGATGATTTATATAGAACTGTGAATAATATTCGTTAAAGTAGTAAACGCGCTTTCGTTGCGTCTCTGGAAACCTGCTCAGTTTAAGACTATTTCGCCGTATAATCCCAAGGGTGAAATCTGTCTTTAGGTCTTTGACCTATCTGGCGCCGCACGTTTCAATTTAGGCCAGTCTTGCTTTGATAGGCTAAAGCGCGCTGTTAATATGCAAATGAGAAATGCCCGTCGAGCGGAAGTGAGGGTCTGAAGGCACGGAGCGCCGAGGGCCGCCGCGCTCTCCACCAATAGGCGGCGAGGAATCGGCTCCAAGTGCGCAGCTCCCTCTGCCTTCTGCGAGCTGCAGCGACGGCAGGCAGACAGAGAAAGAAAGGGCGCAGACCTGCCCACTTCCAAAAACTCTTCCTCTTCTGGACCGCGTTCAACTCGACAACCAAAAACCCGTCCAAAAGTCTAACTAAAAGGGGAAGGAAGGGAGAAAAAAAAATCCGAGGTGCTCACTGCCTTGACTTTGCCGCCTTTCTGCCAAGAATTCTCTTCCGGTGTTGTTTTTTTTAAGCACTTCTAGGAGGAGAAAAAAAAAAGAAAAAAAAAACTGAGAAAGCACAAATTTGAACTTGAGAAATGTGAAGGTACCGGCTTCTGTTTCACGCAGATTCCAGGATCCCGTATAGATAAATGCAATACAGTGCAATGGTACGTGAACATGGAATATACTGTATTTTTCCTTTTTGTTAAAACGATGTGTGCTTTGCAAACTGTTACTGTATTGCATTCAAATGTATGTTCCTCCTGAAAAAAAAAATATCACATGTTGGTCTGAGGGAAAGGGGGAGTTATATTGCACGTGCCGGGTGGAGGAAAACGGTAGTAGATCTTTGATTGTTTTGAATTGGCAACATTTCTGTGTGGGTCACAGTAATGTCAGAAGTCGGCGCGGGAGCAAACGCCCAAAGTGCCGCACTTGGCACTATTCCTGCCTTAGCTAACTTTTTTCTCCCACCTCCGTTTCTGGCAGTTCATTAGATGTGAGGTGATGCCACGGAGACACTTGCGATGTGTGTGTTTTACCCTGAGTTGTCTGTGCTTGCGGACTGATGACCTTTTTCCTTTGCAGCTGATTTTCTCGCTTATATGACTTTATATCTGAGCAGTCGTATAGTCACCGCTGACCATTACTGGATAAGATCGAATATACTAAGTAGTCAGTATATTGTGAGTGCATTTGCATCCCATCTGTTCCCGTGAATTGCTGCCGCATCTAAAAGCAGATTGTATTTTATAAATAATGCGCTATGATTTCTAAATATACGTGGTGCGCCGCGGCCGGGATTAGCTGCAGCCGGCCGCGCGCCGTATGGGGTGCAGAAGTAAACAGTCGCGCGGCAGAAATCGCGCGCCCCATTGTTTTCGGTCCGCACTTCTCGTGGCGGAACGCGGGCGCCGTGTCTTCCATAAAGTTGCGGTCGGACGCGGTGTGCGAACACTTGGCAAGTCGGGGGTTTGGGGAGGGAGGGAGGGAGGGGGGGGCGGGGAAACCAGATTCGACTTTGACACAAGATGCCGATGTGGCGTGATGTGAATTATTATTAGTCCCATGAACAGGCCCGTCTTCTCCACCTCCTTTCGGGACCGCAGTTAAATTTAAGGAGAGGCATAACGATCCCCAAACTTTTGCTGTAATACGAGTCTGCATTAAAAGGCGCCAAAGTATCAGTATCGCTCGGAGCTATTTAGACGCGTATTTATAAATAAAGAGTCGTAGTCTGTTTATTAATAGGCATTTTTTTTGTTTTCCCGATGCGTTTCTTTAACGATATTTTTTATTATATTAATATGCAATTTACGTAGCCATCTAATGTGTAAACCTGAATGTCGCTTATGATTGAACGCGAGTTCCTGCGTGTGATTCTACACCAAACGTCTCGGCCTTTATGCCCGACGTAGGCTGCGTTATTATGGAAACATTTAGTGTATAATGGACACTGTATTCGGGTGCCATGCATTGCTAATATTAGAACAATGGAAGTTGTCCGTCTTTCACTAGATTGCCATAACTTTAATTAATTTCCTTAGCCCCGTTTGTAATTTTCTGTATTTAATAATGTAATACAGCTGGGGCCTTTTGCGTAAAAGGGACTCATTTGGTCATTTAATCTTATTTATGACGAATCATTATTCAGGCCATCATAAGTAATTCAGAGTACACACGGCGACCACGGTATTGTTTACAGATGTGATCGCACGTGATGTGCTGCGACGCATGGCTGCACTTATGACTACAAGGAGCACAATGAAAACACAATAAGCTTTTTTAAATAGAAATGCTGCTGATTCCGTTAGATGCGCGGTGGAATTTGCAATTGGGCCCCGGCCTGTTGACAGTTCCATTTAACTTACTGCAAAGCCCCAGTTATTAAAAGTTATTAAATAGTAGGACGCGACATTCGGTTCATTTTCTTACTCGCAGTATATAATATCGAGGAGACTGGCCATTATGCGTGACCCGTGTCGGGATCAGAAACTTGATTTACGTGCAGCATGGATTATATGGCCGGTGGTAAATAGCCCGGCAGAATAACCCAAAGTGGGCAAAGGCACGAGCCGCAGTGTTGTTCCGCTGAATAAAAATGTTACAGATCTGTTACAGAAATGCTTTCAGATTGGAAACAGTGACACATTTGCTTTGCAGCCATGCCGTGTCACACGGAAGCCCGCACATATCTTCACATAAGCTACAGCCGTAAGCAATCTGCATTCAGACTGCACCTCGAAGTCGTTATAGTTTTTATATAAACCGCGATGGACCATCTCGGGTTCTGCGAGTAGCTTTCCTCTGTGGTCCGGGGTGCAAATTCGGGAGCTGAACTTTTGCTGCGTGGTGTCTGTAATGCGCAATCTAATGGTTACCCTGCCCGAGTATTTAACATTAATCCCGATCGATCGGCGGTACGAACTTATCGGACGCATTAAAGTCCGAAGTGCGGCTCGGTGTGTGCGCGATCTGGCACCGGTGGGACGCCCCGGGGGCGGCTTGCGCTCAATGGCAAGTTCAAGTTTGGAATAAGGGGGCTTTTCCGTTTGGCCCCGATAAGGACGGGGGGGGCACTCGCTCTTATACTTTCCGCTGATAGCGTAAATCCCGGAGAAAAGGTGGGGGTGGGATGGGGGGGGGGGGATAGACATCGCGTTTACGCGGCGGCTCCCGAAAGTGCGGCTGGCGATCGTGGGCTGGTGGAAGTGGAATGCGCTCGCTGGAAGAGGAGGAGTATGACTGTGTAATTAAATGAGAGGGAAAAAAAAACTCGAGACTGATTTGTTAGGATCGAGCAGACTAGAGGGTGTTCCCGGTCCATATTATATCAAGTTAGAATAGCAAACACAGCACAGAAATTTGGCGCCTGCAACTTTTTATGATACACTTGTGAACAATATTCCTGCAGCAAAAAAAAATAATAAAAAAAAATCCGACTTAATCTCTGATTCCGGTGACGGTATTTTTTTTGCCGTCTTTCTCCATGCAGTTCGGGATTTGCTGACTCTTGGATGCAACCATGATATGTTTTAAGTCCTTTAGTGTATATCTGATGTTTCGCCGAATCTGAGCAGTTTAATGAGGAGGCTTGGATCGACCGGGCCGTTTTGCGCTACTGGATAGTATCCGACTGCGATTTTAATGACACAAACTTTTCAGTGTCCGTGCGTGCTGCACCCTGGACACGGAGGAATGAATCGATAAAATCAATCCACTCCAGGGACGTTTGCGGCTCAGTGAAGTAGCCTTGTGTTAATCAAGGTCATGATGTATTCTCCAATTTGCCTAACGCAGGTATACCCCCTTTCTCTTTTTGTTTTAATTACTGCTTCGTCGCCGTGTTGCTCGCGTTTCATTTAGTAATTAATATATTTGCATGTGTTCTGCGTTTGAAGGTTGCATGTGGGCGTCCGCGACCCGGACTGCACCAAATAATGCGAGCGCATTCAAGTCTGTCTATCTATCTACCGCTTTCGTTAATTCCTGTAAAAAAGTAATGCGCGGGGGACAGGCGGCTGTGTCGGAATCAGTTCTGTTGAATGGTAACTATGTACATTATTCATTCGATTATATGTGTTTTTGGGGCAACGGGAGATAAAAAATGTTGGTGTTCTATACATTTAAATGTAATTAGGAACACCGTATTACTTGGTAATTTCGGTACAATTTAATCGAACAGTAATGCATGTATAGGATCGATTATTACGGTGTAGGAATTGTTTTTTTTTCCTTCCAAAATACGAATTGCAGTGTTGTGCGCTGCGCGGGGCAACGTGTAACGCCGGAGATCTGAAATTCATATTTTAGTTAAAAGTATTGTGAAGTCCTGTAGCGTGCCTGTAAAAATGCACAGGGAACATAATGTATCATTCGCTGCAGTTTCTTAAAAATTTAAAATGGCCATGGTCTTAAAGAATTGTTCGTCGACTGAAGCAGCCCTAAAGTGAGTATTTAAATGAGTGTTTCATAAAGGACTCTCTTTATATAGGAAAGGGAAGGCGTCCGCACATTGTGAATGGAGATGAAAGCAGTGATAAGGTTGATTCAGCGGTTGGACAGAGTCCTCTGGATTTTTGGCTGACACAATTTCAGTGTTTATATTTTGTTTGGCATCCGAAAGTAATTGACTGAGATATGGTTCGGTTTGCACAAATGAAAACTATAGATTTACCACAGAAAACCTAGAGTCTAAAGTGCAGCTGTACTTCTTCTCAAGAACGTGTTTTGTGCATTTTTTTTAACATTATGAAGTGTGTTACAGCCGTACATGATGTTTCTCTAAGAGCACTTATGTAAAAATCTCATAGAACATTCTAAGTTAAATTATTACAAAAACTTGACAGAACTGCATTTTAAATATTCAGGTTCATGAATGGTTATTTGTTAACCTCTTAGAAATGGGTATCCTAATGTACAGGCATTACACTTTAGACAGCGTATATGTAGCATGTAGTATTGGGAAGCAGTTGTACTGGTTTTGTATTCACTGGAACAATTGTGGTAATATGAAAGCAACTTTGTCATGCAAATGTTAAAGAAGGAATTATCCTAAACTTTAAATCAGATGAGGAATCAAAGCCCCCATTCAGTTACTGTTAAAATTTTAAGAATGAGACATAAAATTTAACAGAATTTTAAATAATTATTATTATTGTTTTAGCACTTTTTCTTCTGAATGCTTATTGTGTGGCACGACTAATCTCCATGACATACCAAGCATTTTGTGGATACTTAGATGTATTTATTTTATGCCTGTGACCTTTACGCCTGTATTCGCCAGGCACTGGGATCCCAGTGCGAGCCCCTTCGGTGTGACCCAGGTAGTTTTTTTCAGTCATGCCACCCTCTCTGAGTGCGGCCGTCTCAAGGGCAGAGATAAGGGGAGGATTGCTGCCAGTGGTTTACCCCGAACCACCGCAGTCTGCCTAAACAAAGCGCGATATGTGGTTAACCCCTGTAGTCGCCTCTCCAGCCGGGCATGCTCAGTAGAGGTTGCTTGCCCGCGGAAAGGGGAACTGACAGACGGGGCGAAGTGTCGTGGTTTTGCCCCCGCTTGTCCGAGTGGCCTTTGTGTAACGCGCTTCGGCTCCGGCCGCCCGCTAATCCTGCACAATCGTGCGGATAATTGTTGTGTTTGCACAGTGCCTTTATCACACTCTTAAAATTAGGTTGCAGGCTATTAAAACACTTAGTTATTCTTAAAATGATTTTTTTTTTTATATCTGTGCAAAAAAATACAGGCCAGTGGCCGTGATATTTTGTTGCTTCTTTGTGGTTTTTGTAAAATTATTGTTAATTAGACAAGTTGCGGCACGGCTCAGGGAGATTTTCGATTTTATTTTTGCGCTTTTGTGACAGTTGGGCTACTCACTTTGCAGCTGTTACTTGAGGCACGATCGGCCTGTGTGCGGCAAGGGGCTGCGGAAAGAGCCAGAGGGACGTGGTCGGAGATAAAGGTGTTTGCCGACTGCCGAAGCTGAGTGGTACCAGGAACCTTTCGGTGGCGAGTGTATCACAGCAGTGCGGTGTGGGAAACCGCCTGCCGCCGTGGCACAAAGTGCCAGCGCTCGCCTGCCAGACGTTGCTCTGCCTTGGCCGAGTTGTGCTGGTTCAGTCAAGTAAAAATTCCCGGTTCACGAGCAGGTGGAACGGGTACCGGTGGGTCCTGAAATCCCGGTTTGAGATTTCCCCCGGACTCTCTTTGTTAGTGAGAAAAACGCACTGTCTTCCTACAGTCTTTTCGTCACTGTTTAAAGTTGCCTTTATTCATTTTTTTTTGTTTGTGGGAAGACACAAAATTTTTTGTTTGAGTGGGGCTCATGGATTGGTGGCTTTACGCTGTTTTCGGCAGAGCAGCCGGGCCCCGTGCCCATTTTGGGCCCGGTTCTGATGGGTCAGCAGAGCTGCTGAGCGGGAGAGCGTGGTCCGATAAGGCAGTCATACGGGGAGTGTTTGCGTGTGTGTGCATGTGTGTGTTTCGGGGCGCTGGCGAATGGCGTGTGAGGATGCAGCGCTCCTCTGAAAACCTGCCGGCGTGGGTGCATTTCCCAGAGCCGCGTCAGGCTGTGGCATCACCGTCGGCCACAGACACTTACCGCCACTTTTCATATGGTATATTATGGCAGTGGTACTGCAAACTGTTTAGTTTTGGCATATGGATATTTAATTTACTGCCCCCAGTAAAACTTTAGATAAACTGGGCTTGAGAGCACAGTAAACATGGTGTGGTTACATAATGGCCGATTGTTTACAGAGGATGCCAGTTTAAGGGCTTTTTTGTGGTTTAAATGTGTCATAGTCACCAAATTGCTACTTGTTGTAATGCACACCACACAAATTGTTTGTGATGATTTAAGATCTGTGTATTTTGTCACATAAAGTGCTGTCTGTTTTCTTTTGGCTAAGAACGGAATGAGCTAATTGGGCAGGAACTATTGCGGGGAGGTCACTCCCGTTACATGGCTGCTCCTGCTAACCCCTCTCCCCTGTCTCACCCTCCTCGTTCCTTCTCTCCGTTCCCCCCTTCGCACCTGCAGGATGAGTTCCACCCTTTCATCGAGGCCCTCCTCCCTCACGTCCGCGCCATCGCCTACACGTGGTTCAACCTCCAGGCCCGGAAGCGCAAGTACTTTAAGAAGCACGAGAAGCGGATGTCGAAGGACGAGGAGCGCGCGGTGAAGGACGAGCTGCTGGGCGAGAAGCCCGAGATCAAGCAGAAGTGGGCGTCCCGCCTGCTGGCCAAACTGCGCAAAGACATCCGGCAGGAGTACCGCGAGGATTTCGTGCTCAGTGTTACGGGGAAGAAGCACCCGTGCTGCGTGCTCTCCAACCCCGACCAGAAGGGGAAGATCCGCAGGATCGACTGCCTGCGGCAGGCCGACAAGGTGTGGCGGCTGGACCTGGTGATGGTGATCCTCTTTAAGGGCATCCCGCTGGAGAGCACGGACGGCGAGCGGCTGGTCAAGTCGCCGCACTGCACCAACCCCGCACTTTGCGTCCAGCCGCATCACATAACCGTGTCAGTCAAAGAGCTGGACCTGTTCCTAGCGTACTATGTCCAGGACCCAGGTACGTGACCGCAGGGGTTTTTGGGGGGGGGTTGGGTTGGGTGAGAGGGCAGGCCTGTGCCACGCAGCTGCTCCCGGCCTTCTGCCGCTGACGAGATGCCTGATGGCCAGTTCGCAGTTTGAGCCTGCAGTCGATCGCATGTCTTACGGCCGCCGTTTCTCCCTGGAAATGAATCTGTATTATATCCGACATCACATTAATCAGTCATTACCTGTGAATATAAATGTATATATCACCACAGAGGTATGAGCTATAGAGTGAGTGCCTCGGCGTCACTCATGCGTATCAGATATGTGTCACGCGGCCGCAGGCCGAGGCCCGCCCGGCGCTCGGCGCTCTGTCCAAGCGTCCCGTGATCTGGGGCCTCATCCGCTTGGTTTTCGGGAGCGCGGGCCGCAGCCACGCGCGAGAGCCCCCTGGGTTAATACAGCCGCAGATTCTCTCGCCAGATACAAAGGGGCAATTGATGGGGCCGACTCGTCTGGTCCCGTGGAGGTGATGGGTTAGACAAATAAAGCAGTGAAAAAAGAAAAGATTAAGGCTGCCAAGTTATGTGGAAAAGAGACATATTTTACTGTTGGTGAGAGTGAAAACACACGCACACACGCACACACACACACGCGCGCGCGTGTGCGCCAGAATGACAATGTATCATTTAAAGCCTGTAGAGGTGAGTATAAGAACTGTGTGGTTTCGTGCCAATTATTTCTCTTTTTTTGGGTCATTACTTATGGAAGGAGTGGTAATTATGGGGAATTTCGGGACCTGCAATTGAGGTTTTGTGACAGAACCCGGTGTGAATAGTCGGTGTAAAATCAGGCGGAGGTAGCGGACCACCGTCCTGTGGTGTCATGGCTTCCTGCATGTCCCCCCCACCCCGAAACCCGCCCAGGGGCTTACGGGAATCACCACCGACAAACCGCAGCGCTGCTTCCACTTCTAAAATATTTGCAAAGTTCTTTAAAAAATAAATCAGTTACACCACAGCAAACATTTAACACAAAGACAAATTTATTTACATTGAAAAAATAGCGAAATATTTGCTTTATGTAACTTGGCTAGGCTTTATTTTATCATTCAAATGCATTATTTTAATTCCTGCTTCTAAATAGTTCAGTTAATGCCTAAAAAAAATCTTTTGAATGATTCCTAGCTTATTAGGTTATTTGTTAGTGGTGGCCCTGCTTAATTTTCACGCTCACCCCCGCGCTCTTTTCAGCACTTTAATGAAAAATGCCTAAATAAAAGCACCCGTACGGGCGAGTTATTGTAGAAGTGATTTTCAAAGATAGCCTCTGATCCCCTAACCGCCAGCCTCCATTTTGTGCTCGTCAAGTGCCAGGCGAAGCCGGAGGAGGGATTGCTACGCGGCGATAATGGTTGCCACTGGCACCGAGGCTGGCATCAGAACCTCCTTTGTCTCTTTGTCGGGTGCCAGCGGCTGGCTGGTCAGCACCCCCGTCTCGGCTTTAAGTCCGCTTAATGCGGCCTGATCTCCCTGCTGGCACCGGCGCCGCTTCCGGGCCCTCGCGGACCCCTTTTTAAAAAAGGCGAAAGATAATGCCGCAGCCCCGAAAAAAGAGCCCCGGCGGCCGGTCGCATGAAAACATGCAAGAGAGAGAGGAGCAGCCTGGCACAGGGCACCGAGACCCGCACGGACTCCCATCTGCGCTCTGTGGGCACGGATTGGCTTTTCGCTCATTTCTCCGGCAAACTTTTCTGATTAAAAAAGCAAATAAACAGTGTATCAAAATTAAAAACGTCAATGGCCCTCTCCACTGCGCTCCCCCTTACAATTAATCGCATGTGTTGCGTCAGTGCAGCCAAGTGTCAGGCTGGATATTTATTGTCATTGACATGTCTTGCAGACTTTGGCCAGGCTCTGGTCTAAAGGTGGTGGTGGGAGGGGGGGGGGGGGAACGGACACACGTTTTTCTACTTTTTTAACGGTGCAGTTAGCCGGGCTGAGGGGGCAGAGAAAGCAAATCGAACTGAAAAAAAAGGGGAAAACATGGGGGCTTTGGGGGAAGGGTTTTGGGGGCTTGGTGGGAAACAAGCGTTTAGCATTCAGTCAGTGGTGCCCATGGCAGACAATGGCGGCACATTGTCCGCTCGGGTAGAGTGGCGCCATTTTCTTAGCATGGTGCCAAGAAGGGAGGCAGGGAAGCCGGCTGATGCCAGTGATGGTTGTTAGCGGCGCGGAGGTTGGCATCGGACCCTCTTTGTCTGCTTGCAGCGCGCCTTTGATTCGTCGGTTGGCATCCGCAATGCGGTGGGCACACCGGGAAGTTTCCTGACGGCCATGCTTTGTTCTGCCGCAGCCGCGGGAAGGAGCGGACGCGCGCGAACACGCTGAGGCGCGTCACGCGGGCGCACACGCGCGCACACGCGCCCAATCATAATTAAGGGAAGGGGAGTGTTGGTGTGGCCGTTGCGGGTCCTTTAATGGCACGATGCAGTCGCGCCTTGTGCCGCGCACTCGCTGGAGGCGCTGAATGGCATCGGCTCATTTAACCGCGACCCATTCCCAGCGAAACCACACCGGTTGACCTCGGTGCGACCGTAAAGACCCGCTCCTAGGAGGACCGTGGCCCAGCGGGGGGGGTGCTGGGAGGGAGTGGGGTGTGTGCCCTTGCTCTGGGCGGGGATGTGCGGAGGCACCCATGTGCCCGCCCAGATGAACCCCTGCCAGGGCTGGGGGAGGTGCTGATGGGTGGGCGAGGAGGGGATACAGAGATTTCCAGGCAGCACCCGCCCCCCTCTCTGGTGGTCCTTGGCAGAGCCTGCTCTTCCCCCCTCCACTCCTTGTGTCTTGGTTCCTAAGAGTGAATATCACACAGCAGCCATCACCACGGCGACTCCCAGTGGGCAGGAGCGAGCGATAGGTGCGGATCGGGCAGCCCTACCTCGCCGGTGGGACTCCTCCACCTTCCACCGCAAAAAGGTGTGGCCCGTTTTCCCGTAACTCGAACTCTTGCTGGCCTGTGAATGGAGGCCTTCTGGCTCCATCCCGGTACTGCACCCCCTTCAGGTTGCAAGTAGCCTGGCAGCCTCGCTGCTTCGGTAAACGGGGACCAAACGAGTCACGTCAGGGCCTGCAGGATGCAGAGCGTCAGCATTGCTGAGGTTTGTCTCGTGGCCAATGGCTGTTGAGTCCTGGAAATAAACAAACAAAGCCGTCGTACGGGGCTGCCAGCCCGTGTGTTGCTTCTCTACTGCGGCGTGCCCTGCGAAGGAAGTCCGCTCTCGGCACACAGGCCGAGACACAGGACACAGGACACACAGGCCGAGACCCCCCCGGCCCCTTCCACGCACGCCCGGAATGATCTGCGTGTTCTAATTCCTATGTGGTAATGCCGCACCAAGACCCAGCACAACAGAACCCAGTTCCCACCTGCGGTCGACTCCAGCATGACAGAGCTCAAGTGTAGCATGACGAAAGAGAAATGCCCGTGTAATGCAAACGAAAAATACAAACAAACAGGACACATCTGTGTTTCTCGATTCCACATTTTGTTTATGGGTTTTCGTCCATCTATTAGCCCAAATTACATTCTGGAGTGTGTTTCTCTGCATGACCTTTAGTGATGTTTGATTTATAATTTGACATGACTGACTTTGTTGTTAAAATAAAACAAACCAAGAAAGCACAAAAATTCCAAGTATTCGGTATCAATTTAGTGTTGATTTATGAGTAACGTAAATATTTATAAAAGTCAGATTCAATATTTGTTTCAAAAGTCTGGCCACTATTATGTCCCAATTTAAAATGTAATGTTTTCGAAATGTTTTTTGTAAGTTACGAAGGGGATGAGGTCACATCTTTATGTCTACGACCCAACTATGGTGTTTGATGTAATTGTTTTTCGTGGGGTTTATGTGTCTCTCTTTATGGAAGGGCAGCGTTTCAGCAAACGCTGTGGTGCTTTGTGCTCCATGACCTCCTGACCCGATCATCCTGAAATGATTAGTGAAGGATCAGCGAGACAGAAAGGGGCGGCGCCACCTTCGTTTACCTTTTTGCACGCGTCAGGGGCTGCAGACGGTATTTCAGCGGCCTGACAGGTCCCGGCCTCGGCTGAATTGCCCCTAATTTGTTCCGCCATGTTAGGATCCTTGTTTTACGAGGCTGGCCTCAACTTCTGGCCCTGGTGTCAGAACCTTTGCAAAGCTACGCGGTCTGTGTTCTGTGAAGTGTAATTGACCAAAACCGATCTGTGAAAACAAATGCGGCGGCACGTGGGTGGGGGGGCACGCGGGGAGGGCCCCGACCCCCAGCTGCCGAGGTCAGGGGGTTCGAAGGGGTCGCTGTCGGCCACTTGACCTCTCCAGTGTTTAATGCTTCACCGATTTGACCTGGTCTTCCGCCTTGGTGGTCAGGAGCGGCGTGACCTCAGTCGTGAGGAGTAACCCCAGCCCGGCTGCTCCCAGGTGTCCCCTGGGAGGGTGGGGGGGGGGTTGCTGACAGAGTCAGGGGGATGGAGCAGACCCCTGTGCCATGGGCTGTCAGTCTCGCACACATACCCTCGTGTGTGTGTGTGTGTGTGTGTGTGCCTGCATTTTCCCGAGTGTCACTGTCGCCTGCAAGCTGCCCGCCCCCTCGCCCCTCGGGGTCATTCGGCTCAGCTCCTCCGGACGCTAGGGCCCCGCGGGAATGGCTGGGAGCAGGTCACAGATGCGAGGAGCCCTGGCCTCTCTCTCGATCGGGAGCCGTACACCCCCGAGTCCGCTGTTCTGCCCTGGAGTCCTGTAATACGCCCCTCTCTCGGCCCAGCGTCACTGCGGCTTCCGGGTGGCCTGATCTGTATGCCAGGCCCCATGGTGGCCGGTGCGTACAGAGCGGTGACCTATCGAAAGCCCCCCCCCCCCCCCCAGCTAATCCATTTAGTGCTGCCTAGCGACGCCCCTCCCCACTTCTTCTACCCACTTTATTGATTTTTTTTCCTCATTGCACCCCCCCTCACCTCCAGAGGAAGCCCTCCAGTGCTTGCTCCTCCTTGCACGAGCACATGCATGCCCTCGCTCACGTCACTCCCGTGCAACCGGCTTAGAGCAGACGCCTCGCGGCTTAAGCAGACACCTGACCTCACTGCACCGCCCGCTGTACATTAGTCGCCATGGATACGCGGTCACAGCACCCCAAGTGGAGCGGAGGCCGTGGGACTTTAAGAGGCTTTCTCTCGGCTCTTGGGTCTGTGTCGCCTTCTGAGAAGGAAGATTTTTCTTAAAAGAATCATATGGTCCACAGTGTTCTTGGGGTGGTTGGCCGAGACGGTGTTAGCTATGTGCATTGTGTTGGCTTCCGTTCCGTGAGTCAGTCTCCGGTTGATCGGGGTGCTTATGAGCTTGGGATGGACTAAGTAATTTCATAATTAAATATGTTGGCTTAGGAATGACTGCAGAGGCATTACTGAAGGATTACCTCTCGGCAAGTTCGTGGTTTCCTCAGGCCTGGGACCAGAGGCACGATGGCTGTCCCTCTCACCCTGTGAGCCCGCCACTGGCTGGGTGGGGAGTCCCCGGCGCAAGGCGCCCGATTGGCCAGCTGTCCCGGTGGATGAAGGAAGGGGTGGATTCCTCTGTCTGGGAAGAGGCGCGGGGACATCCCTCATCGGGCCCGGCACATGAATGGCTGTCGAGCGGGGGACATGACAATTGGCATTGTTGCCAGGGAGACCGTGACTTTCTTTGGCGGAACCCCCCCCGCCCCCCCCCCGGCTGTGGCTTTTATTCACGGCAGGGTAGATGGCTGGACGAGAGTAATGACCTTCTTCTCCTTTGTTAGGGGTGTTGCTAACCATGGTAATGAGTTAATAGGGT
>JAODKM010000016.1:8187033-8200035 GCA_026780845.1 Petrocephalus sullivani | reverse complement strand
CTGTGTAGTAGCTAACACACTCCAGTGTAGTAGTTAACACACTCCGGCATGGCAGCTATACTCCTGTGTAGTAGCTAACACACTCCAGTGTAGTAGTTAACACACTCCGGCATGGCAGCTATACTCCTGTGTAGTAGCTATACTCCTGTGTAGTAGCTAACACACTCCTGTGTAGTAGCTAACACACTCCTGTGGGAACTGACACAGTGTTTTTACATGGGCCCTGCCCCCTCCCGTTGGCTAGGCGCTGTGTTTGCCATTCAGTTAAACACCAGCCATAACCGCTAAAGTTCAACACGCCTGGCTGGCGTAGGGAACGTGAACAGCAAATAGAAGACGGGAGGCGAGGCTGTGCTGCGTGGCCGGCGTCCCCGCGAGTCCGGCTGCTCGCCTGCCGGGGCTGCCACGTCTGCATGGCCTTCGGCGCACCACACGCACCGGGGAGTCTGCCGTGTTGTTTACGTTGGTACCAACACATAAAAAGCAGATTTAAATACCTTTTAATTGACTCGTTGTCTTAAAATAATGGTGCATGGCTTAGGAGCCCAGTGACATTGTAGCAGCGCGGCAAATGCTGATGGATCACAAGCATGTGGCTTTGTCCCACTTTAAAGCTCAGCAGCTAGTTTGTTGGTGCATTTGTCCCACTCGAGTGGTAATGGCCGTGGAAAAGCCAGGAGAGTCACTTTAATGTCATTCTCATACCAACAGTTCAGACACAGGCTACAAACTACCACCGCGGTCCGGGTCCAGTCCGGGTCCATGTTATTCGCCCCATGTCCACGTTTTCCATCAAGCCGTGTTCTTAAAAACTGAGCTGACGATGAGATCGACAGCGCGATTAAAATCACGTTAAAACTTAAAATTACGAATGACTGAAGTATTTTTGTATGAATGAGTAAAACAGTTTAGTATTTGAATAAAAAAACAATTATATAATCAGCTATTTCTTTGTTTAAATTTGACCTATGATCAAATAGGGAATGGAATGGAATGAATGTTATTAATGCATACGCTGCATCAAAGTGGTTAATCATTGTAGGGGGTTCTCAGCTGAGGCTACAAAACGTGTGATGCATTAAATAAGCATATCACTCAGGCTTAATTAATTAAGATCTCTAAACTGAGCTTAGGTCTAGTGCATGTTGTGGGCTGAATGTATCAAGGTCAAGTGGCACTTACTTTGTAGGTTTTTGATTTGTCACGCATTTGATAGGAAATGCGGGCTTCTATGGATACGAGCTCGTTTTCCCCTTGATAGCAACAGTCACGGAAAATAAAATGAGTAGAAAATTGACAGAATATCCAAATATGTGTCAAATAAAATCTGCAAAAAGTGAACAGGTTCCCTGCATTGTTCTATTTTAATTTGTTACGCTACGAGCAGAGTTTTCAGGACTTCGCTGACCGAGATTTGCGGGCTAAGTTTCAGCGCTCCGTCCAGTGGGTTTCGACTCCAACCCTTTCATTTTGGTGGGGGGACTCAGGCCGGGGCTTCCGTGTGTGTCTTTATTGTTGGGCCGGCACTGGGGGGTGGGGTGAGAGTTGTCGGGGGCTACAGACCGACATTATTCTATGTTAGTGGCGGCGTGCGTCTGAAAGGAAGGAGCTGTCACCTGGCAGACTGCTGGAATGTTAATACCGCGGCTCTGATAATTGGATTTTATTCACGCCGTCTGTGAGGATGCAGGGCGACTTGGCTTTTTTGTTCCCCTGGTCTGGGAACCTGAATAGAATCTGTCCTCTGCCTGTGTTTATATAATGGGTCCTGACTTTATAAGAGTGTTTACATTGTGCAGGGTTTTTCGTTCTCCTTTTTTTTAGTCTGTCTGTTTTTGTCGTTTTGCCGTTGAGTCGGGCCCCATTGGGGGTGGGGGGGGGTGGTGAATATTTCTCTCTTGGTGTTGAGGGGGAGGGGAGGGGCGCTGACCGATGCCGGAACAGGTGAAACCCGCCTTCGACGGGATAGGGGAGCAGAAGCTGGGACACTTGTCGAAACGGGCCACGTTTTGTACGTGCACGATGCTGAGGGACGGCCGGTTCTGCGTGCCGGGCCGCCAGTCTCCACCCTGCGTTCCGCCTGCCCCCCTCCCGGCCCCCGCTGCTATTTCCACCGAGTGACAGACTGAGGTGGTTAAAAGTCTCACATGGGGTGACCTAAATTCTTTTGGTTCACCTCAGAGGACCCCGGCTCGGTTCTGGCCACTTCTCCCTTCCCCATTTCACCTTGGCCCGCAGCGAATATATAGCCTGTTTGTGTGCTAAAGTTCCTTCCTGTACATAAGGAAACTGTGTGGAGTGACCCCCCGCCAGCTGAGAGCCAAGTTTTCCAGAGTACAATAGCAGAGTCCCGCAAGAGCAGAGGAATCAACAGTTTGGTGTGGTCGGCCGTTGGCCCGGAGCTGAGACAGTTACCCGGCTAATTCGGGGACGGCCGCCTGATTGGGGGTCTCGCTGCGATGGACGGGCATGCCCGCTCTCGCCCTCTGTGGCCACGTGTCACTCTCCAGCCCCCAGTGTTGCTCCTCAGCGTCTGACAGCCAGGCTGAAAGGCCCGACTGGGACCATACCCGTTCCACTCAAACCTGCAACTTCCATACGCATCTGTAAGTCTCGCCTGCAGGAGACGAAACGGGAAACGGCGCAGCCGACTGGGAGGTGCACGGCAAACGTTTCAGGAGGAGATCGAGCCGAGCAGCTGGTTGGTGTGTTTTGCCGTGACGCATGTGGCAGCAAGGCCGTTTTTAGACCGCGTGCTCGATGACGAGGGTATGCGCTGGGTGTTAGGAGTGCTCTGCGCTGAGGTCACTTTGCGATCAGAGCGAGGTGGAGGGTGGGGTCCTTCAGACCTCCGTGAGGCCACCACAGGGACACACATCTCAAATGTCGTTGGCCTGCATAGTTCAGGCCCAATTAATTCAGTTCTGGATGCCTGACTTTGTATTAGTTCTGGGAGGATTAATCAAACTTGCGTCATCTTGGGATTTCCCCTTCCCCGTTAGATTACGTTGTGATAGGAATCTCTGCAAAGGGTGACGGCGAATACGTGTGAGGCTCAAACTGCAGAGGTGCGGGGAAGAGCTCTGCCCACACACCTTCCATCAGTGGTCATCTGTCAACCAACACTGGCCCCTGGTGACCCATTCCTTTCTTGGGGTAGGGGGTTAGGTAACAGCCTCTGTCTTTTTATTATGGTGACACATAATAACGACTATGTGAGAATTTCGTTCAGTAGAGCAAACTCTGCAGCACGAAAGCCCCTGTTAGATAATTGTCAGTAGGACAGAGAACCTCAGTAAAGCAGATGTTGTTATTGGAGCGAGACCAGGGATGACCGGGCCGGGCAGATGCGGGATGGAGGGCCAAGGATCACCAGCCAAAGGCCTGCCATTCCCATACAAACAAACACAAGGAACTGGTCAGCCTGCCGGGCTCCTGTCTGCCACCGTTGGCTCCTCCCCTATTCTACAGAAGCCCCTCCCCTTCCATCGCCTCCTATTCTCCTGAGCTCGTGGTAGGCCACAGGAGTAGCAGTGGTCTCTGTCGTCTGCCGGACCAGCCCTCAAGGGGCCGGCCCAGACTCTCCCACCCAGGCCTCTGCTGAGTTTTGGGGGGGGGGGTGTCCGTTGGGGGGTTGTGATGCCTGATGTTTCCATAAGCCCCTGGACGTTTAACAAAACCCCAGAGACAAAACACTATTATGTCTGCTGTCAGTGTTGCGGGGGTCCTCCCCAGAGGGCCCCGGGGAGATTAAATGTGTCCATACATGTTTTATTCCCTCAGGGCAGCGTGGTGCTAAATGGAAATCCTTCACTGTGGCTGCTGATCCTGTAGATGCCTTATTGTTCCCGGGGATGACCGGGTGGGAAAAGAGGGCAGGGGGGAGGGAAAAACGGAGGTGGGAAACCGATCACTCGTATGGGCGGCCAGCGAATCAAAGGGAAGGAGTCTGGGGGTGGGGGACAATGGCGGCAGGTGAAAACTGTTAACGCGTTAAGAGGGAACGCAAACAGAGCGAGGGCTTTTGGACAGAGCAGAGGGGAGTGTGCAGGGAGCACGGTGCCGGCCGACAGCCGCCGCGCTTGGGTAAACACGCGGGATTCAGGTTCAGCCAAGGTGCAGCGGCATGTGAGCGAGCTGCTGATGAAAATGTAACCGTGCCTCCCGCCCGTCGCCCCCTTCTGCTGGGCTGTGGGAGGGGCCATCTGACCAGTCCCACCCATTCCTCAGCTTGTGGAATAGCTACTACTGTTAGCATAGCTGCTGATGCCCCTGGCGTTAAGCCCTGAGTTGTATCTCTGGTGGTGGCGGGGGGGGGGCTGTATCAGTCGTTCTGAGCATGAGGGCAGCGTGGGAATGTAGCTCCGGTGCTGCACGCTCCCGTGGAGCCCCGTGGCTGAACGACGTTCACTTAGCGGCGATGCGGGCTGGCGTACGTGTCCTGGCACCCATCACTCACGGCCCGAGGCCCGGCGGGCCGCTTCACGACGCACCTGTGTAAATAGCTGCTATCTTAACGGCGTTCCGAGGAAGTGAGCGCGCTTGTTGTTTGGCTAAGTTCTCCCCATCCTTTTCCGGTGAAAAGCCCCCCCCCCCCCCGCTGTCAGTAGGGCAGAACAATGAGCTCACACACCGCGGGGGCCATGGGAGACCTCTGGGCCTCAGCAGTCTCCCGGGTACCGCCGTAGCATCACCGGCGTATGATCTTGCGGGAGGACGTTCCCGTACGGAGACGAGGAGCGGTGGACGGGCCGCGCAGCTGATCGAACATGGTGTGTATATAAACAAATGACCTCACGTTATCTGTGATCCATTTCCTTCTCGCGCCGTAATTTGCTCTTGCGGATTGCCTCCCCCAACCCGGCTCAATGACAAAGAGCCCTCAGTGGAGTAGGGAAAGCAGCCCTGTATCGTATAGTGGGCTTAAGGAAGCTGGTAATCCCCCCCCCCCACCAGAAGTTCCACGTCTGGGAATCCGTAACCATATCTCAGCACGCGGCTGTAAGAAGGCCCGCATTGTGCTGAAGGATGGTCCTGAAAGCCCCCAGAAGAAGGACAAGGGTGACCTTTAGCCAGCGGGGCCAAAGGCCTGGGGTCATCCCAAAATTAACGCTTCTGAATGAGCTTGGGTTTGGGTGCTCGTGGTGGGTGTTGGGATGCATAGCAGCAGCTAGCAGCGCCTCCTTCCCCCATCAGGCACCCCCCCCCACCCCACCCACAGGCCCCCCAGTGTTGTTTTCTGTTTCTGTTGAGGGGAGGTGCTGTTTTAGGCTGTGGAAATTAAAAACACGCTTGTGCTCGTAACTGTCATCGCAAGGGCGCCTGACTGCAGGCAGCGAATGTAATCATCTCCTCCCACCCCCGTCCTGGCATGTGGACGAGGAGCGGGGGAACCCCGAGGATCCCGCGCACGACCGCCAGTGCGGAAGCCACCGCCCCCGGGGGAGGGGGTTCTCGGTGGTGGAAGCAGACGTGCGGGTGGCATGTTTTGCTTTGCAGGCCTCATGGTTGGCTGCTGGATGCGCTGGGGAACGGATGCCTGGGAAGGCAGGCAGAGGGGCGTGTGAGCTGTCAGCAAAACGCCCCCCCCCATGCCGTGTTTTCCACGTCCTCCGGCTCATCTTTTGGCTCGTTGACTCGTTGGCTCCCTCCAAGTCCGATTTTGGACCGTTTCAGAGAATCTCGACACCTGAAACAACTGCTCGTGTGGAGCTGGCTGGCGGGGGAAGGGGCCCACTTGGCCTGGAGTCCGTGCTCGCTCGCGTCCTCCTTCCCTTGGGCCGGCGTCCAGCTGGACCTCTTCTCTGAGGCCCGGCGAGTGTGGCCCTGAAAGGAGGCAGCATCTCGGAGCCAGTCCAGTCCACTAGTTGCCCGAGCTCCACAGAGCCAGCTGGCCCCGGTTTTCTGGACGAAGGTTTAGTGCGGCTGGACCCTCCTGACGCCAATGAAAGGTCAGACGGAACTGCATCCTCCGCAAGAGTCGTGGCAGCAGGGCGCTCGGCTTGCTGAGGAAGCTCCATGGCAGTGGCTGCCGTGCTGGGCTCTTTCTCAGGGAGACAGGAGGTCGGGCTGAGCTCGGGCCTCACTGATGCCGCTGCCCAGATACCTAACCGTGAGCTGGAGGTGTTTTTCGGGTTCACTGCTTTTAAGCCGGTGTTTAGCCTTTATGTCTGAAAAAAAAACCCTTTTGATTCTCGCTCTCAGGGACGTCCAAGTCCCTCTAACAGGATTGGACACCCACTGGATTATGACGTTACTGCTCTTTGGGTGAAAACAAAGGCTTAATGACGAGCGATAACACCACTCTTAACTTTCCAGAATGTTTATTTTCTTCCAAAAATGAAAGGAAAGGCCTGCACTCAATGAACTGGAGACGCAGAGAACAGCATGCATGGATTAGTTCCGGTTATTCCATTACTTATAACATAATGCATGGATTGTGCCTGTTTGCCATTTCCAGGCTTGGCTGTAATCGTTTAATTGAACACACAATGTAGCATTGCCCCCTGCATTGTTCTGAAGAGCATCTTTGGACCAGATGATATTGCTGTGGACAGTGTGGATGACATATGTGATATAAGCGAACCTTAAATCTGTTCATTTATACTTTCATACCAAAACATATACCTTCAATTGCAGCTCATAGCTGGTTGTGGAGACTGCATTCGCTCATATGTCTGAGCCGATCTCACTTTCTGCAGGTACTTTAAACTTAAATTCCATTCAGCTACCCACAGGTTTTTCAGCTGTGATCACAGTGTAACAGTAGTGACTAAACTATTCACAAATAAAACGACGTTAATGTTATGTAAAAGTGTACCTCTACGCGTTTTTTGAGTTGCGTGTTCTGGATGTGCGATATTTATCAATGAATTTATGATATTCGACAAAACTGTAAATAACATGCAGCTTCCACTGTTTCCCTCTTAAATCTGAACATATCTCTCTTTATACAGCTTTCAGCAAATGGGTAATAAAATCTACCAAAAAACATCATATGGGTAGTGACTGGATGGGAAAAATTTGCATTATTCTTCTTTAAGCAGCCTGTTAATCATCTGCATTATATACAACACTGCATAATTGCCTTTTAGTAAAATGTAATATTTATTTTATGTTTAATAATCTTAATATTGCACTTTGCACATGCAATTTGTGCAGCATATTTCATATTGCAATTCAGATGAAAACAAAAGCAAACATTTATAATAGCTCTAATAATATCAAGTACTGTAATTAAGCTCTAATAATGGTTAATAGTGTGATCATCAAGTCATTCAGAGTAGAAACCATGATTAGATTGGCCCAGGGGAACAGGCTTGATATTGCAGAAATAGAAGTGTAGCTTGGAGTGACCATCCTAAAGGCATTCTTCAGGTCCCTTCTCTTGGACCATTTCACTTCCAAACCTGTGTGCAAGTTAAACTATTTTGTGGTCTCATCCACAGTCATAACCAGGAGGCCTTCCGCCCAGTCCATGCCTGTGCCCTGTGATGCCCGATTGCGATTGGAAGCATGGTGTCATACCATTGTAAGAAATGTCTTGTTTTGCAAGGAAAACAAGAGACGGGGCCAGATTGTGGGTAGACCCTGAACAGGGAAGGTCGGTGTGGGCTTCTTTCTCCGAGCTCGGCCTGCTTTCCTCATGGGCTGGGCCCCTGTTCAGCTTGGCGTCTGCTTCCCCCATTGCAGCTTATTTTTTCCTTTGTTTGGAAGTTCAGTGGCAAGGCGGGCATTATTGAGTGCCTTTGAAAGCCTTGAAAACAGGCCAGCCTCCGCGGGACTAGGGGTCCCTGACACGGTTTGTTCTTGTGACCTGAGTTTCCGGAGTGCGCCCCACGTGTCCCTAATGAGACTTAGGCCAGTGGGGTCAGGGACACAGATTAGTCTATGTCGTCTGCACAGACAATGGCATGTCAGGGAGTGAAGAGCAAATTTCCAAAACTCACTCAGTCCATTTTGTCAGGTTTCCTCATCATGTGTTACAGGACTGGGAACCAAAATTCACTCAGTTCTCATGTAGCCCAACCAAGAACTTACAAAGTACACAGAAATGGTACTTACATATATTAACGGTCCACGTATCCCATGGACTAAGCAAGTTTTGGAAATTTGTTCTTTAAGTACTGGATTCGTCAACTTTATTAGTGGTACCACGACTGCACATTGCCTGTGCTGACTGTGTGCGGTCGTGCGTATGCACTTCACCTATAGCTGTATAGGCAGGTTGTTTCAAATTAGTGTTGCCTTCATTAGGTGTGACTCATCATTGGTAAAAGTCATTTTATACCTTTTGATAGTCAAAGAAGAGAATCCTTGCTTTTCCAAGCCCAGAAGGAAAGCAGAACTATGATGGACAGAATTGGCACCCATTTTCCCCTGCCTCCTTCATCATCTTTACAAAAGTCGCAACACTGAGTGCCCCTATGTTTATACAGTGCCAGAGTACTCTGCAGAGGCGATAACACCAAACTGATCCTTATCCCCTGTCCAGTGAGTTGAAAACGCCGCTAGCACAAAATGTTGACCCTGCCCAAATCCCCCCCCCCCCCCCTCCCCGGCGTCTCTGGTTGCAGTAAGCAGATGGCAGGAGTGGGTGACGAGCATCCTGCTCTTTCTGAGATCTAAACGGTCAGCCAGGGGATTGGCAGTGAGATGCCAGGTGACGAAGTTTGGATGGAGAAATCAGACATGTGATAGACGTCTTTCGTGCATGTCAGGAAAGGAAAAAATCTGAGTGGTGTCTCTTATAATATGCGGTCTCCATGTGTGACAGTGTGCCATGCTGGTGAAGCCAGTAGGGTCGACACTCAAACTGCCTGTATTTTGGCATCGGGTCACTTTCGGGTTGGTACTGGTATCTCTTGGTGCAGCGTGGGATCCGAAACCTCTGGACAAAATGCCCATGCCAGTTTCTTTGAAGTCGTTATGCTCCTAAAGCACAATGACTCTCTTTAACCATGCCTTGGTCGAACAGTACCAACTTTGAAGAGTTACCCATGGAAGGTGGCAGGAAGGCTCCCATGTTGGACTGAGCACTATTCCATGAGCAGAGTGAACCTGTTAGCGAAGGGCTATTGCAGGAGACATCTGCTGGCATGGTAGGCAGCAGCTGCCAAGGTTATCTAAGGTTACGGCAGATTGTTTACTCTCTGAAAAGCTCCATGCAGTCAGGCTGGTTTCTCATTAAGACGCGGTTCCTTGCGATACCAGGAGGCCTGTGCACTCCTTCACTTTTGGCCCCCAGCAAAAGCACACGTCGTTCTGCTTTTCTTTCACTCGCAAACCACACCCCAGCCACTCCGAAGATCCCTTTGACGTTGAGGTGCATTAGCCCTCGTTCCGTGGCATGGCGGCTAAACCGGAGACTAGGAGCAAATCCAGCAAGTCGGTGCCCATCCCTTGTAATTTGTTTGCCGCTCTTTCCTGCACGCTGATCCTCTGGCGACATCTAAGCTTCTGAGTCAACAACCTAGAGTGACACTTAATCTTCTGCCTGGCGTCCATTTCACTGTCATGTCTGTGCTTCCTTGCCTCTCCCACTTTATCCCCCATTAAATGGTTTGCCGATTAAGGCTCCCATTAACCCGTGCGACATTACTCTTGGCTCATCCACCCCATTCTTGTTTTTTTGAAGAACCGTTGAACCCCATTGACTGGCACTCATTTGCCTCCTATAGAGTGCTTCCGTACCCTCCCAAAAATATGGGATAGGGCGTGAAAGAGAGGCCAACAGAGCACTGGGCACTTTGAAATGACTGACCTTTTCAGCTCATCTTCATGACAAGATATTCTGGGGGGGCTCTGTTGGGGATGGTGGGGGAGGGTCGGTGGATACCTGCTGCCGATGAGCCGCTGTGCCTGAGGTCAGGGTTAATCTGCTGCAGAATGGTGTGGAAAGGGCTCCTTTATGGGGTGCTAATGGACTGCTAATGCAGCTGGAAACTCCAGAGGAACGGTCACTTTCAGGTGCGCCTTTATTTACGTCCTCCAAGGTTATGGACTTCATCCATGCAGGATTACGCTCTCGGATTACGCTATGATTTATGGCCGGCCCTCACCTTGTGTGCTCCCCTGGACCGCAGTGGAGTTGCTCAGATCAGACGTCTGTGCATATCTTTTTACCTAAACATAGGCAAACACAGTGCGCACAACACAACAGCTGCGCACAACAAAGGAACAAACAGAGCAGTGGGCCAAACAAACTCCACAGATGACAAAGCGAGTCTGTAAAGGCGCTCTTGGGCTGTCCTATCACATGGACCTCTGGAATGTGTGTCAGCCCAAATGTAATTGACTAGACCTGCTTCTATTCATGATATACCATGAAGCTGTGACCTGGAGGCCATCTTTGCACCATTTTTACCAGCCCATATGTGGATCACCTTGCCGCATGGTCAAGGTACCTCAGCCGCTTGGTGGCTGTACTCAGCCGAAGCCTCCAGAGACTGCGTTTATGGGCCGTCTCTCTGTTTATGGTTTCCTCCGCTGAAATGTGCATAAAGAGTGGGAGATGAAGGTTTGGGGGTGAGCTGAGGGGGAGGGTGGGTTGTTATTTACCGGCCTGTTCACAATGTGCAGTGCAGTGTGGTCCCAGCCGTTTCCTACCTTTGTGTTTGTGAGGGCTGGGACTTGGGGCCGGATATGGCCCTCACCCCCCCAACCCCCCGCCGTTCCATCGCACAGCAAGAGAAGGTAGCTTGGTGTCAGATCTCTTCACCGGGATCCAGGCCAAAGTGAGTCACCGATCGTTGGGGGTTTGGTGACCATTCAGTGGGTTAAAATTGTTGGTGTTCCTGGTACGACGGAGCAGCCGGCTGATGGCAGTAACTGGGGAGAAGTCGTGTCATGGTTATTTGGCATTGCCTCATGGTGTCAGAGGCGGTTTGGCAGGGGTAGAATTCAGGTGTCCCTTACTGTTGTACATGAAGGACCGCGGCAAGAATGCCTTCTAGGTGGTAACTGGATAAATATGGTAGGTCGCTGTAGTTGGATGCGTCAGCGAAGCAGCGAGATGTAACTGTGAGACTTCACGCTGATATCATTCTTCATTCTTTCCACACCTCCTACATCCCACCTCTGAAAGCTGTTTTTGTCCTTGTTTCTAAGATCGGCCCAGAGAAATGTAGCATAGACTATTTCCATGCGAGTTGACAGCATTTCTTCTGTTAGTGAGAGAAACCCACCGTAAGAGTGTTGTACCGCCCTGAGGTTGCGGCCCTTCTGTGTTTAGTGGCTGGAGCCTGGGCACTGTCTGGTGCCTAGTGTACCGGCTTGTGTTTACAGAAGTGGTCCGGGGCTGTTCCAGGTGAGCGCTGCCAAGCGTGTGCGGCTTGGCTCGGGGCACCGCGGCCCTGGGTGCCGGTGGGGGTGGGAGGAAGGTTTGGAAATGAGCCAGGCAGTCCTACGCCAGGTATGCTCTGCTGTTCCTGGGCGGCGCTTGAGAATGTACCTTTGAGAATTCCTGAGCTAGGCACGAATGGTGGTGGGTGGGGGGAGGTGTAGGAATCAAAGTTTGCCAGGAACCAGGATTACGCCATTTAGTTCTGCGGGTAGCTCTTTGATATGCCTTCCGGTTCCCCTGATAGCGCCCCCCCAGCCCAGCTTTTACGACGAATACATTCAGTGGAATGTAAAACCTGCTGCACAGAATGCGTTTACCGGGAGCAGCATGTTCCTGTGACACTGACAGCCGTGACAGTGCGTGAACGGTGCACCTGATTGGTTGACAGTGGCCAGGTGTGAACGTTGCATTGCACCTGATTGGTTGACAGTGGCCAGGCGGACTTGTGGCGCTTTCTTGGAGCCACTCACGTGCCATTGTGGACTTACTGCCATGACCCCTGTTATTCCTCCCACTTTGCCCGCCTGCCAGATTCGATAAACACTTTGATACACATCTCTTTGATAAATCCTCTCTTGTTGGGGGTGTTGCTTTTCCATGTCTGTCAGATTGTCAGATAAAGGAGCAGCTCACCCAGGCTGAAGCCTAGGTGCCACTGGTAAAAGGGGGCCACAACCAGCTTTGTTTAATAAAATTTGAAATCCCCCCAATGAACATCTTTTGCCGTTACACATTACATCTGGAGCACTCAGTCCAAGTAACACTATGGACAAGTGGGGCGAGACAATGACCCAACAGAGAAGGGAGAGATCGTGTGCTTGTAGACCGTGTGAATGAGTTGGACGTGCAATACGGACATGAGCGTGAAAGACACAGGAGGCTGTTAAAGAGTCTGGGTTTTCTCCAGTCTGTGGAAAATGGCTGGAGGCCGTCATCATGAATGTGTGATGGTGGTGTACCTGGGCAGTAATCAGGAATTTGAATGCTGCTTCTGCCTCCGTGTTCCCCTGCGAGGTGGGGTGGGGTGCATAATTCCGGGCCTGGGATAAACGCACTTGCAGGAATGTCAGAGCAAACGGCGCCCGCGCTCCTGACCCATCGCTGGGGGTCTGGAAGGATGGGCAGCTCCTACAGCTCCATGCACACATCCGGGCCGGCTGCCTCAAAGGCAAGTCTGGCCGGAAAGGGGAAAGGGAAAAGCTGGGGGGGGAAGGTAAACAGGCCAGCCCTGAGCTGCTGTGATTTCCCTTCCTGCGGTGAGCCCCGGAGCTGACAGGCCCCACCGCCTCCCTCGCACCCCCCCCCCCATCACTGATAAAGTGAAAAGGACACGCTTGGATGACTGAGGGGATGAAAAGCCACAAGCTGGCTGGGAGGCGAGTGTAAAGACCCCCGCAGACAAGGCAGCCTGACGCCCCCCCCACCCCCCCCCAGAAGGAGAGAGCACGGATGGGGAATTCCAGACCTTCCCATAGTCGGGTTCGCCTTTCGGGGGGGTGGGGGGGAGACGGGGGTAGATCGAGGGCTAAGTGCTTCATTGACACATTAACTTCCCAAGTATTTTGATTCAAATGAGAATGCCGTGCAAATGCCCTGCACCCAGGTACTTGATGGGTTGGGCGTCCTACTGCCAGCCGCCAGACAAGCCGATGTCATGG
>JAODKM010000016.1:8146271-8162856 GCA_026780845.1 Petrocephalus sullivani | reverse complement strand
CCCCCGCCCCGTCGACATACTTCTCCCACCCCACCATCCGCTACCCACCACACCTCAACCCGCCTGATGCTCTGAAGACCTACGTTCCTCCGTACGATCCATCCAGCCCCCAGAGCAGCCAGGTGAGCGATGACCTGCAGCGTCTGACCCCGTCGTCCGGGTTGTTGCTACCGGACACGTACTGCTAAGTTTAAGCAGCTCGTTATCTGTTTAGGTACATTTTCACCTGGTTAGATTAGATTAGATTAGATTCTGCTTTATTGTCATTGTGCTGAGTATAGATGTAGAGCCAATGAAACGCGACCAGCAGCAAACCAGGTGCAAACATGTTATATACAACTATAATTAATTATAAATATAAATTATGCTTGTGTGCAAACTTACACATGAGTTAGTCCGGAGTATAAGGTGAAGACAGAAAGTGCAGATTGAAAGACTGTGATAAAGCTCATTGTGAGAAAATAGACTAATATGTGCTCTACACTGTGACTGGCAAACTCCAGATGACATTAAACATTCCCATATCAGGTCATCTGTAGGGGTTTACGGTCCGATCGTCACGTTTGCTCAAAGCGACATTAATCCGTTGACAGCCTGAGTAAACATATCGCCAGGGCTAAGCTCTTACTGGGAGAAACACATTGCAGTGTGAAGCTAAACTCTGCTGCAAGTTAATTTTGTGAGGTCACGTGCTTTCATCAGTCCCAGTGAACACTGCAATGGGGTTGCTTTGGGGTAGAACCTGGAGTCAACATTTTCTGCATCTAGTGGTAAGGAAGTTAGTAAGGTGCAACTGAGGGAGCCACATGGATTGGCTACTCAGCTATCTGTGTGCCAGCTGGTTGGCTACTGGGTTGTAACTATGCTGGATGGTTGGCTACTGGGCTGTAACTATGCCTCCTGATTGGCTGCTGGGCAATCTCTTTGCTGGTTGATTGGTGGCTCATCATTGGCCTGCAGTGCTGAAGGGGACGTAGAGGCCTGCTAGTGTCGCAGTGCCGAGCTCCTGTCACAAAAACCGCTGACTCAGCAGCTGTGGCAGACGAGCGGGATAATTCAGGATAAGAGATTCACCGTAATGCCATTAAATGCCAGAGGCCATGCTGGTCACTGTCATTTGCAAAAGTGTTTCCATTCCTAAGTTTCTGCTGTGTGCAAAATAAATGATCTGTTTTAGCCAGCTGGATGGCGTTTGGGGATCGGTTTGCTGGCTTCTGTCTGGTCTCTCACCAAACAATGAGCAATAATCTCTGGAATTCATAATTCTTCATTTAAAGCACCAATAAGCAGACTTACATTGCACTAATTCAATTCAATTAATGCATAAATTCAATTTAAATATAAATATTATTCTTTATCTTTAGGTTTCAAAGTAAAGCTACATTTTTGGATTCACAGGGTCAACTTTCAGTTGTAACCGACATGCCAGGTCAGGTGAGACAGATCACACCAATGAATAATATCTCTGCTGCCTGCGTTGGATTGACACATTTTGCTTGGAAGCTTTAATGTCCTGGCAGTAATGAAATAGCTAGCCTGTGGAGGTTTGCCTGAAACAGGCTCCTTTTAAGCTGCAGTTGTTTAGGTACACCCATTAGTACATAATTGACCTCATACAAACTAGCAAACCAAAGTCGTTAGTGGTTTTATTCCGTCACCACACTCATTTGCATTTAGGTCTGGGCTTAACCGAAACATGATCCGCAACGTGAAGCTGCGTCTTTCCAACCGTGTTTGTTATGATCACGGATGGGCAGAGTATAGTGCGGGCCGCGGATGGGCAGAGTATAGCGTGGGCAGCGGATGGGCAGAGTAAAGGGCAGGCCGCGGATGGGCAGAGTATAGCGCGGCCGCGGATGGGCAGAGTATAGTGCAGGCCGCGGATGGGCAGAGTAAAGCGCGGGCCGCGGATGGGCAGAGTATAGCGTGGGCCGCGGATGGGCAGAGTAAAGTGCGGGCCGCGGATGGGCAGAGTATAGTGCAGGCCGCGGATGGGCAGAGTATAGTGCAGGCCACGGATGGGCAGAGTATAGCGCGGGCCGCGGATGGGCAGAGTAAAGCGCGGGCCGCGGATGGGCAGAGTATAGCGTGGGCCGCGGATGGGCAGAGTAAATCGCGGACGCCGTGAACAGCGACAAAGAAAGCAGCTGCAAACTAACTGTACACATGTGAGCAATTTGAGCAGCATGTAAATGACTTTGAAAAGCCAGCATCCGGTAGGCTTTCACTGTAAATTAAGGTGCACAGGAAACCATGCATCATTTTGCACGTATTTAGTGTTTGTGCCCTACCTGTCCTGGGAGAAGAGTCTCTGCTGTACAGGAACTCCCTGCGTTAACAAAAGTTCACATTCACCCCTTTCCTTCCTCTGTGCTGATTCTTGTCTAGCTAATCTGGATTTGTTTCTGCTTAAAGGTCGCCTGCTGCCTAAGGCGGCGCGCAAATTAGCGTCTGACCTGTCTCAGTTAGTACTTCAAGGCATCGTAAAAATGCCGAATGTTTCCCTAGGATAAATCAAAACAACACTGGTGACGCGACACCCGGTTTTTAGAAAGGCATTAAGCGTAAGACTGATTTAGTTAGTTTAACACTGTTTAAGATGTGATTTCGTTCATATCTTACCCACCTTTCCAGTGTCTTGGCAAGAAGCCATGCAGATATAAATCTAAGATATGAAGGTAAGCTGTAAAGGAAATACTTGGGTAGATTTAAGCCATTTCCTTCTCGGACCAAAAATCAGAGTCGTTTAATGTGTAACGTGTTCATTTTGAAATGTATAATCCTGAAAGATCCTTTCTTTTTAGTGGGATTAAGGGCGTGTTTAACATGACATTCAAAAAATTATCACCAGATATGACATACTTCTCCCGATAATGTAAGAAGCAGTGCGTTTGCGTCATAAAAGATTACACACGTTTCCTGCATGCATAAATCCTTTTCGTGAGCAGGCCCATTTTATCCTGGTACGTTAAGGGCGAATCGGCGTTCCCGTCAGAGGGCGGAGAGACGCCAAGGCGTATTTAATTTCTCGTTTTAGCTCCAGCTGCTACTTCTCTGCTCTGTAAACACGACGATGGCGGAGGAGAAATCTGGCCTGGGAATGTGGCCGGTGGAAGAGGTGTGCGGGATTGCGTGCGGGATTTCCGGCCGCGGTGGGGAGACGCTTGGCCAGTGGCACTCTGGGTATAATCTTGTGGACCGGTGCCAGAGTGTTTTTCTGCCTGCTTTGCTGCAGATCACATTACAGTCTAATTAAGCATTCCCTCCTCACTAAGGAACCCCACGGATGCCATTCTTTTTCATGAAGTCCTACTTGTGGTCGGGGCCCCGGGCCCCGTAAAGTCAATTCTCCAGGTTGCTCCCGGCAATCTAGTTTGGGGGTGGAGGTGTTTTCTCCTCCCTGGAGTCACTCCCACCACTATTTACCTAAACCGCTGAAAGGAGGGATCTGTTAATTTAACACCACAGCCATGCTTTCTGGGTAGAGAATAGCTAGCAGCCCCCGCCGATGAGAAGTGGGAGGATTTTTCAGCAGCGAGCCTGGATCCAGGAATGTCGCTTGTGTTGGCCATACGTGCCCCTCACCATCTCCCTGTGTCCTGCAGCCCAACAGCAGCGGGCATGGTGTGGGCAAGCTTCCTGGGCATTTCACCCCGGTGCTGGCACCCTCGCCGCACCATGGCGCAGTGCGACCCGTCTCCCTCTCCATGCCCGACACCAAGCCCATTACCACCTCCACGGAAGGTGAGAGCCGCCTCACTGCACAGCATGGGGTTGGGGAGGAGGGTGCGCCGTCCACACGCACGCACACACACACACGCACGCACGCACACACACGCACGCACACACACACGAACACACGCACGCACACACAAGCACACACACGCACACACGCACGCACGCACACACACACGAACACACGCACACGCACGCACACATACACACACGCACACACACGCACGCACACACAAGCACACACACGCACGCACACACACACGAACACACGCACGCACACACAAGCGCACACACGCACACACGCACGCATGCACACACACGCACAATGGTGTTATTTTGGTTTTGTTTCTCAGCTCTGCCCCGCCATCCCATTCGCCTCCCGGTCGGTAATTTGGGCCTTAGGTTTGTCGCCCCGATTACGCAGGAAATGCTGTAATTCCCTGGAAATTAGCTCGCCGTTTAGGGCCCAGATGTACAGTTGCCATCTCTTTTATGAGGCCTTGGCACGGCGTTAAAGGCCGGCCGTCTCCTGAAGTCTCCCGCACGTTTGAGAAGGTACCTCTGCAGCACCGTAATTAGAGTACCGAGGGCCCTAAAAGTCCCTAAACCGCCGGGGCCCGGTTTGTGCTGGTGGCGGCGGGGAGGGCCAGACCGCGGCCTCCTTGCAAGCACGGTGGAGTTCATGGGGAAATGCACTTAATTGCATCCAAATTAATTTGGTCCCTTTCCCTGGTTTGATGCCCTCTCCGCATGATCCAGCGTAAAGAAAAAACGAAAGCCTTTTTTTGGAGTAATTATGAGCTGTTAAATGCCGGTTCTGCTGAGCCTGACCATTTTCCCTTCCAGATTGACCCGGGACATGAGTAGCTTAATCTTAAAATATGTGCTCTGTTTATAAACTGTCAAACAAATTTCCATTAGGCAATCAGACTCAGATCCTCAGACATAATTAAGGATTTCAGGGCTTTATATAGAGAAATATTCAAATAGCACAGTCTCTAGTTGTTTGAAAGAGAGCACTTTGCGTGTTAGAAAGTCATATTTCGCTGGTTTGTTGAAATGCCTTCACAGGCATCATGGGACACTGGAGGAGTATGCATTACGTGTCATCAGTGTCGACTTTTAATCCCAGTTAACCAGCGGAACTGCCATTGTGACGCCTTAAGACTTTTGGCCTATGAACCCAGCCCAGCCCACCTGCCTTATGCCTTAGATTTGGAGGGCTGGGGGGTGACTCTTGTTCAGTCAAAACCACCCCCCCCTCCATAAAAAACGCATAAAAACCGTGCCCCCGTCTCTCTGTTTGCCTATCCAGCCTACTCAGCCCCGGGCACCCCTACTGCCAACCGATTTGTGGGCCTGAGCTCCAGAGATCCAGCCTTCCCCCACCAGCAGCAGGTGAGCCCCCCCTTGCCCCAACCACAGTTTCAGGCTGGATTGCCGCCTGACCCAGCACCCTGCCCTCCCATGCCTTACAGGGCCGTGGTGTGAGTATGGGATGCACTGGGCCCTGGACGGCATTGCAGATGCTAACCGGGCATTGCTGTGTGTGTCATGGTGGTAAGAAAGGTGCCCCGCCAGAGCAATGTCAAGCAGACACCCAGAAATCCGTCACAGACCCATCTCTCTGTCGTGTTTTCATTTTTAAATAGCCAGAGTTCGCTGTTCGGTTGTTTCCTCCATCGTAAGTGCTGTAATTTAGTTTTAAAGGGGTGATAAGTGGGCCTGTCTGCCACGCGAGCCGCTGTTCCCGTGAGCGGGATCCGTCCCGCCATGTGTGTGTGCTGAGCCAGAAGCCATTACTCCGGTGGTCACGTGACCCCCCCGCTAACGTCTCTTAACAACGGATGGCAAACAGTCTGTTCCAGAATTAGCGCAGTGTGCGTTTATAAGGGCTCACGTCGCTGTAACAAGCACTGAGGAGGGCCAGCCTATCAGAAGTAATAGCTAGTTTGACATTAATTAGAGTTCTGAACAGTTTACGCGAGACATGCCTTTGTAGACGATCCCTAGGTAGAATTACAGCTGGGCTGTGATAGGGGAGGGAGCAGTAGCATCTTGTAGCTTATAATATTCAAATGTCCCCAGACACCTATGGACAGATATTGCTTTTCTTGTTCTTTTCTCATCTATAATGTGTGTCTAGATTCAACACAGCTATTGTTGTCATCTAGATTTTTTAAAAATATAATATATATTTTTTTACAATCAATTTTACTGGCCTCCTCAGTTAACCGGTGGTACGTGATCTTTCTTCTTTTTGAGTTATATATAATCTATTTCAATGAAGTTATTTTTATTGTACTACTCATTAGTGTTACCAGCATTTAAGTTTTTCCACATTTTGCCTTTGAATTTTATTATTATTTTTTTTTATGAAAGCTGCTCTAGCTCACTGTTTACCGTGTGCTTCCTGCCAAAAAACTGGCCACTCGTACGACACCTTTAAATCACTAATGACACTTTTCACCGCAAAGTGCAACTTGTGTCCCTGGTGGATGAAAATAGCACCAGAAAAAAGGTGTGTGTGTGTGTGTGGGTACGTGCATGTGTGTGTGTGTGTGTGTGTGTGTGTGTGCATCTGCTGGCTCTGTGGGCACCTAGCTCCAGCGAGGCCCTCTCCAGGCTGGGTGTTTGCGGTACGTGTTTGTTTTGGTTCCTGAGATGTACGGGCAGAAGTGGCAGGGCTGGGGAAACGCTGGCTCCCTAGCACAAAGCCCTGGTTGGGGGCCAACATTTTCCACCGAGCGCTAATTGAATTCATCTGCACACGGCTAAATAATAATTAGCGGTCTCGCATACCCGATTCCTGCGCGGTGTAATTACAAGTCTGCTTTTTATTGCTCTGAAGTTCGGCAGAGGTGGAATGTCATGGAAATCTGTGGCTGCGTGGCGAGATGGAGTAGGGTTTAGTTTTTTTAAGCTTCAGGAGAAATCGGGAGTGGCTTCTTAGGTCCGTTCGCCTGTGTTTTTGAGCGTTTCGGCACATGTGAAATTGCCTGGTTTGATGGAAGCCTCCCTTCCCTCTTCACGCTGGACACCCGAACAGGCGCGGCCTTGGCCGTACCATACTGTGACCATAGAGTTTTCAAGCCCTGGCCCCCCCGCAGTCATTTTACTGGGCCACAGAAGGCCGTGGGCTTTGAGGGGGGGTAGTTAATTTCCAAGGATAAAATATATATTTCCCCTCCGGTCCTTTTTTGTGACCCCTGACGTTCTTGAGTCATGTCCGCATGTGAAAAAATCGAAATGGTTATATTTATTAAATGTGTTCCGCCCATCGATGTCGCACAAGGTAAACTGGTTCTTGGTCGTCAGAAGGTTGGGCAGCCCAGGAACGAAGACACCTTTCCACCCAAGGAGCACCTGCACTCATGGTCTCTCTTTGTCTGGTGAGAGGCCAGTAAATAGGACGTCCTCGTCCTCGTCCTCGAACGCCGCATCCCACTTTTTGGCGAGACGCTTCCTCCGTGCAGTCTGAGCTTTCGGTTTCCCATGGACTCCGTCTCATGATGCACCCCGTTGCCGTTGCTAAAGGGCGTTCGCACTGTGGCGGTGCATTATGGGTGGCAGACCTGAGTGATTTATCGTGACACTTCAGGATCGGAGGTGGAAGCCCTGTGGGAGAGGCACATTCAGTGCACTTTGTAGCTGCAATGCTGACTAAGTGAGAAGGGCTTTAAAATCGACAGGATTAAATAAAGGCCCATTCATCATTTTTACATCGGCCGGGGGCTTCCTGGAAGCATGAGGTGTGATTGGTGCGGTGGGGGGCGGGGTGCTCTCAGCCTGAGCACTCTTACCCATGATGCTCCACCTCACAGGCGCATTCCTGCTTTTGTTGCAGGCTTTGACTTTCCTGGATATGAGATGTATTGACACCTCTGTTACAGCTTTTTGCAGGGGTGGGGTAGGCTGGACAAACACACAGTGTATATATTTCACTGCACAGAGGCTATACATTTCAGGAGTGACCTCTGGGGGGGGCGTGATCACCTGGAGCATGGGCCTTCAGTGTCCGCTGGGAAAACGGAAAACCCAGAGCGTCTAGACTTGAAGACAATTCTGGGGGCGGGTGAGGTTGGAGTGCAGTGTTACATCTCAGGCCCAATATCCTCCCACCCCGGCATCTGATGGACGGGGGCCGAAATTAGACTTGAAAGCCCGCTCTGTCCATGGGGACTTGCCTGATGATGCAGGGGGGCTGTCCTCGGTGTGGTATCTGTGGGCAACGTGATCAATCTGCACCGGTACATTGTCTGATCTTTGCCCATCCTTACCACATTTTTTACAGACGTGGCCAATGGAGGGGTAGCTGTTTTTGGGAGGGGGGGGATCTGTTGTACCACCTCTAGTAGAGTGTGACATATGAAATGTGGACGGGGGGCTGGGTGTTACGACAGGAAGTGCCCCAGGAACTCAGAGAGACAAAGGCGAAGAGCCGGGGTTCATGTATAGTATCAACACTTGGGAAAATGAAACTGGGCCCCTGCACCCCCCTCCACTCCGGATGTAGGCATTATGCTAATGGATGCCTTCCTTTTACTTTTTTCATTCCACATTCCTGAGAAAGGTGCCTTTTGTCACTCAGGCTGAACAGGGTCAAACACAGGAGTGATGGACGTGTCTCAGCCTAAAAGACACATCCCGTGCTGTCAGTCTGTGTCCTCCCAGGCAGCCTCTGGCTGGTGAGAACCGGTTCATTGACCTTCTTTCTGCCCAGAGCGTTCTGTGGCTCTGGTTATTCAGGGAGAAAAAAAACCATCATTTGCATGCAGTGAAGTGAAGAAATATAGCAGGCCAGTGTTTCCCAACGCGGTCCTCGGGGACCTATCGATGGCCTGCGTTTCTGACCCCTCCAGGTGGACTGGCAAAGTTGTCGTTTCTGGCCTAGAGGTAGAGAGAAGACCTGTTTGCCTTGAGTTGCACTGTACCTAGCAGGTATCATTATGATTTATAATAGTACAGTAATAATGATGGTAATAATAGTAGTAGAGGTACTAGAAGCATTTGCTTTGTCCACTTTCCAGTGTGGAATCAGCCACTCACTCTCGGGGCTCAGGGTCAAGATCCCTGCTCTGGGGACTAACAGCAGGAGTGACCCCCTTGGGGAGGGAAACCCTGACCTTTAGGTACTTAACTACTTAAAAGCCCCACTCCTCAAACATTTCACCCCGCCTCCCCTGAAATGTAAGCAGCGTAAAAGCCCACCCCAGCACACGCGAGGTGGGGTGGGGGGGTGATGACAAATGAGCCAGCATCTGGGCCTTCAGAGGTGGGCCGGGCCATGCCGCCATCAGCGCTCAGTAAGTGTCGTCTGGCTTTATGCAAATACATCTGATAATCCACCTTCACCCCGCATCTGTTCGTTAAGAAAGCCTGGCGGCGTCCAAAACGGCATGCCAGCGCACCCCCCTTGTCGGTTTGATCTGGTGTCGGGCGGCGGAGGGCCAGATCCCGGGGGAAACGCGGCGAGGTGCGTGCTGGGGCCGGGAACTGCACCCTCTGGGCCTGAGAATGTAGAAAGAGCCAGCCCATTCAGTATCCCACGGCACCAAGAGCCCGGCAGTGCCAGGGCGCGGGTATCGGTGCCGGCGGCACGTTTGCAGTGCGCGGCGGGTCCGTGGGAAAGGGGGCCCGAGGGAGCGGGCAGCACAGGGGTCAGAGGACACGGCGTATGCGTCCGGCGCTAAACGACGCTAACGAGCCACAGCTGAGGCGGCCATTGTGTGCGAGCGGCGGTCCCAGCGTGGCCGGATATCCGGGGCCACAGTGCCGGGTCCCGCCCCTCCCCATCGCATGCCACTGAGTCACCGCAGATCCTGAGGACGTCGTGCTGCCTTCCCATCTCTGAACACTTATTGTTTTCACAGCTACCCTGTCCAAAGGGGTGGGGTGAAGGGGGGGGGGGCAGGAAGCCGGGGCCCCGAGCTCCAGCACCGCTCCCATTCCGTCCCGGTTGACGTGCTCGGGGCCCCTGGGGGCCACGGGGTCGCCCCTCACATGGTCACTCTGTGGCCCCTGTGCCACTGGAGGAAGCTTCAGTCAAAACAAGACAGACTGGAGTCCACATGCAGCCCCCCCCAACCCCCTCACCACACACACCCAGCTACCAGCGGGGCCTCCTCCCACCCCACAGCCAGTCCAAATAAAATAAATCAGCCTTTCTGCCGGACAAACTATTTATTTTATAAGATCATTTGCTTACAGAGCTCAGCCTAATGTGTGTGGGTGTGTCTGTGTGTGTGTGTGTGTGTGTGTGTGTGTGTGTGGGTGTCCGGCTGTGGCTTTATTTATTGTTACCATGTGCGAGTGAAGGATTCTATGCCCTTACACAGTTCAGCAGGAGTGACCTTTAAAGCCGAGGGCTGATTTGTTTCCTTCTAGCAGGCCTCTGAGTTTAGTTATGGAGATGCTAAGTGGATGTACCTGACTAAAGGTGCTGTAAGGGTGAGGAGGCACCCCAATAGGCCATTTGCTGTTCTGTACTAGACTGCAGCCCCTCTCTGTGAGGCCCCCTGAGGCTAGTATGGTTGTTCCTATCCATGCACCCACTTTTTGTCCCACACTGATGACATCATCTTCCAATCAGAGCGAAAAAAAATATATATTTTTATATATTTTTATACAAAATATAAAACTAGTGTGTCCGTCTCTGTGGTTTTGAGGAGGTTGGCGTGGGCTTATACCGGTGCTGTTGACTGATATAAGGCATCCACACTTTATATGGTTCTCTCTTGAATAGTGTATTTTGTTTTGTGAGCTGTTGCGGGAAGAAACGGGACATGACCGCGATTCCAGATTTGTGTTCCAGCACAAGCAGCATTTTTCCAGACATGAGAGTGCCCGGGGGGGGGGGGGGGTCCCGGGATGGTACAGCATGTGCTGCTGTTTTTTGGTGGTCGCCGAGTTGGTGTAGTACTTAGGGAGCCATTCCTCACAGATGTGCTGTCAGAGTCCCCTAGCGAGTGCAGGACTCTGCGGGGGGACACAGAGGTGGGATGCAGGGCTTTTGGAGGCCTGGGGGGCATTTCATTTTTAAGCTTAATTTTTTTTTACGGCAAACTAATGTCGGCGACCTCGGCCAACCCTTTTGGTAAGTGTAATTTACAGCCAGCAGGGGAAAGTGCTTTTCTTTTTATTTTACCCTTTCATTTTTCTCTGGTTCAGTGTGTTTTCTGCTACCTAAGTGTCAGATTCAGCACCTTAACTCCTGGAAGACAGCTGCGGCTCGCAGCCAGGGGCCGCTCATGAAAGGGCCCCTTCTCAGGGCTCCTGCTCGCACCCCATAACTCTGCCTCTGTACTGAGAGGTGCGGTGGGACCTCTGATGGGCCGCTGTTGACTTTAGGGTTTCGACACAAAATCTGGGGGCCGCCTGCTGGAATGGCCACCAGTGCCCAACCCCCCCCAGCCGCATTCTGTCGTCAGCTCTCACACACTGATCTGTCAAGGCATGACATGCACGATCAGACGGGTCCGGGCTGCTGTAGGTTTCTCTGCGTTTGGATTTTATTTCTGGGGACGTCTGGGCAGGACAGGGTGCTAAAGCTCATCTGTCGTGGGTCGCAAACAGAAATGGGAAATGGCGTTCATGAAGAGGGGAAGGTGTCCCGCATGTGCCTACACCAGGAGACCATCAGGTCCATCCCCGATCAGGGGGCTGAGGTCCATGGATGGTGTCTCCTCAGTATGGTGCAGACATGGCGAGGAAGGATTTCCCCCGAAAGGCCCTGTGCCTTGCAAATTCCTACTGGCAAGAAAACGATGCATGGATAGGGTCAGGCCATGCTGGGCCTGGGGGGGGCCTCGCAGAGAGGGGCTGCAGACCGGGAGTGAGGTAAAGAGAGAGAGAGAATAAAGGTAGAGCAGCGGAAAAGAGCGACTAAGCTGACACTTGTGATGTGGGAGCGTGTGTGAGCACGGTGGCAGGGGACCTTAATGGCGCATGCCCGGGTGTAGGCGACTGCATGACACGTTAGAGGCAGACAGCAAGAAGGCCGCACCAAGCATGACTCCTCTGTATACTAACAAATCTTTTTGTTTCCAGGTCAGTTATTGATTACGGCACTAATGTGATTGCATGCTATGAATGATAATCTTCCTTTTAATTCCTTTAATTTTTTTTTAACAGTGGAATTCTAATGTTACTGAATGCTCGTGTTGTTTGTGATCATGACGATGTAGCAGTTAAACATAGAGCCCTTGATAAAAGAAATAAGAAAATCAAAAGAAACAGCATAGGCTTGCATGCATTACTTTTGTGAAGAAAAATCAAAGTGCAGTTGTGCCCGACCCGTATCTGACTGCTAGGTTTCAATTGACAGCTGAGGATTTGTGACTGGACCATGAATCAAAACGGCAGGCATTATTACCCCAGTGCCAGTGAGGATACTTTGGGGATTACTTGGCAAAGGTAATATTTTCATTATTTCAAAATCTCTACTGCTACGTCTCTCCATATCACTCTCTGTTTGCTTTGGTTGGCCCCAGTAAGCACTTTAATAAACACACAGTGTCACCTATTCAAATCAGATGTATATGAAATGTACACACATGTCTCAACCACGTGCATTAATGTTTTTTTATTTTGTTTTTTGTTTTACGCAGTAGCCAGTAAGTAGCCATGTAAGTATTATCTATTTATTTGCTCAGCGGAAAACATTTTTTCACTGCTTAAAAAAAAACAAAAAAAAAACAACTATTTTGCTTACAGATTGTCAAAGAATGTCACTTTCACACCTTAAATGCTTTGCTTGATGTGAATTCATTAGGAAAAATGTTGATGACAAGTGCGTAATTATACATTCCTCTGCAGGGGACAGGCCCGTGAGCACAGATATATAGATACCTAACCGGTGTTATTAGTTTTTGGAATAACCATTGACACTGTGAAATTTATGCCTGAAATGTACTCGGCACAGCTGTGTTTCAGTTACGTACATGCAGGGATTGAGGTCTGAAAGGTGGATTTTGATGTAAACATGAAAACATAAAACCAATTCTGCCAGCCTGTTCTGTGCATATCATTTGTCATCATAGGCTGGCAAAATTGAAAGATTTTGTGTTCTATAAATTAAAACAAGAAACAAGAAAGTTTTTGACGGGCCGGGCCAAGAAGTTTGTCTGCAGGCAATGGCGATGCTCTCGAGGGGGCGCGCGCTATAGAAAAGGGTGAAAACGGGTAATCATAGCGGTATTCCTTCAAGGGGATCGACACTGACATCACTTACAGTTTCTGTTGCATTTGAATCTGTGCCCGTGTTTGTGGATTTAGAGAAGGAATAAACAAAGGCTTATTCCGAAATCCGACGAGTAGAGGGGTCCTGTGAAATCCGAGAGTGCGTCTACTGCGGTGCCTGCTCCGGTTCCACCTCCCTCGGTTTTCGCGGCGTGATCGCCTTGCAGGTCCCTGTCCCCCCTGCGGCCAGGCCGGCCTCCCCGGCCATCGACAGACACCCCCTTCTGCTGCCACGCGGCAGGTTCTCCGGGGTTAGCCTGCCGCAACCCTCGCTGGCTGACCGGGCCCCTGGAATGAGGCCACGTTACGGGATGGGGGGAGGGTTGGATGTGGGAGAGCGGCCGCGCCGGGCGGTGGGTGAACGTCTTGCTAACGGTTAACTCGCGTAGCCGTGTCCAGGCCCACCCGCTCCTGGAGGAATTGTTATGTTTAACTCAGAATGAATGTAAACTTAGAGGAAGGCCCCGGTCGGCCCGGGCAAACAGAGAGTAAAGCACACATAAAACATCTGCTTGAGGCCCTCTGCGCTCGGCGAATCAGGGCCCAGCGTGGGACGCACATAAATAGCAACACCGGGCTGCCGCTTCCAGGCCGGCACGCCGCCTTTTCCCAGTGTTTTTCCTGCCTCATTTTGTTTGTTTTCTAACTCGCAGTGAGGGACAGTTCCGGCCCCCGTCAGGGTCTTTCCCTGTAATTTACGCACCCTGCTCATCGAGGAACAGCGGAAGGGCTAACTGAGATTTCAGTGGAATGGAAACTGGTTTATTTAGCGGCCCTGGAGTTAGGCAGGAAGCGAATGTAAACACCCAGGATGTACATCTGGAGGTTGGGGACAGAGACGGCAGATAACGTCTGAATCGAAATCTGTCTGGAGCTGCGCTGATCCAAATGCAGTCGCTGAGCCGGATAAACAAAAAAAAAAAAACACGCTTCCAATTAAGAATAATTGCTGGCGCCTGTTTTAACAGCCAATTGAAAACAAATACACTTGGCAGGCTTGTAAACCATTAAGATGTTTGTATTCAGTTTGCACCTCTGTTGTTTAAGAGCAACATAGCAGTATAAGCGGAATAATTTCCCCTCGTTCCTGTGAAGGGTTTCGCTTTGCTTACAGCAGAGGAAACCGCTCCGAAACAGGACAGCGAAACCTACAGGCCAATCGCTCGCCTGCATATTTGAAGCACTCGTGTTTAAATTGAAAAAAGTTAGAGCTGACGAGGATGAGGATGAGACTTCTTTTTGGGGACACTGCCGCGGCTCGGCGGGTGGGGCCATCACTCCGCAGCTCCTCGGTCGGGGGTTCGAATCCCACATTGTGCCCGTTCTTGCAGTTCTGCGTGGGTTATCCTCAGGTGTTCCTCTTACAGGCTTGCTGATGTCACTAAATTACCCAGAGTGCATGAGTAAGTGACTGTATGCCCTTCGATGGACTGGCATCCCATCCACAAAGTTCCCTTGCCCTGTACCCTACATTTTCTGGGATGTGCTCCAGGCCCCACCCCCCTGAGCAGTATAAGTGGTTCGAAGATGACCCCGTCCCCCCTCTGTGTCCGCACGGAATCTGCCCTTGGGCCCGCACTTGCACTTAAAGGCACAGGAACCTCCACGGCTTCCCTCAGAAGACGGCAGGAGGGGAAAAAGAAAAGCACTTTAGCCGTTCCTTTCAAGGAGTCTAACGTGGGCAAAATTCCTGGGTCAGCATTTCCTGCTGCTCGTTTATGCTGGGGGGGGGGGCACAGCTGCCAGGCTGGTTGGGTTCCTGAGGGTGGGGGGGTCTCTCTTGGCAGTCCCTGCCCCCCACCCCCCTTTCTTTAAGCCTAAAAGCAGGACCCCTTTTTGTGCCTCCTAGCAGAGCACAGGAGGTAAGGCAAAAATGTGCCAGAGCAGCAACTCTGCGCTTAGTTCTCCTGCTTTTTCTGTGTCTGCTCAGACATTACTAATAGAGACAGGAGCACTAAGACCTCACTACTCAGACATTACTAATAGAGACAGGAGCAGTAAGGCCTCACTGAGCAGGCACGCCGGTGTCCACATTTCCTGCGAATGTAAGCTGTAACAAACCAGAAGGGGTGGTGTGCACTCCTTAACGTGCATCCCGTCATTACATTACGGCTCTCGGTAACAGCTAATGCGTTATGGTGTCAGAACCTGCATGTTTCGAGGGGGAGGCACATTACAGCTCGCAGGCCTTAAAGAGCAGCCCACAGATCCAGTGCGAGGGGGCACTTTACATGTGGCCTCCTTGTTTTTTTTTTTGTCAATATTTCCAGCTCTGTGAAAGAAACGGTGATAATCGTATCGCGTGTGGGAGAAATTAAAAGGTGCGAGGGTCCCCCTGAAACGCTTTTAAACATTTTGCCCGCGCTCGACAAGGCGGGGGTCCTGCCGTTCCCGCGCCGGCACCCGAATTGAATTGCGACCAGACTTGCATGCTGACATTCTGCAAAAAAATGGGCCCGCAATCCATTAAGATGCCATTTGATAACTTAATTTGGAATTTAATCCCTAAATTACCCGTGCCGCATACAGTGCGCGGAGCACCCTAGGAAATATGCCGCGAGGGTGCGTCCGATGGAAAGTCTCAGGCCGGAGGAAAGGGAAGAAGACTGAGGGGAGGGGGGGGGAATGTTAGACTGGTGGGTGGGGGGCCTGTTTGGGTCTGAATTGATAAGGGAGGCGAAGCGTGAGCAAGCTTGTTTGTTTTCAGTGTTGTGGCAGTCATGTCTCAAGCTGTCTGGTATCCCGGGGAAACCAGACGTGAGGTAATGCCAGATAGAAGGGGGACTTTAGGGCCTTAGCAGAACAGGGACAATGGCTCCCAAGCAATCAATAAAACCCCTTTTGCGCAAACCTGCGTGGGCAACTTTTAGGTTAGCCTGTGAAGGGGGGGGGGTGTGAGTGGCCAGGCTATGAGAGTGAGCATCCCCCCCCCCGGCCCGCAGTGCATTACACTCCACAGAGCCCTGTATCTGAGCAGGCCTGTGGATTCCTGCCTGGCCTGCTGCAAAAATTTCCTCCTCTATACAGCCTTTGTTCAGCAAGGTAGGAAAAACTTAATCTCTCATTTCCTGTCAGATGATTTCTGGCAGTCCGGAGAGAGTGAGACCCAGAAAGAGCGGGAGAAAGAAGTATGTGCGTGTTTGTTCGGTGTGAGCCGTGTGCGCGCGTGTGTGCGTGTGCGTGGCAGGGGGGGAGGGGAGGCAGCCATGCCAAATAGTTCGTACACATAATCCTCAGTTTTTAACCCTTTTGGGACTTAGTCCAGCTAAATAAACGATTGGCTTTTCCCCCTCAGCCAGTGAAATGTGATCCAGCGGCACGGGCCGTGATCTTTCCAAGGGTTGTTATTTTTGTTGAGGAGTCTGTCTGCCTGTCTTTCTGTGACTCTCAGAAAGCGATTTGTCTAGAAAGCAGCCCAGTAATTATGTGCATACATACCCCCGGTGGCTCCTCTCGGCACTGCGGGCTTCTTCCCAAAGAATAAGACCACTGTTTTATATCCGAGGTCCCCTGCTTATTTCTTCAATGTATTGCAGAAATTGCAGAGGCCAATGAAACATTACATAGATTCCATTCACTATGCAGAAAAGGGGTTCATTCACCTGACCAA
>JAODKM010000016.1:8117993-8128984 GCA_026780845.1 Petrocephalus sullivani | reverse complement strand
GAAGGCGAAAGGGGGTCAAACACCGTATTAGTATGGTGTTCCTAATAATCCTTTAGGTGAGTGTATATATATATATACACACGCATATATATATATATATATATATTTTTTTTTTTGATGGTACACCATTTAATAATCTTCTCAAAAATAATATTTTTTGTTTTGCATTGACACACTACATTAAACTGTCAAAATAATTTCCCTTTCACAGTGGAGCTATCCATTGGCTCCACCATGATTGTTGTAATGACCCCCCCCCCCAACTCAGGAAGTATGGGGCTTAAATAAAATCCTAAGGTTCCCACTGGTAAATACGACTTTGTAGTGGTGTTCATGTGTGCTCATCTCGTATTTATGATTTCTCCAACATGATTTGAAGGTAGGGTGAGATACATACATTTTGAGTAATGTATATCTTAGGATCTGTAACATAATTACTTGTAAAATGCAGTATTATATAAAACACCTTGTGAACAGCGTGAAGTCCAGTGTTTTAAAGATAACATTGAGAATGAGAAACTGTTAGCAAGGTGCTAAATTTACTTGAAACCCTTATAAACCATCTTCTAATGTAGTGATTTCATTGTAAAGCCAGAGACGGCCTTCTAATTGTCCCCCTCAACCTGCTTTTGATCCCTGGTGCCCATTTCATATTGGACAAACAGCCCGTGTGCTTCTCATTACGAAGGCCTGCCGAATTTTTGGGGCCACGGCTTGGTGTAGCCTTAGCCTAGCTGGCTTCGTTAGCTCAGTTATGGAGGGTAATGGATTCACGGAGCTCCGATGCAGTTGTTTCTTGGGTATGGGGGGGACGTGTGGAAAGGCAGCATGGGAAGAAGCTGCCCTGTGCGATTCCTGCTGCTTTTTGTTTGGACCGTCAGGGAGGAACACCAGAATCGGCCTGTAAGGAGTAAACGAAACAGCCTTTTCAGAAATGTCTGCTTCGAGGAACGCTAAAGTTAGGTACCGTTAGTCAAGAACTGTTAAATGCATTAGCATGCATATACTTTCTTGCGCTTTTTTCTTTTTGTAACCTTGAGTCTTGTGTTAAAGTGTTGGAGTGCTGAGGGCATTTGCTTGAATCAAACCAGATGTTAGTTTCAAGTTTCATTACAATTATTTAGGACCATTTACTGCACATTATGAAAACAAAATTCTGCTTTCGGAGGTGTCATTCCAGTCATTAGTGGACACTGCTTGACCACATACTGACATAGATGCATGCTCGAATTTCAAACATGGTGGTGATACAATCCCCCACTGCCAGCAATGATGCAGGCGAGATTCAGGGGTCAGCACTCCTGTAGTGCAATGGCTGAGCCTCACCCTGGGTGAAGCACCTTTGTGATCATGGTGTCTCCCCTGCCAGGTAAGTATGAAGTAAAATCATGCATCGCTTGATGGTTATTGGCTCCCCCTCTGCTGGTTCTGGTTCATGGCCCCATTTGAGCTGGGTAACGGAAACAAAGTCCAGCATGCCGCAGACGGGCGTGGAGGCGGAGGTGTTTGGGATGCAGTGGTGTGCCATGGCACGGCCTCTCGGGCTGAGAGCACACTGTTCCCGGCCTTATTAATGCGGATGCACTGACGTGCCTTTAGTGGCTTATGCACTTCATTATGCCTCAGCCCTGCCTGGCTTTCCAAGCAGGGCCCAACAGGACCCTCAGAAGCAGATTTGAACCACGGGGAGGATGAAGACCACTACAGCATCATGTGTGTGAACACAGACTTGGGGTAGCTTGTTGGGCAACTACAACACCCTACGATCCAGGTCCAATGTCGCAGAGGGAAAACTGCAGGTTTAAACTAATCCAATTCAATTCAACGATGGCTCAGATAACAAGCAAGACAGGATTTATTGTATCCTTGCCTACCTCATGCATCCAAAGCCATTTACCATTTTGTCCATTTACACAGCTGTATATTTTTACTGGCACAATCCAGGTTAAGGACACTCCTCAATGGAAATGTGGAACACCTTCTCCCCTCCCCTCCTGGGCTTGAACTGGCAACCTTAAGGTGAGGAGCCTTTGTTCATAACCACTATTTAATGAGTTCATATCTTCAACGCCTGCTGCCTGAAAGTGGGGGCTTTAATGAGCAAGTCGGCTCGCTCTCTTTAAAACACAAGTTAGCAGCAAAGACCAAAAACAAGAAAAAAAAATCAAACATCCGTCACCAAAAATTCAGAGCAAATCTCCCGCAGACCCAAATCTTCCTAGTATGTGGTGGTTTTCATTACGACCCATTCTCCTGCTTGGTTGACTTAGAATTGGGCTATCTGTTTTTGTTATTTCCCAAATATCCATTATTAACAGTTATTTTCTGAAAATGTGTTGAAATGGCTGGACTCTGGCGATCCACCATCTTGTTAAAACAAAGCACCAGGAATATCGAAATGATGGAGCTCTTGGTGTAGGGAGATCCTGCTGATAAGCCCCACCACCACTCAAGCCTACCGGCGCTCTTGCTTTTCCCTTTGCTCTGCACGTTTTGTTTTTTTAATACGTTAAACCAAACACTGAGTCATTCTGGAGCATCAATTTAAATGAGAGTCTTGCACAAAGATGTTTCTTTTCACAAGGTGGACAGCTGCCATCGGTGGCTTGGGTAGGACAGCACTCTCCTCATTGCGTGGGACAGGGATGTGACCCTTTGCATGGCTGACTTTCCCATTTTGATTAACGCTGAGGCAGGGGAGTGGTGCCACCTGGGAAAGCTTCAGGGAGGGGTCTTTTGGTCCCCTTGGGGCTTACACCGGTAGGGTGTTAGTAGGGTATAGGTAGTATTATTCCCTACAGTATTCATGTGCACATATATATTTTCTTCAAGTGTTTTACTGGACAGATAAGCACCAGACACTTTAAGCTGCACATTCCCTATCGATAGCATGCACATACAGTACTATGCAAAAGTCTTACCCAGCTAATAGCGAACGTTCCCTTTAGGGTCCTAGAAGGTTGTTTTGTAACGTTCTATAATTAACATTCCTGTAACATTCCCAAATGTACCGCACAACATCAACAACCCAAAAATAACGTCATGGGAACGTATTAAAATACGTAACGTATATAAAGCCAAACTTGAACACGTTAACAGAACACAAAATTAGACGTTATTAAAATCAAACTAACAGGGAACCTTCCAAGAACTTTTTCCAATGCAATATTACCCAAATGAAAAAACTGCAGTATATTAATAAAAATGTTGAATTTTTGAAACAGCATATTATCAATGTGAATATGCTTTAGTATACCTAAACATACTTGAATGAATCAGTAATAGTGTACTTGTTTTTAAGAACTGTAAACATACTGTAACGCCGGCCGGGATTCGCATATCCCAGCATGCTCACCCCTTGTACTGTTGCTGTAATGTAAATAGTTGTTGTTGCATACAGTTTAAATGCAAAATAAAACTAATGCAGTATATTTGGTGACGTAAGAAATAGAAGGGTTGAATTCATTGGATGAAAAAATAGTGATCCAACCTGGCAGAGTGCATGCTGGGTGGGGGACGTGTGTGTTTCTCCGCGTCTTATGTGAAAACTGTCTGATCCCAGAATTTTTGTAGAAACTTCCCACCTTGTGTGTACCTGACAGTCCGGTGTCTGCCCTCCGTCTAAAAACGTATTTAGAGCAAACTGCTTTTAGTTGGGTAGGCAGTCAGAGAAAATTATGTTTAAATGATCTTCAAGTTGGTGGAAAGACAATGATTTTTTTCAGTCAAAGTGTGTCAGCTTAACCATTTCAAAACCTATCCTAAAGTCACCTCAGTATTTGCACTGTGTCTTTGCTTTCAGTTCTGTTTGGGGACACTAAGACACTGCACACATGACAATAAACTGTTTGACTCTGGATTCTTGACTCTTGGTGTTAGAGTAGATGCTGGAGCTCTGCACGCTCGTTGGCATCCCAGAAGCAGTGCCACTGGTCTTGTCACGAGTGAGCCAGACAGTGCCGGGCACCCTTTGGATATGCTAAACTTGGGGCTGGTTTCAGGCATGGGCACACTAAGGGGTGCAGACAAAGTCATAAAAACATGTATATATTATATACAAGGCTGATTCTAGCTATAGGCAGACAAGGCCATGGCTGGAGTCCCAGAGAAGGTAGATCCGGCCTTGGCTGGAGTATTTCGTTTTTTTCCGTAAGCGTTTCCTTTGTCACAGCGCATGTCCTTGTGTCCTTTGCGGTCTCCAAGCCCCATCCGCCTATCACCTGCGACATCGACATCTCATCCCAGAGGCTAAGCAGCTAAAGCGTTTCTCTTCCTACCTATTTCTCCTCCAGGGAGAGGTGCAGGTTTGGGCTTTGCTAATGGGCCCGTTTCTTTGTTACAGAGCGGGACCGGCGCGGGGAGGACCTGGTATTTCCGCACTAAACCAGGGTCCCGCTGAGTCGGGAGAAGGGGTAAGCATATCGAATGAAGCCACATGCATATTTTGAAATGGATCGCTGGCTGCCCGGGGCGAAGAACAGGACTGCTCATCCGGGGGGTCACTAATGGGCTACTTTGGATCGGGACCAACTGCTTGGAACTAAAAATGGGGAAACCTGACAGTGGTGACTCCTCAGGACACAGGCCGAATATTAGTCTGTGTATTAGGCCTCTACTCTTGCACACGTCTCTGATGAGTCAGGTGAGATGGGGCTCATGGCCGTCCCCTGCCCCCACACCTGCACTGGGTACAGCCGACGCTAATCGAGGCTGAACGAGGCACAGGTGCACCGCTCAGGCTAAGTGGAACGGTGACCCGCTGCTTGTTTGCGTCGTTCACTTGTTTGTTTGTCTGCTTTGATGATGCCACTGACCGTGGTTGCCGGGGGCTAGTCTGCGATGCCCCACCCCCCATTTGTTTAATGTTTTGAAGCAGCTCTGCAAAATGAGTTTTGAGTGCTCTACAGTGCGGCGGGCAGGGAGGAAAGAAGGCCTGTATCTTTCCCTCCATTTTTTTCTGGCATTGTTGCTAATTACGTTTCATTATTCTAATGTTTTAATTGCAATATTGCGGATCTGAAGAGAGGGAAAATTGTGGATGGCATGAAGCAGCGCATGAGGGAGGAATGTAGGCATGCGGCCTGAGAGCCAGCGGGAAACGTGACAGTTGGTGACGAGTAATGGACATAATATCCCGCTAATTGTGTGATGAATAACGCGACGTATAGGTTCTGTCACATGGGTATTGTGTGGTCCCCTCTTCCTGCAAGAATTGGCTCTTACCTTTTTTCCACTGCATTTATGACATTTTCCTATTGCTATGTTTGTGTGCCTATACCTTAAAGGGGTACCTCTCTAAGGTTAATAGGTACTACTCAGAGGTGAACACTTTTTGGATGCATTGTTGTTTACTTTCCTGATTGGGAGTATTTTTAAAGAAGAGCTGACAGTTTGAGTCCTGTGTCTTTTCTATGTGAGTGTACAGAGAATAAGCAGTTTGCATGTTCTCCTTGTGTCATGCAGGTTTCTTCTGCAAATTCTAGTTTCCCCCAACAGCCCAAAGACAGTAAGTTGAGCTGGTTGGTCTCTCTATGTCACCCACAGTATGTGATTGGCTGTGTGACTGTGTATGTGCCCTGCAATGCATGGGCATCAGGTCCAGGGAGTTCTCCAGTCTTATGCTCTCTGTCGCCTGAGATCCAGACCCCCTGTGACCCTGTCCAGGAAATCCAGTTGGAAGGTGGATCAATGGATGCTATAAATTATGACTAGAAAGAAATGGATTTTCTCTGGGTTTACATGGAGAATTATTCCATATCACGCACATAAGGTCCTTATTCTTATAATTTTGTCTCGCACATGAGCTATATCTTTTCCTGTCCTCTAGTGACACCAGTAACCAATTTTAAGTGGTACTTCATTTCCCTCAAAGAAAGTGGTGGCTGTCAGATCTATTTGCAGACAAACAGGTCTCTGCTATGTGTTGGTGGGCAATCTGTCGCAGCTGGCTCGTAAGCAGAGATTTACAGCATGGTGACCGCAGTGGGCAGGGCCCGGGACTGTGGCCTCCCGCTGGACTTCTGAGGCACCTGTAAGGGGTCTAAATGCCCATCAGCCCCTCGGACGCCTTTCAAGGGCTGATTACCGTGGGCAAGGACAGACCAACTGTGGTTTAATCGCAAACGGAATCTGCACGCGGCGTTCCGGAGGAGTCGAGGAAGAGGGGATTTATTACCCTGAGAACAATGGGCGTCCAGAGGGGCCTATAACTCCTTAGATCACCATGGTGATAGTGTTAACTCCGGTACAGCTGCAATGTTCCTTATAAGGGCAAACGGAGGCGACGGAGGATGACTGAGGCCTTTCTTTTTCCGATAGAAATCATCCTGGTTGGACATTTTGGTTGGACAGTTTCTCTGTGTGCTGGCTGGTGGGTGGGGGATGTTTGCTTCGGGAAGAAAAGGCTCTGTGAGACAGAGGAACGTGCCTGTTTGGGTGTAAACACTGGCAGATTGTGGTCTTGGCCTTCTAAACAGCCCGCATGAGGAAACTATGCCAGTCACAGCAGCCACATGGAAATGAGCATCCCCGGCACCTCCAGAGGACATAGAAGGCTGAATTGAGGCTTCGTAGCAGTATTGAAGATGAAACCATACAAGCCATGGCTTCTGTTTTGTCTACATCGTTGACCCCAGACTTGAAGATGGTAAAGGGATATGATATCGGCAAGGGTCTTTGGAGATGCCCCACAACTGTCATGGGGACACCGTCAGATGAAACCTGAACATTTGACTCCACATATGAAGTTGCTATTCTCACTTCTGTCTTCACCTCTCACTCATTACAATCTAGACAGATAAGCACACGCTAGCAAAGAAACATCTACTGTGTTTGAATGATGCATTTGTCATTATACAGTCAAGGTATTAATACGACTCAAGTTTTTAATACGACTAACACGCAGACTGACGTGAATATTTTGTGTGTTATCATTCTGTAGCTGAAATTATCTTTTTTTGTGTTTTTTTTTTGTCAAATATTTTAGCCAAGCGACTCAGTTAGCTTGGTGACTTCCATGTACGGCTGGGAACTCGACTACTCTGATTTCTTCTTTTTTTTTTTTTACGTTGGATTAGCAAAGAATAACAAGGAAATCCCAGGACCGTATTGAGTGTCCACGTAGTCTTACAATCCACACTAATGCGCAGATAAAGGGTTTCCAGTTTGGCAATGTGTTAAAATGGGGATGTTTCGCAACAGTAATTCAAGTAGCATGCAAATCACAGGCTCTGACACCTAGTAAACCTTTTTAAGGGCTCAGTGAGGCCAGAGAATCCAAGGTTTGGGGTTTAATGGATATTGGGATCCCGTCTGGACATTTCGGCATGCAGGGATACACAGCAATGCCATTATGCATTATGACGGCCCAGACCCAGATATTAGGGAGGTTCGGGGTGGGGCAGTGGGCAGGGGGGCTTCTGTATATTGCCACGCAGCCATAACCATACCCCAGTCTCATTATCGCGAGCAATCAAGCAGCGCATAGCACGGAGGCTGCATTTACTGCCATTGTTGGGATGATCGCCAATGAAGAATTTGCGTAATTACCAGTGTCACATCAAAGCCCTTTCACTGCAGGAATAATGCCACTCGTGGAACCTTCATACATGCCTGGCACGTGTACTATCAAAAGTGATGTGTATGCCTGCGTTCCATGCCAGGCTTCCACTCGCTTTTGACAACTTTCTAGACTTTATTGTTGACTTTCCCCCTGAAACAACAGCTGGAGTCCAAAGGTTAAAGATGCCAACCACCCATGACTCCGATCTTTCAATGGAGCGTTTCAGTGTTCCATGATCTTACAAATTGCATGTCTGAATGATCAGCATTGTGTATATTCATGAGGATAAGTGTTTGTTTTTCTAGTTTAGCTATGATGAGATACAAGAGCAACCCTTTGTCTATGGCTGAGGGATGTAGCTCAACAGATTGTAATCCAGTCCTGGCATATTGGGTTGGTTTGTGATTCCATGGGCACATACCTTTAGCCACAAAAAAGTTAATTAATTGTGTGATAGTCCTACTGGACACTTAGTGTGGCGACCCGAGGTGCCCGTATTGCAAAACAGCGTGAAAGACAGACAGACCAGCTGTGAGCGAAAAAGTCATCTGATGGTGCAATGTTATAAATAATGGTGCAATATTGGGAAGACACAACATCCTACTTAATGGAGGGTGATGAACAAGGGGCAGTGTGTTGTGAGTGGGGGGGGGGCTTTGATAGAGGAGGTCCTTAGTGGTCATGTGAGGCGGACGGGACGCGGTGGACGGGCTGAGTGGTAGGGATGTGGGTGGAGATGTCCCTGTTTGAAGTGAGGCATAGAGGTTTGCTAGGAGACCGTGATGTAGGGATCAATCACATAAATGTCCTTCAAGGAAGCTGTTTTCCACATAATTTAGTTGCCTATAATGATTAGTATGGATAAAATGCACAGAGATGAACAGAACCTGGATTTGCTGACCTTATGAGCACACCAGGTGAGTGTGTGTGTGTGCGTGTGTGTGTGTTTGAAGGTGTTTTGCCTGGAGTCTGGAGTATTCGCTTACATTTGACATGCGCCTCTTTTTCAGATCACTAATTCTACAGCTTTGGCTTTTAATGGGCCAAATTTATGAGCTGTCTTCACATTGTAACACATCTGTGGGTACCGATGACTGACTGTCAGCTCTGTTTGCAAGCCCAACTGGCTTCTGGGGACCACAACATATGTTGTGCTGCACCTGGCATCACCTGTATCTGGCAGTGGAGAGGAGTTCATCATTTCATGAGCCTCAATGCTGCAAACCCAGAATGTGAGTGGCTAGAATTGTACTGTACATCCTCAGGCTGCTTAAGGGGACCAAAAGAATAGACCACAATGAATCTTTTATTTTTTTTCCAGGCTACTGGTCAGTATACCTGTTGCTCAGAAATTTTAAAGAGGCAATTGTGGAGCTTTATACGTTCTACTTATGACCACAGACGGCAGGGAGAACTCAAAACAAATGAGTTTACACAATGGCTCGAACCTCCGCCCCCCCACGACAGGTGGTCCTTTTGCGGTCCGTGTCGTGTGTCTCTCATTCCAGGCCAACCAGGGGTGTAAATCGTTGACGATGGCCAGGCACATTGTGTTCACTTTGTGCCAATGGGGGATACTGTTACACTGACTCGGAATGATTAATGGATCACTGATTAACGGCGAAAGTACAGGAAACTGGTACCATGTGCACAGTGCGCAAGCATTTTCGCAAAATGGCAAAAACAAGATGGACTTAAGTCCAGTGCCAGAATGTGGGTCTCCCTTGTTTTGGTTGAAGGTTAATTCAAAGCAGTGGTGGATGTACAAAAGTGAGCGACAAAACCAGTTAATGGTAGGGCAGTGTTCAGAGGACTTCCTAAAAATGTTTGCTGCCAAGTACAATTTAGCCGCTGTTTTACTGAATGACATTTAAAAGCTTGACCCGAAGCACTGAATATTTCAGGTCAAGTAGGTTGACTAGCTTTGTTTTGCTAAATCAACCTGTGGTTAACTTCAGCTGGTTTGATTTCAGTAGTTTTTTTTCTTATTTGTAATACATTTCTTGTAAAATTGTGTTCTGGAAACCAGAAATACAAGCTAGCTTTGGTAGCACTGTGTTTAAAGGCATACTTGTACGTTTGCTGTGTGACGTCCTGGACCGCTATAACTCTCAGCAAGATATCTGATTGGAATTACTCCAGTAAAACTGTCCAACTGTTTAAATGTGTGAAAGAATGAGTTGCTTTGGGTAGAATAGTCAACTAGGCAATAAAGTTTTAAATAACCCCCATTGCTGTGGAGATACACAAAGGCTACTGTCCACAGAGATGGTGTCATGGTAACCGCAGCCAAAGAACTCCGCAGTGCCTCTACTGTCAGGAGACGGTTCTACAGGATGGTTTGGGACTAAAAAAGTGGGGGTTAGTTTGGGGTCATGCATGAAAAAAAACACATACCCACAAAGCTGAAGTTACAAAACTCTGCTGCTGGTGTTTTCTGTTGATTTTTTTTTTGTCTGCGTATGATGGTTCCCTCATGGAGGGGGTGGTTCATATGGGACTGGCGTGTGTGTACCGCGACCTAAGATTCAGCATGCAAATGCTAGTTTGGTGTGTAGCGCTGAAAGATGCCACAGGGGAGTTCCTTGATAGTATGGGCTAATCTTTTGGTTTACGAGTGCTCATTTTTGAGTTTTGTACATGCTTTTGGTTTGAATTTGTGCATGCATCCTATTGGTTCCTCATAAACTGGAATCAGAGGACTTGATTGGGTGGAAGCAAAACGCCGCAGATTTTTAAAACATTTATTTTGTCTTAATTTCTCCGTCTGACATTAACCTGGCTACAAGAACACCCACTGAACGTCATACCTACTGAAGTTCCGAGAACAGCGAGAACTTCTAAAAATTAGTAATTAAGTAATTATAAAAAAAAAGCTACTGATATATAGTAATGTAATATTTTAATTTTTCATTTTTACAAGTACAGTCATGTTAGTATTACCTGGTTACTGTCTGAAAATTACTTCAGGTAAGTTCTTGCAGGAAAAATGCCCTACACGGCTTCTCCCTTCCTCGCTGAGCTGGGGCCATCCTGTATGAAGAAAGCCGGAGGTCAGCTCCAGTTCCTTACTGGAAATGGCGCTGTAAATGGCTGTTAGCCTGCTGACCATTTTCCGGGACTGTTTCCAGTAGGGGTCAGCCTGTGGTGGAGAGGTGCACACCAGGCCGCTTGGGGGGTCCAGTCCTGGTCCACGTTCACCGCGGAGTGGACATCCGCACACTGACCCCCCCCAGCCCAAGAACCCTGCCTGGAGGCATGATTCACACTCTCCATTCTCAGGAAGACCTTACTTCTTCCTGTCAGGATCACACAGAGTAAAGAAAAGTAAGAGAGGGGATAAATGATTTGGAGATGGGGGGGGGGGGGGGGGGGTGGTCTTCTGGCCCCACAAAGGGGGGCCCTTTCCGCCCCACAGCCCCGCCGGCGG
>JAODKM010000016.1:8106484-8117893 GCA_026780845.1 Petrocephalus sullivani | reverse complement strand
GGCGCATCATCCCCACCCCCCCTCCCCAGACACACCTTACTTTTCCCTGTAAGGACCACAGAGAGAAAAGAAAGGGAAGGGGGGGGATAATTGTTTGGGGGGGGGGGGGGGGGGGGGGCAGTGCCTTCTGGCTCCACAAAGGGAGCTCCTTTCCTGCCCAAATCGCCGGCGATGGGCTATTATTATTATTATTTTTTTTCATGGTAGGTGGTCTTTTCTCAGACTGCATGCCTGTCAAGTAGATGGAGGGACCTACCGTCAGCACTGGGTTACCTGGAGCGGCTCCCAGGATGGACGACTCCTGAATAATGAAGCCTCTCCCCCTAGCCGGCCGCGCTCGTCCGCAGTTTTTCCTTCTCCCTCTCCAAATGCGTGCTCATACCGTATCCCACATTTAAAGGCGGATTCGGGGAGGTCTCCAGCACTAATAACGCTGTGGTCAGAACAATCGGGGTGCCGGGCCAAGGCGGAATCATCCAGAAGGCCTTTTAAAAAATGTATTACTACATATGCTGCATATGTGCAAACAAACACAGGCGCTCAGGCGCGAGGGGCTGCCTCGCGCGTGTTTACACGCGAGCCGAGGCGTGTCCTTTGCGCGTGATGTATCGCTGTGAGCGGGTAACTTTATCCGACGGCCAAATCGATTTGTTGGGTCCGTCGTAATTTCGTGTAAATCATTGGGCGTATCGTACATTGGGGGTGGTGGGGGGGCTCTTTGTGAATATACACCCCTTTATCCACGAATGTGGATCTCCCATATGCCGGCGGCCCGCACATGGCTAGCAGGCGTAGGAGTGTCCCCCGGCCAGCCTCAGCACGCTCCCCATATCACCCGGCTTCTCTGCAGGCTTCCTCCTGAAGGCGGCTGCCATCTGACGCTCCTCTGGAGTTGTGATTATATTCAGGCCCCCCGGGAAGTTTCCATGAGTCACCCAATCTCCCCCCTCACCATCCAGACTGCCCCCCCCCCCATTCTGAGCCCCCACATTGCCTGTCACTCACAGTATGCCGCAAACTTGACGGACATATTTCCCCGTATCGCGATGCTATTTTCACACTTTATTTGGGTTCTGCTCGTCAGAATTATCTCGTCGGACTTTAGCACCAGCAGAAAGTCACGTTTAAAAATTCGGTTTAGATTCTATACGTTGACTTTCTTTGCGTATTTATAAAGCTTGATGAATGAGCTTTGGGATTTCGTCCGAATCCCTTCCCCTTCTTTGTGCTTCAGGTTTTACCTCTTCAGGTCTTCAGAAGGAAGACCGTCGCTTTTGAGTTCCTGCCCAAATCCTTTCTAGTCTCTTGTCTTGAAAATAAAAAATAAAGTAGGTCTATAACGAATCATCCAGGTCACATGATCAACCCTTAGGACCAGCCAGAGGGTGGTTGTCACATGGATGGTGGTGGTTATGCTGGTGTTTCCAGTGAAGGGAGACACTGAGAGTGTCCCGTACCATTATGGGCTCCGGGCTCATGGGCCGTGACGGCAGGGCAGACAGGGTAGGGGGTATGCATGTGGGCTTCTTCATCAGTGCTATTGTTTTAGCAGCCGGTCTTCTCTTCATAATAGCCCCCCCCCCCCCCCCGACACACACTGAGCAATAATGACCTGAAGTGGATCTGCACTCCAGCGTGGTTTAGGGCTGTGAGGAAAGGCTGGTCAGATGTAAGCACAGCCATATGTTTCTCCAACCCCCTGTGGTCCCCTGGGCTCCTCCAGACCCCCTGAGAGCCCCCCCCCCCACCCCCCCGCGTGCATGTGTGTGTGTGGTGGGGAGGGTGTTTGTGTGTGTGTGCGTGTGTGTGTGTTCCTGTGTGTGTGTGTGCATGCATGCATGTGTGTGTGTGTGTATATGTGTGTTTGTGCGTGTGTTCCTGTGTGTTCCTGTGTGTGTGGATTTGTAATTATTACAGTCTGGAGACCCAATGTCCCCACAATGTGATGAAAACTTGTACATTTTAGGATAGACATAGACATAGGATTACGGTTTTGCCCATAGAAATGAATGGACAGTCCTGTGGTGGGGGCTTTGGGGAAGGGGATGGATAGATGGTTCAACTGTAAGATAGTGGAGCAATAGACAAGGGATAGAAGGGGCTCACACATATAGTCTGGGAATGTTCCAGTATGGTTATGGGTGGACTCAGTATTAATCCCCTGGAAATTATACCCCTTGCAACACTACAGTGTGTAATGTAGAAAGTGAGGAAAGCTAATAACACATCACAGGCAGACTTGTGACATCATATTTTCATCATTGACAGCAATCATTGTTAAAATATATGAGAGGAAAGATGTCAAATCTAAATTATGGGGTAAAAATGCAGTTTCTTGCAGTCCTGTGATGCAAGGAATGCAGCAGCACACTGGCATGTATGCTGCATGCCGGTAGCTGTGTTGCAGGTGTGACATGCCTGTTTAGGTGTGGTCACTGCGGCCTGGCACTGGTGAAGCATACGAGTGGCACGGTGACGGCCGTGGTGACGAGGCCAGGTGATGTTTTTCATCAGGTTGGAAGCTCCCTGAGTCATATTTACCTTGCAGCGACTAACATGCACTTTCTCCGACGAGTGAGATCCCGCCCTAATCGTTTCCAGAGAGCTGGCAGTGGCCAGTTTTGGCCGTGACACAATGAAAATGAGAACCCCCCCCCCCCTCCGAGCACCGAGCTCACCGGGTGGCTTGATGTAACCCTTTCCTCTGCATAGAGGCACGGTGGATTGGGGTGGAGGCAGGTTGCTCCCTGAGCTCCATGCCTAAGGTGCTTCTGCCAACATCAGGGGGCGTGGCCAGACCCATGTGACCTGGCCATCCTCTTAGCATTGCACACGCTGCACTTATGTTTATATCTGAGTGAAAAACTGACATAAATTGATTTTGCCTGTTACCACATAATGTCCTACAGGTATCTGAATTTATGGAGCATTCCTGACCTCTTTTTTTCACCCAACTGACAATGGAGGGGAATGTTCTAGGGGTCTGGGGGCGTATCTTCATTTTTCTTCTCCCTATGCAGTGGGAAGTTGCACCTTTAGGCTGTGTAGAAGCCTGTCTCGCGCATGTGGTTTGCACAGTGCTCCGACTCAGTGAACACAGTCCCAGCATGTGAATGGTGGCTGGGGACGTGCACTCGCACCCTGACAGTGGCTGGCAGGAGGCCGTCCGCTCCTGGCCAAGCCTGGCCTGGAACTGGAACTGTTCTAGTGAACTGGCTGACTGTATGCAAGAGGGAAGCTGCCTGTGGTTTCTGATTCGCTGACTAGTGTTGGCTAATCTGTACATAATAATAATAATAGTAATAATAATTATTGTTATTATTACTATTATTATTACTATTCACCACAGCTCTGTATAGAACAAGCAATCACGTAAGATGGAAGGATATTTATTGTTATTGTTACTTATTCTTAAGGATATTTTTCTTATTCTTAGTAATCTTGCAGTTTTCTTGGACTTGTTCGTTCCTGAGTTAATGAGTGCGATACAGGTTACATGTTATCTTATGGAACAGCATTTGGTCGAATTTTCTCCTTTATGTTTTTTCTGAGCCCTTAGCCCTGCTTAGAAGATGAGCCCAAAACACGGATTCGGGGAGAGGTGGGTGTCCGGCTGGTAGCAGCGATCTGGGCCCCCCCCTTTCCGCCTGCACACCTCAACATATGCGGTCGGAGACGCGGAGAAGAAACGGCACAAAGGAGCCGTTATGCAGAGAAGTGACCTTCGCTTTCATGTGATGGGGGGATAGGTAATCAGAGGAGTTACGCGCCAGCTGCCTTTGTAAGTTTGGGCCCGCCACTGGTACAGGCATCTTTCCATTCACTCGCTCCCATATGGTGTGTGAATCCGCACACGGGCATCGCCGAGCCGGACCCATATGCGTGTCTTTTTCATTAGTCCCGAAAACGAACAGAAGCTCAGCCAACTTGGGCAGATTGATTGAAATTAATGTCGTGTGAGATGTCCAGAACCGAGGCCCGATTTGCATATGTGGCTTCAAGCACCCCTCCCAACACCACCCCCCCCCCTCCCCGGCTCGCCTTTGCGTAAAAATGTCTCGGGCTCGTTTACTGCAACGAAACTGCACGTGCCGCGTCTTAGGCATGCTCTCGCAGCCTTCAAAGAAGCAGACGAAATGCCTCGCGCTTAATGATCACGGCGCGGCCAACTTCTTTGTCCTTTGAGGAGAGTGTTTTGGTGTTTAATAGGCAACAGGACTCCGGGTTGGAAGCGGAACACACGTGGAACCTCAGATGCGTTGCAGTTGCACTCGGAGACCTGCAGGGGGCAGCTGTTTTAATCGTTTTGCTTCTGCTCGATAGTGCCTCTCATCTTGGTTCAGTCAGAGGAGTACCTGCTAGTACTTTAGTACTTTAACATTGAGCAATGAAAAAGTAAGAGATGGGGGGATGGAGAGAGTGAGAGTGAGCCCATACACATCAATATGAGGATCTGTGCTGGAACCATCTGTGTTGCAGTTTGCCCACCATTTGGCATTAACACCTCTTGCTTATTACTTATTGGCCATATTGGGTTTTATTGCATTTCTAGCATCGGGGAACTTGCATCCAGAGCTCCAGACAAAAACAATGAGCAGCCTCTTGTACGAAGGCAGCAAGATGGTGATGCTTCTCGCAGATGAAGGGCACTGGGCTGTCGCTAATCCCATGGCCACTTGTCGGCACTGCCCATCAGCCATATGACAGTGTCTCCTGCCATGGACTTGCTGAAGCTGGTGCAGTCAAAGAGAGATGCATGGGCCTTCTGCTGGGAGATCGCCCTCTAGTGTCAGGAGGGTGAATGCATGTGACGGTTGTCCCTCTTGCAAAATAATGAGAGCAAACTGCAGACAGAGACTTGTTTGGTTGACCTGAAGTACCACCGTGGGACAGAACTTGCTTGCTGCCCTTTCCCACACCCTCCTTCCTTAATTTGATTGGACATGCTGTCACTATCAAAGAAAAAAGGATTTATAGGTCATAAAGAACCCTCACACCTCAGCACGGACAACTCTGCATTTGCTGACGGACTCCGTCTCCCTCCTCACCCCAAAATGTTGTCCTGTCAGTGCTGAGAAGTCTTGGACCTGAGCAGAGCTCCATTGATTGGACCTGCCCAGCACCAGCGAGGACGCCCAGGCTCATTTGGGAGGCACATTCTGGATTCACATGACTGTTTCTATAAATAACCACATCTGAGGTACTTAAATGAGGAGAAAATGCAATTAAATATTTTGCCGAACAAAGGTTTCAAGTTTTGGGGTTGGGATGCAATAAATCTCCTCCAAGGTTTTCTCTTTTTTTTTTCTTTATAGAAACCTTAAATACTTGCAGTCATTTCATAAAGGCTTTTTTAACAAGCATATCAAGTTCGGCTAACGCCCCGTTTGAAGTGAGGTCTCGGCAGAAAGCCGCAAGCTGAGATATTAAAAAAAAAAATTCATAATGCTGAGCTTATGGAGGGCTGCCCGCTCGCAGTTTATTCCCACATACACGGCCGCTTGCTCCTCGAGTGTCGCCGGGTCCCTTTTCGCGAACTTGGGGAACGTGTCTGCATTTCGGGTAGGAAGGAAAGAGAGCAGAGAAGAGCCAGTTTTGCCTGCGAGGCCATCATGTCTGCCCCGTGTTTTCCTCTGAGTGACCTTTCCTGAGAATCGCCCCGGTGGTGCTTTGGTGAGAGGGCCCTCAGCACACCAACAGTGGTGCGTCTGGAGTTAGGACTGAGGGCTGTGCTTCCTGGTTTCCATTACGTTTCGCGGCATGCGAGTGAAACACTGGCAGTTTGTGCGAGGACCTCCCGGACGCACCATTTGGAAATAAACCAGCGCTCGGAGATCGGTAACTGTTTGCGCTTTCCACATGATCGAATTCTCCTGACTGGTTTTTACTTAAGCCACCCATAGCCCACCCTGAGCACAGTCAAAGTGAAAGTTTGCGTGTGTGTGTGTGTGTGTGTGTGTGTGTGTGTGTGTGTGTGTGTGTGGTGCCACGACAAAACAGGTCTATCAAATATCCAGTAGACATATATCGTGACAAATATTGTGTGCTTTTCACTAAATCCATATAAATGCTGTTGTTTTAGTTTTTCTTTTGGGGTCTTTCTTGCTTTGAAAGCAGCCCGGCTAGTATGCTGGTAATGCGGTGGCCTGCATCCCGCTGAGGAGAAGGAATTGGATAAACAATGGATAAGTTGAAAGTACTAAAACAATACACTTTCACTTCCTGTGACGGTGCCGAATACCACGTGGGTACGAATACGGGAAAAACGCGGTTCCGTGTGGGACGGGCCCGGCTCTCAGCTTGTCGGCAGGCGGCCGGCGCCGTCGCTGCCGTCTGGGACGGTGCTGCCGGGCGCTGCCCCCTGTCCCTGGTTCCGGTTGGGCTGCTGCCTATGTGGGGTTCTGACTTCCGTCGGAGCGTGGCAGATCTACGCGGCCAGCTCTGCCATAGATTGGAGGAGACACCCCAGTTTCTGACACCCCGTAGCCGGAGACCGTGGACGGCCGGCATGCGAATGGAAAGCAGTATGGCCGGCCAAGATATCCTGGCGGAGTGCTGAGCAGAGTCAGGGCGGCGGTGAAGGTGCTTTGAAAGGAAATCGAATCTGTTGCAAACCCACACTATGACGTGGACTCTCTTTTTCAGAGACATACAGCTACAAGCCGGGCCCGGCGCTGGATGGGTGCCAAGGTCTGCTCGCCATGCCTTAATGTAACTGGGGAAACAAAAAACACACAGATGATTTGGTCACACAATGCGTCTGCGCGGAGCAAAGTGCATTCGTGAGGTGTGCGTTTTAGCGGCATAAAAATCAATTATCCTTAGCAACAGGCTGCACTCGGCAGGTTATTTAATTTCGGTTCCCAAAGCTGCCCGGTCCTTGGCGTTCGGGAACCGAAACATTCCGGAATCGGCTGAAATCTGAAACGCCACCTCCCCAACCCTGCAGAGACGCAACGCCGCGTGAGACCCCCGAATGCGTCCTGACCTCGCATTGCCCCCCCCACCCCCTATCTGGCGTCAAAGGCAGGGGGTGGCGGGCGTCCTTGCTAACCGTCTGGACGCCGGCGCGTCCGTGACGCCATTATGAGCAACACTGATGGGAACAGCTTGTGGCCGGGCTCGATCCGGCAGCCGCTGATTTGGAGTGAATCCACTGGATACCGACCCCTGTGATTCCTGTTTACTTCATTATACTGTCCTGGTTGGATCAACTACTTAGTTTAATCACCACCGTTCCAGTTGTCTCCGCTGCTTTCAAAAGACACTTGCGCTGCCTGTTTATGCTTTGTTCCTATACTGTTAGCGGCCTTCGGTAGTGGGTGTGGCCACATCGCTATGCACTCGTGGCTCGTGACCTATAAAACATCTCAGACCTTGAAAGCCTCATGTTATGGACTCGTTGAGTTCGTATGGCTTCAGAATTGGGCCTCGAGGCCCTTCCTTGAGTCTCCCGAATGTTGTAACTCGTCACCCCCCTTTCCGCGCCGCTGAGCCATTCTCGCTCTTTGCGGCCCGGGCAGGAAGCTGCTGTTACTGGGAAGGGCGACATGCTGGGGGGAGCACCCGGACTGCAGGCCAAACCATGTGTTGTGCCTCAGGGCTTGCTGCTGTGTGGCTTTGCTGGTGATGACTTGCTCTCTCTCACCCCCCCCACCCCCTCCTGGCCGTGGGGCCCGCAGTTTCAGAGTTATTCTCTGACACGGCTCTTCCAGAGCAGGGTGCAGTTTTAGGGTGCAAACGCCCACCCTGGGTGATACAGGAAGGCATCTTTGCAGCACGTCATTAAACCATAAGTGCTCCCAAATGATTTCAGATTTCCACTGCGATTTGCAGACCTCAGTCTCTGTGCTGAGCTGGCGTTAAGCAGAGGTTTATTCCCACGCTGAGGGAATAGGGTTTGGGTGCTGGGATGCTAGCCCTCTTGTTCTGGATGCCGTGGAACATCAGTGCTAAACACATGATCCACTTTGCATGTCCTTTTGCAAGTTCCTAGGTTCACGTTTGTAAGACCGCTTAAAGTTTCGGAAACATTACCACCAACAGCAAGTGGATTTGTCCCAAACAAGCTGTGTAAATCACAGAAGTTCATTGGCCAGTAACCCCCCCCAATTAGAGCTCCACTCCACAGTTAACTGATAGGATTCCAAATAGCAGCTACATGGTGCTGATAGCTGCACCCTAGCCTGGTTTGGGTGGCTAAGGGCTGGTCTGTGCCGCCTTTACGGCCCCTGTGTTTGTAACTCCATAGTGCCCCCACGCCTGTTTCATTTTCCACTGGGCCCTTGGCCCCGTGGTTACTAATGGGAAGCAGACAGCTGGGTATTGTACAGGGCCCACGAACGGGAAACCGCACACGGCTGTGGAGAGCATCGGGCAGCCGTGATGCTGGCGACAGTGCGACCGCAGGGCGTATGGCTCCCGCCTCCGCAAGGCTCCGCCGGGGTGGGGGCTCATCTACCCTGTAGCCACAGGCCTCCCTGGGGGGCTCAGGATGCCTCACGGCGGCCCTGTCCCACAGGGGGGCTTCCTGGACTCTGTGTTCCGTGATACTGAGGCATCCATCAAACTTATTTGCCGCTAGAATAAACTGACCCCCCACCCTGTGCACCGGACCCCCACTACACCTTTGCAGAGTATGTTTAAATACCGAGGGGGGGGTTGGGGGTAGGTGGTGAACTCCCACCGAGTTTAGTGCATGCCTGAGTTACCCGTAATCTCTCATACAGCAGTGTCTTAAATTTAAGCTGGTATTTATGTTCTTGCAAACAGAACCACAAAGGCCCACAGAAAGCCTAAGAAAACATCCCCCCCTTCATCCGAATTTTCTCCCCGCCACCCCCTAAGTGCTTTAATGCGCACACTTCTTGGTCCTTTTTTTTCCCTCGCATGGACCGTCATTGTTCCCGCGTTGTTTTTTTCTTGCCTACAAGAAAATATAATGAAGAAAAAATGTTTGTTCCTCGACAGCCATTCCCCGCAGGCTTGGGTCAGCCGCCGCGCGGAGCCCGCTCTGCACCTACCTGCCGCTTTGGAGCGGGGAGCAGCTCGGAAGTGTCCCGGCTATGATGACGTGCGATCGTGACTCTTTTTTTTTCTACGTGCGTGGGACAGGGGGAAACCGTCTTGGTATGCCTGAGACAGCAGGCTATTATGCACGCAGGACAGTTTGAGATGCATTTTTGAGGTATATTCATAGCCAGGCTATTCACTGGAATATTTCTGAAAAGCCAGAAGTCGACCGCACACTGTGCCTTGGGGCCTTTACTTTTTTTTTTTTACAGTAAGCGACAGGAGTGAAAAGAAAACTGAGGCTTCACCTTGCTCACGTGGGCTCTGCGGGACGGGTTCGATCGCCCGCGAAACACAGAGCCTGATACACACACAGAAAGCCTTTCTGATCGTCAGATGCTGTCAAATTGCCGCTGTGTTTTTGTTGCTGTTGTCTTTAGATGTGGTCTTTTGATATAATCAGAATAAGGATCGGAATCAGAATGGCTTGTTTCTCAGCGAGTACTTTTACTTACAAGGGATTTACATCGGGTGTCATGTAAAACAAGCAAGATCAATCAAGACCATAAAATAATTTACATAAAAGTAAAATGAAATAAAGTAATTATTATGTACATAAAGATAAAATAACGCAAATAAAGTAAAGTAAAATAATACAAAGTAATGTAAAGTAAAATAATGTAAAGTAAAATTAAGTAATGTAAAGTAACCCTTTTGGAGGAGGGACTAAGCAAGCATTTAAAATAATGTGAATTGGAAGCTTATGGATTTGGCTGATAGGCACCGGTAAGGGCCAGAACCGCTCCCTTTCACCTGAAGGTGGCGACATCTGGAATAGGGCCACGTTGCATGTCATCGCCCCAGAGCCCGCCTGTCTGCAGGCTGGCCTCACGTGACCTGCACCCCCTAGGAAGACAAAGTCACCATTGTTACCAGGCTCGTTTGTGCGCAGAACGCACTAATCCAGAGACGGTCTCGCCCCTAAAAGAATTCGGCCCCACCCCCCAGGGCCTCCGACACACTAGCTTGTACAGTCAGTGGTTTCTGAAGAAAACCTTGCCCCCTGACCACCCCCCCCCCAGCCACAAGGACCTGCTAAAACTTGCACTAGCTAATAAATAAAGGTACAATCCAGCAAACACCCAATGCAAATGAGTCACGCTCGGCTACACTTGTTTTATGCGAGGTGAACCTCGCCGTCGTTCTCAGGCATAATTAAAGTACATAGGAGGCAGTAATGTGTTCTGCATCTGTGCGTCCTGGGCTGTCCTTCAGCAGCCAGGCTCGGCAAACACAGAGAGGGTAGGGTATGACGTCATCTCGTCACGGCTCAGCTGAGCATTCTGGGAAACAAAATGGAAGAAGGCGACAGGAGCTGTCACCCATGGCATCCTCAGTCACACCTCTGCCCAGATCATTACTCCCTACCAGATAGCTTTTAGCCTTCTCGTCGGCACGCGACGCAACTAAACCAGTAGGTTAGGCAATTAACCAGATAACGAGTGCCCTGCTTCTTTCGTTTTGCCGTGTTGCATGAGTACATCGTTACAGACGGTAACTCATACAAAGCAATTGATAAGAAAAAGCACATTTACTTTGTTCCCACTACAGAAAAACCGATAATCATATATTTAATCTATAAAAGAAGGTGGCTAAATGATCCATTGGTATGACCATGACTGTTCAAAGCTGCTATCGTAGCAGTTAAGGTGTACAGGAGTGCTGAGCTCACTGCCGGTAGAGGGCAGGGTAGCAAAATAATGTGAAGAGTCATCCAACCTGATGAGACCAACCAGTCATTCATGGGGGGTCGGGAAGGCTAAACCAAAACAGAGCTATGACCACCCCCCCCCCGCCCGCCTCTTCATGCTGATTCAGCGGAGCAGGCCGGAGCAGGGATGGCTGATTTAGTGTGACACCGTAATGTCACATGGTGCAGAGCAGGCCGGCGGTCTCAGTCACCCGATACGGTGCGGCTCCATCGCTCGGAGCAGGCAGCCATAAATCCGGCGGCACAGGAACCGCTCCAGCAGATGCGCACATGGCCCCATATGACCGGGGGAGGGGGGGCGGCGTGCAGTTTTTGCGACTTCATGGAGTCACATTCCAGATTAGTTTTAAGAGGATGCCTTGTCCCTGCTGTGCTGAAGATAAGCTGCACAGGAAAGGTCACATGATGCTATCCTCCTCCACCTACCTGCCGAACTGGCACAGCCGCATGGCACAGCCGCATGGCACAGTGATGTTCCACGCAACTCACCAAAATGGAGCATGTTACCTGGAAGCCGGAAATCCTTACGCTTAAAAAGCTGCGATCAGAGGCCCCTTAGCTCCTCCTCTCCCCCCCCCCCCCCCCCCCCCCCCCCCTCACCCCCCCCCCCCCCCCCCCCCCCTCCG
>JAODKM010000016.1:8086144-8098310 GCA_026780845.1 Petrocephalus sullivani | reverse complement strand
CCCCCCCGGCGAACGGTGGGGGCGCCCCCCCCCCCCCCGGGGCGCCCCCCCCCCCCCCCCACCCCTTTGAACAAGAAAGTGCTCTCGCACTACCCACTACCATGGGTGCTTATTTTATTATTATTTTTTTTTGGTGTGTGTGGCAACCACTTCAAAAGCGATAAGTGTCCCCTCCCCACCCCCAGTCCCCGGGCCCCCCTGCAATCTCACAAATCCTCAGCATATGTCACCGAGAACGGTCGGGTGACACGCGCGGGTCGCGGCACGTTAGGCGCTCGTGCGTCTGAAATACTGACGGCCCTTTTCGGGGGAGACCTTGGCGACGGTGGTGGCGACGCCGCGCCGCGGACAAAAGTGCGGTAATTGATTGTGAGGGGGGGGGTGGGCGCGGGAGCTACAGCGGATTCCCAGCGAGCGCTGCACCTGTCCTGGCTGCACGGGACGCTACGGTTCACACCAGCATGACCGCCAATTATAGGAAACAAAGTCTGCAGCCATCTGTATGGGCAACGAGGCCTGTGCTGAAAAAAAAAGAAAAACATAACAATTATGAAAGCCATGATAAATACATTTTTTTTAATCATTAGTTTATTTGGTTCCAAAACTCCAATTGATCTGTCAGCTCTTGTCTTGTCAGTAGCCTGATGAAAGACAAAGGCCCGCTACCCTTCCACATGATTGGTTTGGTTTTTAAGGCTCATTCCCTTCACGCGCTAAATTTCCGAAACTATGGCACCAAGCTAAGAGCTGTTTTCCGTGAAACCTACATGCTGTCAGTCGAACAAAAATCAGATCAGTGTGAAGTAGCATCCAGTACGATTAATGTGATGCTTTCCATTACACAAATGATTGCTAGTAAGAGGCATGTCCTAAATAAAAGCTTGTACCTGGTTTAATTTTTGGTTAATTAACAGACTGACTAGCTTCCAATCCGAAAAATATTGCGATGCCTTTAGTGACCAGAGACGAAAGAAGGTCACCGCACTGGTGTATGAAGAAGGGCCTGCTGCTTTGCGAGGGTCACGCACAGGATCGCTGGAGTGAGCAGGACCCTGGCGGAAGCCTCTGGGCTGGGAAATTAACTTGAGGCTGGGGCTCGGCCCAAAACCGCAAGGCCTCGCCGGTCTGCGGGCGTTGCCGGGGCGATAACGCGGGGATTAGCCGGAATGCTGGGTGAGCATATCATTCTCCTAGGACCCACGGGCTGGAGCAGAAGGGCTGCCTTTTCTTTACCACCCCCTCTAACCGCCCCCCCACCACCCACCCACCAGCACCCCTTTCATTATTCACCAGACTTGTCGCGAGGATTAGACAGACGGGTTGCCTAGTGACGGTACCGAGGAGGTCCCTGGCACACCTGCGTGGAAGCCGACACCCAGTGCCGGCCCGCCGGGTCCTGGAGGCATTCCGCTTGTGGGAAAAACGTGGATAAAAGAGCAGGGGTGAAGAGGATAGGCCGGGCGGCTTGGGAAGGGCAGGCCGCGGTGTCATGGCAGCTAGATAGCAGCTTTAAGATAGCGTGGGCCAAAGATGGGGCACCCCACCGGCAAAACGATTAATTCAGAATTTCATTCTTTGTTCTTAGTTAGCATTCTCAGTCTTCACTTCCCTGCGATGCCCCCGAGTCAATAAATAATGGTAAATTAAACCTTATTATGACACGGCGGAGGACTGGGGACAGCTGTTTGGTGCAACTTGGATGGTAGTGAGACTGGATAGGAACAGTTTATAACAAATGACACGTGGGAATCCCTCCGGCTGGGCCTCGCAGGAGTTGTGGGGACGGGCCTGGGATGGGATTGCCGCAACACACAAGAGTAAACATTGCTGGGCAGTAGAATAAAAAAAAAGCACGCCCAAGCGTGGGAATAGGGCACAAAGGAGTGGGGGCAGACTGCAGACTGCACCAGGACCCGGCATCGGCGGCATGGCTGTGCTTGGGGTTACGGGGGGTGAGATGGGAAAAAAAACCCGAAACAATTAATACGGTTAGCGAGCGCAAGGGACAGGTGGAACAAATCTACATGAATGATGCCGGTCACCTGACCTTCCTTCCCAGGATAGCTGGAACCCCCTGTTCTGTGCATAATGATAGCCTGTATCTTTTATAAACAGGTCCAAAAATAGCCATTTATAGGTGTGCGGTGCTCTGGTTCCAATTAATAAAAGGAGAGGAGTCACAATGAGGAGGTAGGAGGGGTGGGAAAAACGGTGAGATGGATGGAGAACAAGCAGTTGGTCTTAGATCTTTAAAAACACTCAATGAGCCTATGAATGAGAAGCCGTCTCAGGGGCCTCTGAAGTCTGCGTGCATGTCTGGCTCCCAAAAAGTATCGGCATGCTGCTGACAAGCGGCTAACCAAGAGGAGTGATTGATGTGCGATTCTGATAAAGACGGAAATGTGGCAGAGACTGACGTTAGCCGTGTCCCCGATTCCAAAGCAATGACATTAAACATTCGAAAACACACGGCCCATTGTGGAAGGATCTGAATAGTGCAGCCCATGGGGCGTTGTGGTGTTATGATACTGGAGACTGGAGGACGTATTAGAGCAAGGTTCCCAAAGTGAGGGTCGGGACCTGGGGGGGTGGGGAGGAGGCTGGGAGAGTCACGAGATGATTTGCCAGTGAAGTAAAAATGTAACAACATTAAAAATTCCATTGTAACCATAACCACAACCGGTCGGTTGCAATAAATCTAGTCAGAAGACCACCTCCAGCCTGCAAAATGGGGGTTGTGAGTCTCAGGCACTGTTATTTTGGAGGTTTGGTCGGCCAGTGAGCTGGCTGTGAGCGTGAAAGTACGCCTATGGTGGGCATCGTAGATGACCTCCCAGTAATCATGTAAGAGAATAAGAGTGTAGGGAAGTTCAGACATGAATCTTTGCGGGGGGTACTGCCCCTTTATTTGCCTTTTTTGGGCTCTGTGTCCATCTTGCATCCGTGGTCCAAAGTGTTTAAAGTCCTTAAAGAGTTTCTCCTCAACTTTTACTACCCCCCCCCCACCGTCTGCCGGACCTCATCCCATCATATCGACGCACGGCCTCGATTGGTCCGTTCCAGGTGTGATGGCATATTGACACATTTGGCAGCGGAAGCCCGTCGCCATGGCAAACAGTAATTGGCTAAGCCCCTTTTAACGGGGTGCTGTAGTGTGACTGGCCGTTTAGGGCAGCTGGCAGAGCCAATGACAGGCTTTTGTTCTCCCGTCATCCAGGCCCAGGCCTGTCGTCGTCACAGGGGAGAGGCGGACTGCCAACGCTAAATGACCTTGAGGGGATTTTGACAGTGGCCACACTCTGGGCTGTCCATTATGTAGCATATCCAGGGCTTCTCTTTGAAGAGCAGATCACACTTTATATATGTGTAATTAGAGGCGTTGCTGGGACTACGGCGCCTGGTTGTCATAGAGATGGGAGAAGTAAAAATGTTTATATTTGTATATAATTGCTGCTTTGAAATAAACTGCAAAAGGACCCTGTGATATGAATGATCTGCGATGAAGAGAACTGATTCAAAGGGTTTAGTTTAAGAAAAAAAAGTAATAGGACGCAGTTCAACAAAAAGAAAGAAAAAATATGAAGTGGCTTCCTGCCATAATACTTTTAATACCGGTTAATTAAGCCTTTTTACCACACTTAAAACCTTTCTAGGGGCCACTCTGGGGCTGACAGTACATTAGCACCAAAATGAAGAGAATGCTTTGCAGAAAACTAGGATTTAACCATTCAAATGAGTTTGAGCTTGACCTACAGTACAGGGTGATTTTAGGTTAGTGTTACTTTGTGATTCAAGTTCCCCAGCCGTCCTGTAAGCTAGTGTAATGTCGCCTGCGTCCTGCCTTTTGGCTCTGCCGGAACGTTCTAATAACTAATTCATAATTTCTAGTGCTGTGATTGTTTACGGCCATCCCTTTGCATACGGGAGCCCTGGCGTATCTACTGCTCTTTCTGTCTAAGACAAGATTCCAGAACAATCTACATCTCACACAGTTCCGGTATGACTGGCATCCGAAACGGGCCAACAATTTATTCTTCTTTTGTTATTCAGACGATGATCTGGTCACAAACGGGATTAACATTCGACGTCCATCTGTCACACCAGCCGCAGTTCCGCTCGCTCAGACGCTTGTGCTGACCTCTGCGGTGTCTCGTGTACGTTTCTAACCAAACAGTCCTCTGCTAAGCTGGCACGTAGCTGAAGATGGACATTCGGGACGGAAGTATTCTGAGCGTCCGTGAGTAAGAAACTCACAAAACCAGTTTCTGAACAGGACCCACACACCATCTCAAGACCCACACACCATCATTAGCAGCTCATGATCTCCCTAATCCATGGCATCGCCTCATTTTCCCAGTTTGTGGTATCCAACTGTGGGCTTAAACCATGTGACTGGACAGGTGTGAACCATCCATTCGACTCCTATGCTAAAAGGGGACTCTTCATTCATTGCATGTATAACCCTAATCCTACCTACGACACCCTTAACCCCTACCCAGCCCTAACCTTAACCATAAGTAATCAAACAAAATACAAGACTTTTGGCATAATTTATTTTTTTTATTATATCTCAGATTTTTATAAAATTTTAAAAAAAATTTACACAAATGTCCCCACAATGTAATGTATAGATAACCCCCCCCCCCCACACACACACACACCTCCACGCAAATATAAACATGACATCGTCCGAATACCCCTAAATTAAATGTTACCGGCACTGATAATATCATCTTTCTGGAATAAGTCTTTGTTCTTCTGGAGAACTCCAGTTATGAAAAGCATACCAAATATTTTACTTGGTTGTTATTGATATTGTCACTGCACAAATAGCTTTTAGTCATTTCATTGTGAAATAACATGTATATAAAGATTAAACGCATAAATCAATGTGTGACTTAAATATGAAATACATTAAAATATGGCCTTTTGATATACCTGGAAAACAGACCTGTAATCATAAATGGAATGTAATAGTAATTAATCATTACGGAGTGATGCTGCGTTATAACGGTGGTGACAGGCATAGCCTTGGGGCAGACACCTCGACTCACATGCGGCGCCATCATCTGTCAGTGACGTGGAACTGCAATGGATTCGCTTGTAGCCTGACAGATGGCAGGGGGCACCAGTGCGGTACCTCATCCGCACCAGATTTCTGCGATGCACCGGAATTGTTTTTCTAATGAACTGTGTGACACGGTTGCTCTCCAATATGGTAGCCATTTTTCAAGTTGTTCATATTTTTTCTTCCTACAAAATATATGATATTATATTTTATATTTAAATAGGGCGAAATCTATATTCGGATGTAGGTGTTTGAAATAATAATAAAGCCAAATGAAGATTAGTGGTCAGTGTCATCATCTGCTGAGAGACATTGATAAATTAGCTACGTTAGTGTAAATACAACTCCTTAAAAAGCTGCCTTTAATAAAACACACCTGATTTAAAAATATATCAATCATTTGCTTAGCTGCTGCTTTTAGGCTTTTAAGTTTTATTTTTTCGGCCTGACCTTTGCACAGACCTGTATATTTTCTTTTGTAGAGATTTCTCAGAGGGTCCAACACTAGGGTCTCTTCTGGGAGTGCAGCCCACACTTCTCACCTCCTTACATGTCATGTGACCAATCGACCACAAGTTCGGGACAGCCAGACCACCAGGGGGCAGGGCACTCTACCCTGCCCATAGATCCTCAGAAGGCTTGCTACCATAGATATTCCGGTTGTTTCAGGCGCCGGGGAAGTTGGACAGGTGAGGGGCAGTGTGTGTGGGGGAGGGTTGGAAGAGTTGCTGGCATTGTAGGCTGGTTTACTGGGATTACTGGGAGATGAGAAACATGTTTATTCAGATGGTGACACCGCATATAATGTAGACTGCCAAACCCTACAGTATGTCGGGCCACAGTGGGCTTACGACGTCAGACACACCTGTGCAGCTGTAGGAGGGGTGTACGGCCTGGCAGGGCGCCGTCTGCGTGCCTCGCAGAGAGACTGCTACAAAACAGACCTCATTCACGCTTGCCGAAACACGGCCATGCCCGCAAACACGCACCCCCACATCCTACCTGGGCACTGGCGGCCCAGTGCCGACTCATACGGATCCAACCGACGTTCTGAAGCAGGAAGATAGACCAAGGACTGAGCTCCGTTATCAAGAGCGGAGAAAAACAACTGCCAGATGCAAATTAACCGGTAGCCCGCATTTGGAGGTTTCTGGGCTGCATTGTACACCGTCGCAGGAAAGCAGCGCTTTTGTGATTTTAATGCCATTGCGTCGTCCCAGTATGGAACGGCAGCATTTAAAGTCGTACAACGTAGCCTGGAGCTAACAACCCTGCATTTGTGTCTCTCGAGGCTGGGGGAATTAAGAGTCCGTTCTGAGGCGAAGTGGTTGTAATCTATCCCCTAATCTTTCTCGCACCCATCCTGCCCTGCAGAGCAGCTGCGGTTCCCAGCAGACAGCGTCCGGGCCATCATCAGCATCTAAGTGGTCTTTATGGATGGTGGCTGTTGACAGGCTTGCTGGGACATCTGCAGTATGTGGCTGGGAAACGGCCCTGGCCAAGTGGCTGGCACGCGTTCAGGGCCGCGCTGCGGCGTGGCTCCCTGCTCCCTTTGTCAGCGAGACACCTTTTATGGTGGGATCTGGAGGTGGCGCTTCAGAGCCCCGCGCCGGCTGTTTGGGACGCCAATAATGAGGTGTATTGTTAACGCGGCCGGCGACGCAGCAGCCGCCCATGGCCCCATGCCACCACGGGGGACCGTTTCTCGCCCCCCCCCCCCCCCCCCCACCCAATCCCAGAGTCATGCATTGTGGGAAGCCGGGGATAATCCCATAATGCATGGCGTACGTTACATCCGCGGGTCTCGCACCAGGGGGGCCCCTGGCAGCGGCAGTCATGCTTCCAGGCCTAAGGGAGACCATCACTCTGCTTCCCAGAGTGATACCTGCACTGGTTTGCTGTTATTCCCAGTCCTCAACCTGCCTTCAAAGTAACGTTTCTGAGATAATTGCCGCAGCACCACTGTCTCCACGACTGACCTGAGCATGATGCTGAGAAACTATAACCTGTTTACTTTCCCCGATTACGTCACTGCGGGCAGACAGTCTTCCTCGCCCGGCCGCCTGGGTATTTGAAAGGCCCTGACGCTTAGCTGTCATACACAGACCCCCAAGCTCAAACAAAACAGCATACTGTAAATAAACACAAGCCCCTGCAACCCTCGGACAGAGGAGAATCCCCGCCGCGTGGAACATTCCAGGACTACAGAGGCACAACCATCAGTAGGAAATGGTGCCGTAAAGTCAGCAAGGGAATCTGCTCGAGGATTTTTGCGTGGCTTGCACGGTAATAAAAGACAGACCTCACAACTATGAGTTTACCTCGGAGGGACAAAACCTAACGCAGTTTGGGCCGTTTCCAAATCTGCAGAGCCGTGCCATCGGAAAGTTTAAAGCATTTCTGTTTTTTTTCTTGTGACAGTTGAGGTCTTAGTGGTGGGGGGTCTTTCCTGCATGGGCATGTCAGTGACACCATGTACTCTGCACCTCCTTCTCAAAGCCCTTCACCTTATTTAACCTCCTACGCAGCTCTTGCACACGCTAAAACAATCACCGGCAGCCCTCCTCCTTCCCAAACCAGCACCGCACTGGAGGATCTGAGAGGGGTGTGCCTGGGGCTGGAGGCGCATAGAGAGAACGTGGCCTTGATCTCAGCTAGACCTGAAGGCCGAAGGCCCAAGTCGGAACCATCAGGAGAGCCGCTTGCTGGGAGATCCGTGAGGATGGGCGGGGGGCGGAGAACTTCGACGCGATTTTTAACGCGATTTTTAACAGGTGACACGGCAAGCCTCCACAAAAAAGAGAGAGGGAGAGAGAGAATGGACGCGCGCACACCTTTCAAAGAGCTTCAGGTGGTTCTCTCGTCTCACGATTAGCTGCAGCTGCACAAACTATGCTCGATGAATCACTGGGGCTAGTTTTTGGGAGTGCGCCCAGTTCAACACTACTCGATGATAAATGGTTCATGGCATGTGAAGGAAGAGGACGGGCTGTTTGAATGAATCACTCGCAAACAAATTATATTTGTAGCAATTAGCTCTCAGTAGCTATTCAATTATTTTTTTTTTCGTTCAGTTTTCAATTTTGGAAGTTAAAAGTTTTGAATTTAGCTTTCCAGCCTAGTTTTGTCACGTGGGCCGACGTACCCACGGGATGGTGGAAAATAAACTCGAAAGGAAAACGTTAGACAGTAGCCTGTCCAAATACCTGAGTCGTTCGTGAATGTGATTTAAGAGGATAAATTACATTGACGCCGATTCATTCTCCGCTTTCTAATTTAGAAGCAGTGGGAGGCTCAGTTAGACGCTGGCGGACTGAGTGAAGCCTCAGCGTGCTTATAATTATGCTTTAAGATATTTTTTATTCACACCTTCATGATCGTGCATCCAAATAAAACATCCTCAGATGGGTAGTTTGGCTTTTATTGGATGACATCATAATTTTTGCCCTGTGACCCTGACCAGGATATGAGAAGATGATCTATAGATGAATTGATTGATTTTCTTTTTTATATATGGCTTCATATTTTCATTTATTTATATACATATATATGACTTTATATGTCTTCTTATAATTAAAGACATCTCGGACATTGCAGATCTGTGAACCTATGCAGATCTATGTAGTGTATGGGACTGCAGGCAGTTTATTAAGGAATACAGATTCACCAGATAACAAAGAGCGCAGAGTATTTCCAGATATCTGCCGAGGAAGAGGTTCATCATGGCATTAGCACCCTCTTATCGCAACCCTGCCTTTTATTTCGGCTGGAAAGAGTACAATTTTTTTTTCCTGTGCATGATAGATTAAGTGTTCCTGGAAAGAGGAGAAGAGGGTGGCTTTCTGACTGATGCCCTGCACCGTTTCAACCCCAGTGTTCAGGCACTGGAGGCATTTAGTGGAAAAAAAGGCAGAGAGGTGGATTTGTAGACATTTCCCAGAGTATACTGGATCTATGCTGCATACATCACACGTCCAGCAATTTTCTTTACAGGTTCCCACTGGCAGAAAGCTGTACCCCACACTCTCGCCCCAAGCAGTGAGTCTGGGATTAGCTAACGATGCGGGGGAACATCGAGGAGGCGGCATGAATTAGCGTCTATGTGTAAAAATAGACGCTCACCTCACCCCGAGAAAATGTGGCAGTGGAAATCTGGGACGTGCGGACAAACGTCTGCTTTAATATCCCCGGCGCAGAGAAATAAGAAGGCGGATTATTATTTAATGCTCATTTTTAATGGAGCGTTCCCGCTTGGGCCTGATTGGGGCGGCAGCCTAGCGCTCGCGGCGGCTAAAGGCTCCCCACAGCTGGACAACAGCTGGGACGCCACGCAGGTTGAAACACCAACAAAAATTCAAGGGCGCAACCTTAAATGAAGTTACAGGCCGTGCTCTGGCTCCTTTCTGCGCCGCTCGCCTCGCTTAAGCTGAACCACATTTTGCGGGCGGACTTAAGGCGGCCTGCATCGCTCTGCTCCTTTCATTCTTTAATTTCGGAAAAACCGCCATATTAATCTCGAATTAAGGAAAACAAAGGCCCCACTGTGCAGTAACCGATGCCTGTTTCCTGCTGCTTCTCCTCTTACGACAACCGCCGGGGATAAACACATACTTACGCGAAAAGCAAAGCTGCAACTATTACAGGCAGAAATAAATTACACTCTCCCTCGGCGAAAAACTGCGCTCCTGAGTCTGCTGCCGTTGGATGTTTGCTGCAGTCATCCGAGAGGCGAAATTGAGCCCCTTTTCCAAAGGACGGGGGGTAAAAAAAGAGCTAAAAACAGGCATAATCACTCTCATCTCGGATCGTGTGCGATATGACAAACACTTTCGGCGCAACAGAGACTTGTCATAAATTAAGGCCTTGTTTCCTGGATAATAAACGGAGAATGAAACCCTGTGGTAATCTGGGGGAATTGTGCGGGGAATTGCATCTTAATTAAAACGCGCGTGACTCATAATGTGGTAGAGCGTAAACACAAACAGAGGAGAATCCCGGGGACGTGGGGGGCGCAGTGATGTACGGCTGGCCCATGTCCCGATGAGGAAAGCGGGGCAGGTGGGAGGGTCCAGGAGCAGCCTGGGACTCTCACAAGAACTTCCCCGGGTTCTGATCTCGGCTCTCTGCTCTTATTATGGTTGCACTTCTTTCCTCTGCACTGAAATTCATCGGAATGCAGGAAGACGACCTCCTTGCTGCTGTAGACCATTCATTAAATTTCCTTAATTATGTAACTATGCAATTCTTTCATTATAATGCCACAGAGAAATTATGACAATGTTATAAAATTTAATTCAAACGGTATTCCTCATAGATAAAAGTCATTAATAAATATAGTTAAATAAACTAGAGGCTGGATTCATTAGAGATCAGTCACTCCTCAGGGCCGGAGGTAGAATAAAAAAATGCCTGAGGACATAAAGGACTGAGGTCAGCTTCTTCTGCAGCTCTGTGATGTGGTCGATTTGCATGAAACTGTGAAACTCCGGCTGGACTTTCAACCATAAGTGACTGAGCAAATGGGGTCGATTTACATGCAATGGCATTTCCTCGGAAGTTTGGATTTTCCTCTCGTTTGCTGAGGGAGAATTCCAGGAAGCTGATGTGCCTGCATGGGAAGAGAGCTTCTGAGGGACCACCCCAGCAGGTAACAGGCAGGCCCTGTGACTGCCTAGATGACGGTGGCTTCACGGCTAGAGTCAGAAAATAAAACCTACTCAATTTTACCTTTTATGATTTTTCAAGGTATCTGATGCCTCCTCACCCTAAGGACCTGATACGCTTTCGGCGATTAGTAAAACGTTATCAGTTGATTATGAGGCATCTCTCATTTTCCGCATTCCTCTGACCCGCCTTGGCACTGTGTTCGCATTCTTGGGCCTTACTGAATGGGGGCGGAGCTACTGTGACTCTTCTTCATTTGCTGCTTCTCTGACTCGTTTCGGTGACCTTTCTGCAGCAGCGTGGCCAAGCCGGATGCCACCTCACGTCCGCTATGCAGTCAGCTTCCTTACTGTCCCGCCTGCGCGCAATGCTTCTGAGATCGGACCAAAAACACCGGTCCTGTGTGTTGCACCAGAATCTAGCCCCGGTCAAGCTAAGCAGTGGAGGTGGTACCTTTCGCCGGGATGCCGGTGTACTCGAGCCCCCGTCTCGGCTGCCCCGGAGCAGTGCTTCCATTGCAGTTATTGCGGCAAAAGCTTGCGGTAAAGCGCGCCGGGCGCATAAATCAGGACCCCGTGGATCGGCATGCGTTTCTCCGATCTCCTGGGCTTTCAGCGAGAAACACAGCACTTCGGCAGGCGCTGCTAGGGATGCGTTTTGGGCTCAGTCCAGCGGGTTTTACTGACTGATTAATTTATTCGCGTGCGCCCGGGATGGATGCAGGAGGGGGTGGAATTAGGCCACGTTCACGGCCCCCCCCCCCTCGCCCAGTGTGTCTCGGGGAGGCTTACCCTCGCCAGGCCCGGTGCCAGGCCCCTCTTTCACTAACCTGCATATGGCGTGATCCATGCAAATGTGCGTCGCTAGATAAGGGACCGGGGATGATTGATGTCAGCACATGGCTCCGCTCGCGAGGCACCGTCGCGGCGATTTCCGCGCTACACCAGCCACAGAAGGCGGGAACAGCATGCGGTACACTTCGGCCCGAAAGATGCTCCGGAGCCTCGCCGCGACCTCTGCCCCGGAAAGCGAGGAGGGTGCTGCACGATTGCTACGCCCACCGCAAGAAACCGGCCGAAGACGGGTAGTGCACGGGCGCGCTCGTCTACGAAACATTCAAGCCGAAAAACGCTAACGTAAATAACAAAGTATGCGTTAAAAAAGGCCGTCTAATTACACACGTTTGAAGCACTTCCCAGAGCTGACTACAATGCTGGATGGATTCTCTCTCTCGCTCTCTCGCCCGTCTGCTCGTCCTGTATGACGCGGCCCGATCAGAACCAGCAAACGAGCAGCTCTCCATCTCCAGGGCCAAGAAGCCTGGCACAGGCCCAGCAACTGGCCTGACTCTCTGATTTCAGTGCCTCGCTATCCAGCTCTACCGCTGTAGCCATGTGATTAAAAGCACCGCTGTTGCCACACCTAGGGAGGGGG
>JAODKM010000016.1:8069681-8080300 GCA_026780845.1 Petrocephalus sullivani | reverse complement strand
GGGGCCTCGGGGGGCCTTCGGTGGAAACCGGGGCCAGACCGGGGGGCCGGGGCCCCCCCCCCCCCCGGGACCAAGTACCTGCCCCCCGGCCGGGGGGGGGGGGGGGGGGGGGGGCTTTAAAAAATCCACTGGGTGGGGTGATGAGGTCGGGGTGGAAGGGGGGGTTCGAAGAGAAATGTTAGAGGATAGATGCGATCAACTTCTCAGGCTCACGCGCACCTGGCACTTACTGGCGGGAGACGCGCACCCTTGCTGGGCATTTTGCTGGACGCCTCGCTGGGCCGGGGGCCTGATAGGATTAACTGTGCTTCGGTGCAGATGGACCACCAGCCTGGCACCTCGTAGATGGACCCGAAAGGAGGGGCACCTATCGGCCACGCCGCTTTTGTGCATTTCAAGACAATTAAACATCTAATTGCCCCGGCATTCGGAAGCGACTGCGGCGGCTCTCAGATCTCACCTCGTGGGCCTCCGCGGGCAGCCGCGTCTAATGTGCGCCGCCATGTTCCCTAATGCCCGGCACATCTGACCCACGGCGCCTCCCCCTGCTCCTTTTACCTTCTATTTCGCTGGCGTCAATAAAATGTGCCCTGTGTAAATATTGCCTTCCATTGAAAGGGCTTTCTGTAAATATTAAAAGCCGGACTGACGGACTTAGCCCACTGCGGCTGACTCCGGAGCCTCTCACCCCCCCGGGGGCCATTCAGGGCCGAACAGAGCTCCTCTGTGACACACGCAGGCACCCCCTGCCTGCTGTGTTTGTGCAGCAAATTTTATTTCCTCCCCTTTATTCGCACACTGATTCGTGTTTGCTGTGCAATTTTGTCCCTTAATATGTACACTATTTTTTTCACTTCTTTAAAAAAAAGAAAAATATTTCCAGTCTTCAGAATGTAGCGTATAACATGGCATGAGTAGAAAGGGCTCCACTAGGCAGCTAGGCTGAGCTTCCAGTGAATGCTGAGCTGCATGTGTGAGCAGGACTGGAGCAGGAGCTACACAACAATGATGTAATTACAAGGTGCAGCATTCACCCTCTTTATTGTCAGGGGCCACATTGGACATGATAGCCACTTGTTTATAAAAGTCTTTGGTTGTTTGTGAGGAATCATATGCTAAATGCTTGTACCTCCACTTGAATAAGTATCCTTCCGACTTCCAACCTCTTCTCTTGCCACAGATCAGAGGCTTGGGGTTGGAATATGTTGTTTGCAGCTCTGCTAGAATAAACAATAAACTTTTCCATCGCTCAACCTCTAAACCAAAGCAGGTGATTTATGTGACCACTTGATTGTCAGCGAAAAAAATAAATAAAACAATTTCCAGGTTTCCCCACTCTTGATATGCAAATTTTAGAGCAGAGTCTGCCTGCAGGTGCATACGTTGGTGGTTTGCATTAAAATGTTGCGATTCAGAGGAATGCGGCGCGTTTTTTTCGTTACGACATCTGACCACGCAGGAGGGCAATGTTGCAACCTTGTCTCAAGAATACGGATCGCCTTAAATCTGCGAGATAAAAGACGCTGAGAGCAGCTGGGCGTGATGGGAGTGCGTTCCCTTCTTTTGCCTCCAGGTTGCTCTACAGATCCTGGGTATGTGACAGATATTTGAAAGCATTAAAGGGACCTATTGTTAGGTTAAAAATCAGAGATCGAGAGAGTGCTCATGTTTTGGGCGTAACCTGGGCTCACAAGAGTGCATTATGTGTGTAAGACGTGCAGCCCGGTTCAGGAATATCTCAGGTATCGCGACTGGAACAATATTATCGGGGGCCGAGGGATGTTCGTCTGGAATACAATGGTGGTTCAAGGGTAATCCATGGCACAAATCCCGTAGACTGGCACTGCTGTGCCACCTGAGGCTTGAGAGTCATGGCTGTACTCTGGTTTTTCATACGGACACACTTGTGTCATCCGATGCCCCCGAAAATGAAAAATTATAACAAAAAATGTGATTCCCAGGTTAGATCTAAGATATCCTCATATTGTGTGGCTGTGTGTCAGAATGTGACGAGCAAGCAAAAAGACTCAAAGTGTATCACGTTTCTCCTGGAAATTCTTTTCAGTTACCTGAGTAGGTTACCCCGGAGCAGTAATACCGATCCGATCGAGTCAAGGGGGAAACTGCAAGGTGTGTTCACGTGTGGGAGCTCCCAGCTTCCAGAAGCTTCAGGTGGTGTCTGCTCTGAAGTGTACGATCCCACAGCAAAGCAGGCACCCCGCCTAGGACTCGCCGTTCCCATGCTCCGGTTTCTTCCTGGTCTATCTCGAACGGCGCCCTCCGAGGTACGGGGGAACGTAAATATACAGCGAAGTCCTGCTAGAGAATATTTGTCTTTCTGTGGTCGGAGACCCTCAACACTGAAACCCAAACCCCCTCTCTCCTCTAGCCGGCCCGGTCCGTCGGTACTGTACATATCAGGCGGATTAGGGGGATGAAAGAATGCCACCGACTGTGAAATTGCCCGATTCCTTATCGGGGACATCGAGCGCAGCTGTGTAAAATTCGTAATCTTCCCGTTGGGCCAGAGAAGGTTCCGGGCATTGCGGGGGGGAGGTTCAGGCTGGAGGTCGGGTTGGGGGGACACGGATGGTGGGGGGATGGATCTCTCCTCCTAGCTCTGCCCCCTACCGCTCGCCCTGGGCCCAGATTAACCACAGTAGTGTTTGCTTTTCACTAGTGATTCCTCCAGAGCGCACGGGTCCGAATCCGTCGCCGGCGCTTCGTTTACGTGCGGGATTTTAGCCCGACCTCCTCCCTCTCCTACTTAATTACATACATTGTTTTGACATCTCTGACATTTCTTTAATGGTGCCAAAGCGTATCTGACAGGCAGCGTTATACATACAGTATATAAGAGGGGCAGACTTTAACGTCGGATTTCGGGGGGGGGGGGGGGGGGGGGGAGGCTTTGACGGGGGGGGGTCGGAGTTCACAAAGTACAAATACAAATGACCGAACACAGCATGTATGCAGGACGGATCCAGGTTACTGGGGGACGGAACACTGCAATATACATACTTTTTTAGACTAGAGGCAGGTGGTATAAATCAATATGAAGAAACCCAGTTATATGCGGATAGTTGATGGCCACGGCTCTCCTTTCACATCACACTACAGCCACAACAGGTGATAGCAGATTCGAGGGGTTACAGCAGTGTCTCTGTCATCATAGTGCTAAGACAGTCAAGCAAAATAATAAAAACCCAAACACAAAGGCTGGATACGTTTGTGAGTCTGTTTAAAACTCCAAGGCTGTAGAATAGTCAGTCCTACAAGCGCACTTGTGATTGAATGGTTGCAGGTTCGACTCCCCAAACAGCAAGGTACCACTGAGATACCCTGAGCAAGGGACCGCCCCAAAGCACTGCTCCCTGGGCACTGAATTAGCTGCCCATTGCTATGTCACAATGTCCCATATGGGTTAAATGCAGAGGACACATTTCGTTGTTGTGCACTGTGTGCTGTGGTCGGTCAACAATGACAGCGATTAACCACTTTCAACTTCAACTGTAGTCAACATTCATCAAAAGAGGATAGTTCTGCATTAGAGTTATTTGAACAAAGAATGCTTTAGAAACCTCACAAGGGTAGTTTCAGATCTCCAAATCTCTATGTCACACAAAAGGAACAGAGAAAAAGTATAGTTCAAACAGACAAAATCCTGACGGTGGTAGATCAGATGAAGTACTTCAGTGTTACTGTGCAGTGAAGAGCACAAGTCCACAAATGAAAATTACCTTGGGAGCAGTTCAGATCAGAAGCAAATCTTACACCTAGGGTAATGGAGCTTAGGCATACAGTTCTTGGTGTTGCACAGTGTTTAGATTTGTTAATCCAGAATTACATTAAATTTGTTGTGAAATACAAACCAGGAAGTCTGCCTTCGTAGTCTACACTTACGAAAAAATTCAAATAAACATTCATAAGCAATTAATGATGCTATAAAGTGACTTTCCAAAACTCACACAGTTCGTGGGATATATTTGTGAAAAAAACATTGTGGGGACTTGGTGAGTTTTTGAAACTTAACAAAAGTCCTTCGTTGGATTACGCGAGATTTTGTAACATATGATAAGGAAGCCTAGGCTGTCTCATTGCTCAAACGACAAAAAATGTACTGAATTATTTTTGGAAAATTGCTGCAATTGTCAAGAACTGTATGGAGTAATAAGCCAGTCCAGTTGTCTTTTACATAAATTAATGACAGACTGGAGAAATTTGATGAATTTTATAATAATTTGATACTTTTTACATGGCATACAGTGCACATTGTGTATTGTGAATGCCTTAGCTAAACATCCTTGGAGTTCAGAAACATTCATAAACCACTGGGAAAAAAGACATGAACAGACAATAAGGAGTTTCAATGCAAATATGTTTAGAACAAGTCTTTATAGACGATAGAGGATCACTTAAGGACATTAATTTACTCTGTTTGATATGAATCAGACAGCATGTAATAAATCAAAAGCCTCCTAAATCTTTCAGAAATCTGTAACATTTGCTGCAGCTTACTTGACAGTGATATACAATATTGAAGAATTTTAGATTATATAACTGAATTCTAAACTATTCTTTTCTAGAAAAAACGTTAAATTGCACGAAAAGCCCTAAAAAGGCTTTTTCTGAGGTATAGCACCAGTACCTGTCTACAGTTACCTAAAACTGTGCTTCATTTATTTATGCCTGTGCACTCAAATAAAACTAAGACAGTTCCACCTCTCAGATGCATTTTATTGGATTGCCGTTCACAGTAATGTACAGGAATTTTGGCTTCAAAATAATTAAACCTGTTAGATCAGTGCTCATATTTTAAGTGACACCTTATTGGTTTTGCCAAATTTCAAGTAAGAGAACCCGGATCAATTTCCTTACTACTCATTAACGTGAATGATGTCATCAGTACCCCCGTCCAGCATAAATAGGAAGGCGTGCTGAATGGTGCCCACTCTTTATTAAAGACATTCTTCTGCAGCGTTTCTATAGAGACAGTGGCTGAGAGAGGGAAACTGTGCAAAGGGAGATATGTCACATATATGCTGAGTGCCAGTGGGTCCTGATCTATGTCCGATATTTCTGTTAGGGCAGCATACAGATGTAACTTTGCTCCTTTTATGGTACTGCCAGAACTCATAAAATACCTGACAGGTGGATTCGGGGCGGAGGATACCGAATGTAATTCCAAACAGGCCGCGACGAGTGCTGAAAACTGATCTATTCAAGCCAGGGTTGGCAAAGTCCACTTATAATACACTTTGTATAGGGTTAAATGCTTTGCAGATACGGATTTAATATTTAATATGAATTTAATGTCAAAATGGTAGATCAATTGAAAAGAAGCTGTTTATGTATTGTATATTCATTTAATAGAAAATTGTTCTGCATATGTAAATTTCTTAATGCTTTAGGACTTATAACACTGTGAGGACCAAATGTCCCCACGATGTGATCAAATTTTTACATTTTAATCCATTTTTAACGTATTTCTAAAGACATTCCAACAGCATTGCCACTGGAATTGATTTTTTTTTTGCTTTATTAAAATCATCCATCCATCCATCCATCCATCAATTATCTGCCGCTTATTTGGGGTCGGCTTGCAGGGGCAGCAGCCTAAGCTTGGAGGAATACCAAGGCGCTCCCAGGCCAACCGAGAGATTCTCTCCAGCCTCCTCACAGGGAGCCAACCTGGGGGCATATAGATGCCCGAACCACCTCAACCAGCTCCTTTCGATTTGGAGCCGCGGCTCCACTTTGAGCTCCCCCAAATGTCCGAGGCCCTCTCTAAGGCTGAGCCCAGCCACCCTGCGGTGGAAACTCATTTCAGCCACTTGTATCTTTAATCTCTTTCTTTCAGTCATTACCCAGAGCTCATGACCATCGGTGAGGCTGGGAACGGCAGATCGACCAGTAAATTGGGAGCTTCATCTTCTGGCTCAGCTCCCTCTTCACCAAAACAGAACGGTACTGCGTTCACATTACTGCAGACGCTGCCCCGATCGCTCTGTCCATCTCCCACTCCCTTTATCCTTCACTCCTCTCCAGTACACCGGCAAAGACCTTCCCAGGGAGGCTGGGGAGCTGGAACACATCTCCTTTCTTAAAGATCGGGACCACCACCCCAGTCTGCCAGTCCAGAGGCACATTCCTCAATGTCCACGCAATGTTGAAGAGGCGTGTCAGCCAAGACAGTTCACAAGATCAAAAGCTTTCAAGAACTCAGGGCAAATCTTATTCACCCCCTGAGCCCTACCACTGAGCAGTTGTTTGATTACTTCAGTGACCTCAGCCCCAGAAAGGCAAGTCCTCTTCTTAGTCTTCAAGCTCTACTTCCTCCAAGGAAGGTGTATTAGTGGGATTTAGGAGATCCTCAAAATATTCCTTCCACCGCCCGACTATGTCCCAATTTGAGGTCAACAGCTCCCTACTCGCACTGTAAGTTGCATGGCTGAAGCCTTGCTTCCCCTCTTGAGTCGTCTGATGGTTTTCCAGAACCTTCCCAAAGTCCTTCTCCATAGCCTCACCAAACTCCTCCCACACCCAAGTTTTTCCTTTAGCAACCACCAGAGCCACTTCCCGCTTGGCCTGCCGGTGCCTGTCCACTGCTTCCGGAGTCCCACGAGCTAACCAAGCCCCGAAGGCCTCCTTCACCCTGACAGCCCCCTTTACTGCTGGTGTCCATCACCAGGGTACGGCAGTTGCCACCGTAACTGGCACTAACAACCTTACTGCCACAGCTCCGCACTGACATCACTATACTTTTGGGTCTACCAGGTCTATCCGGCGTCTTCCCCTACCATCGGATCCAACTCACCATTGTCAGTTGACAGCTCAGCTCCTCTCATCACTCAAGTGTCTAAAACATACGGACGCAGGTCCAATACGATTACAAAATCGATCATTGAACTGCGGCCTTGGGTGATCTGGTGCCAAGTGCACTTATGAACACCCTTATGCTCGAACATGGTATTCGTTATGGACAAACTGTGATTAGCACAGAAGTCCAATAACAAATCACCGCTAGGATTATGATCGGGCAGGCCGTTCCTCCTGACCATACCCTTCCAGGTTTCACTGTCGTTTACCACATGAGTATTAAAGTCCCCCTGCAGAATAATAGAGTCCCCAGATGGGGCACCTTCCAGCACCCCCTCCAAGGTCTCCAGGAAGGTTGGATACTCCAAACTGGTGTTTGGCGCATACGCACAGACAACCATCAGAGTCCTCCCTCCAACATGAAGTCAGCGGGAGGCGACCCTCTCATCCACTAGAGTATACTCCAAAGCACTGGCACCAAACCTGGGGGCTATGAATAGCTCCACCCCAGCCCGGCGCCTCTCACCATGGGCAATTCCAGAATGGAGAAGAGTCCAGCCCCTCTCCAGGAGTCTGGTTGCAGACTCCGAGTTCTGCATTGAAGTGAGCCCAACTATATCTAGTTTGTACCTCTCTACTTTCTGCGCCAGCTCAGGCTCCTTTCCTACCAAAACTGCCTACAGCCACTTTTGGTAATCGTCAATCAGGCCGTCGAGGCCGCTGCCTTAGACTGCCCCCCAATCGCACCCGACCCCCACGGCTCCCCTTGCAGGAGGGTGGACCCATCTTGGTTATTCAATGCCTGGCCGGGCCCCATGGGTAGAGGCCCAGCCACCAGGTGCACTTCCCTCAAGGTCCTGCCCCAGGCCTGGACCAGGGCAAGGCCTCAGACCCCCAATCCGAGATGGGTAACATGGTCCTCATGTATAGCCATCATGAGGGTCTATAAGCTGATCACCTAGGTTCAGTTTGCGTTGCGAGACCCTACAAGGGGCAATTGCCCCCAAAAACATAGCTCCTAGGATCATGGAGGCACACAACCCCCTGCACCATGATAAGGTGGTGATCCATGGAGGTAAAATTATTGCACAACATAAAAAAAATTGTATGCCTGTGAGCTTTGATAAATAGTTAGTCAATCAATAGATAAATAGAGAAATATTTACTTCTATATTTGGCATTTGCAATTGATGCAACAATCAAATATAATTGATTTTTTTTTTTATCAGATAAAAATTGTATACCACATATGACAGCACTGGTCTGGCAGTGTGTCGTTACAGAGGAACATATATACTCTGCAATCTGCTGAAAGGAGTCAGAAAGCAGGAGACAGTTTTTGCTTTCTGTTAGCTGTTTATGTAATTATACACCCAAGGTTGCGTATTTAGTGAAACTACAGTTGAATGTTTTTGTGATGGACAGTGTAGAAACCCCCCTTGAATGTATTTTTGAATCTTTGAAAGACTTGTAGATTACAGAAGCCCTGCGTATAGACAGAAATAGGCATAAAAATGTAATGCCTTATTCTTAATGCATCAGTGAACTATTAAAGACAGCGTGTTTCCAGGAGAAGGTGTCCTTGCTTTGAATTAATTCTAATTGGACTATTTCATGCCGAATTTCATTGATAATTAAATCGATTCTATCTCTGATCACAGAGAAGAATTGAACTGAAGGCTTTCTCCGTAAAGTTCTCAGACTCTCCTCACACATTACGCCCTTTTATTCATTTTGGTTGTCTGAGTAGCACAAGATTTTTAATTAAAACTGATAAAGCAGCAGTGGATTTTGAGATCATGGAGGAGAATCTGCAGATTAACTGGGTTATTAACAGTGCGTGATAAGACAAAAAAAAATTAAGACCTTATATGGTTTATATTCATAGATTTAAGTAATTATGTGTTTAAGCATATCTTCTGGTTAATTACACAGAATTAGTACAATGCAGGCTTTGTGTTAATAGCTACAGTTATAGGTTTGAAACATGCAGGAGGCAGGAGGTTATATTCTAAGCACAATCAGAATGACCCACCGCAGGGGCCATCTCAGTCATTAAAGCTGCTGACTTTGTCCTAGGATGAAAAAGTTTGCCTGTTTTACATGTCTAGTCACTGAAGTTAAAGTGCTGTGTATACACGTCCTGCCTATCTCACGCTACACCTTCTCTACTACCCACACAATGAAAGGTAACTTTCACACCCTCCATCTGACACGGCACCTATACCTCAGAGAGAGCAGACCTAGCTGGCCGGGGTGTAGGTGAGGACTGCACCATGTGCACCAATCCACACACCTCATGCACTGGTCAGGTGACTGTCAGCAACCAATCATTCCACTGAGGAATTATTTTCATGTTGCCATAGCTGTGACTCATTCCAGTTGGTGTGTTATGACATCAGACACATCTGACAACCTGAATCGGTGTACCATGCAAAAACAAAAAAAAAGTACAAAATTGATATCCTGCTGTCAGCAAAATGAAAATATATTGACTCGTAGTGAACATGCCAGATTGAGCTTGGCTAGCCAGTTTTCAGCCTTAGTTAGGGTGCAAACATTACAAAGCCTGGCTTTTACGGTCATTGGAGAGGCAGATTCGCATAATGTAATAATTTGCCTGCTGTCATAGTTCCTCTCTAAACGAAAAAAAAAACATCAGTTAGTCCTCACTCCTTCGTTGAGTTCTTAATTTCCAAAACCCGACCCCACCCAAGGCTCTCCGTGCTCGAGGAAGACGCCTGTCTTGTGGGACAGAGGATAAAGGTGAAAGTGGAAACAAAATTATTCAGTAAAATCATAGTGGAACATAGCTGCATATACCCAACAATTCCTGCTAGCAAGGTAGCTCTGTGGTCAGCACTGCTGGAGTGTATGTGGCCATCCGCTAGGGACTTTGGTCATTTGGGTCTCTGAATTACTTATACCCTGCAGTAGACTGGCATTGCATCAAGCACACGCTCAGCCTTGTTCCCTCTGCTCCCTGTGATACGCTCCAAACTCATCACAACCATGTACTGGATAAGTAGCTATGGAAGATGGATGAATGGATGAATAGAATTCTTAAACGCTGCAGCTTTTCCCCATATTCCCCACCCATTTCTCAGGTCCACACTTTGTTCTCCATTTGCAGGCATATCAGGCCCTGACAGACCTGTGCTGCGCACAGTAGCCTTTGTGTGTCAGGGACTTGTAGGTATTGCTCTTCTTGCCTTGCGATGTTTCAGGGAGGACCTGGAAAAAGTCAGTCCCATCGACTCCAGGTCCTGATTTCTAAAGCAGTGAGCCTTTCACTGTCAGAGTATTCCCAGCTGATGTCATGCAGGTGAGCTAGTGCTGATTTAATGCATCCCTAAAAACATTCCAACAACATCGCCATTGGAATAGATTTTTTTTTGTATTATTAAAATCATCGCATAACATGAAAAATGTGTATCCCAGTGAGCTTGGCTCAAGTCAGTCCGAGGTATTCACAGTCCTTACAGTACAGGTACAGGGAGCACAATGTTCAATTTTCCATCCCTTACTGGGGCCTTTTCCAGGGTTTGAGGAAAATTATTCTGCATCTCCAATGTGATCTCACCCCTTCCGCCACCAGCTCTCATCGTGCTCTCTCTATAGTGCAGGCACTTTCTGCAAGCGGAACACAGTCAAGTCCCGAAACAAAAGGCATATTCTCACTACGGCGCGTAATGGCTGTGCACTAGCAGCGAGTGTGCCATTTGACATCCTGCTCGTAACTGATTGCAGCGTTTCTTGGATTTGACATAGCCAAGCCCAGGAAATTTGAGTTTAGCATA
>JAODKM010000016.1:8044114-8069581 GCA_026780845.1 Petrocephalus sullivani | reverse complement strand
GAGGTCTTACCTTCTGTAACTGAGCCTGAGGGCAGACACAGATCATCCGGGGGGGAAAGGGAGGCGGCTCCGGACGGGTTTCGATTCATTGCAGCAAAAGAAAACAGATCAATTAAGTAATAGCAGGAGCATTCGAGTCAGGAGGACGGGTTCGAATAAAAGCAGCAGATGCCAGTGTGAAGCTCTCGTTTCTAAGACACAATGAGCGCAAGTGGGGATGTGTAGATGGCTCAGTGCCATGTGTCCAGCTGGCTTTCATTGAAACAGCGGGTAGGGCCCAGGTAGAGGGCTTCCATGCTGTATGCTTAACAGTTTGCCCTGTAGTTTTATATCTGAGGCAAAATAAAAATGTCACCTCTGTAGGTGAACCTAAAAATGCGAATGCAAACGCTGAATTTAGTCAGTAGGAGATATACAGGCATAGTGGAAAAGGCTGGTCTTGTGAGTCTCCTTTTGTCTATGAAATATCTTCAACATCTTGTTCAGAAGTGTTTATTTGTTTTGACCCCTATATGGAGTCTTACACTGCCCTCTAGTGTCCGACTTTATGTTCCCATCCGTCCGGCCTTCTATAGTGCACCCAGTGAAAATCACCAAACCATGTCGTTTTTCTGGGAAGAATTTTCAAGGAATTTCAAGAGTAAATTATTTTATGATGCACAATAAAAATAAGGCAAGGGTTTGAATAAAATATTTGTATTCATTTCTCTCTAGTAAGGCACTTCTGATTTGCTGCAATTTTCCATGTGAACTTAAAGGTGACGCCACAGAAAATGTGGTATTGATTCACACTGAGATATTTATACAGCCGAGGAACTAAGCTGGTCATTCAGCTTATTTTGAGGACACACTGACGTCACTAAAAAGGCTCTCTGGTACATAGGTGCCGAAACGTTGTTGCCTGAACATCGATGACAGCTAGCCGCTTGACTTAAGCCATGAAGTCAGACCAGACAGCGGTCGTCATGGGCCAGACAGACTCCTTATTTATTATGCTGAAATCAGTATTTTGAGACATATGCAAAATTTAATATCTGCTGTTTAAATTAGCAGAAAACTGGAGGCAGGATCTGAAGTTTGTCGTTTAAATAGAATGGAAAGTGGCAGGGCAAAGCCCTTGCGAGCCCTTACCAGCACCACCAAACAGCTGCGATGCCTTTCAGCCAGAATGTTCTCATGGACTTTACTGAATACCTCTGACCTGGTACAAAATGCTTCCCAAAAGGTCGCCAGTAGTGGCAGTAATAACAGCTCTGACCTTCTATTTGTAGTTATATGTTTTGTCACAAATAAAAAACGAGCAAAACCCACTGAAAATAAACTACCTATAAGCTAATATCTGGCAGGACTACGCATAATAATGTCAGACTATGATTTGAAACATGAGGTAATAACTTTTCCCAGATTCCTAAATGAAGGGTCTTTCTGTTCCTCTTGCCAGAAATTCGGAACATATTTAATGTCTGATAGCAGAGATACGCAGTGATGCTCTGTGTTTGTTTGTGAGTGATTCTTTGTGTGTGTTTAAGGTTTTAAATGGAAGATTCTAGTGGCATCTGTTTGCCATTTGATAAAGCAGCTTGTTTGAGCAGCTGAATTTAAACTCCAACTGACAGCTGCGGGACAGATTAGGGACGATTCTCTGTGTCCCACGAAGAATTATTACCATTTCTTCAAGGACAAGAGACAAATATTTGTAAATTATATACATATCTCAGGATAAGCAAATAGGTTTTTATCAAATTCCACAAAACCAAAACTCCAAACGTGGATGTAAAATCCTCAACAATATTTAGGTTCACCTTTCAAATGTGGAAAAAGAAGACCGGATTTACCCTTTGAAATTCGCTTTATCTCAAAGCTGAAGCTCACAGCGAGCATAAGGTAACAGTTGCTGTAAAATGCACAGATTCAAAAATTCAGTTACAGCTATCATCAAGAATTAAACTATTTTGTTTATGCTGCGACCAGTCTGTCAGGGCTGCTTGCTATACTTAGAATTTTACATTCCTAATGTATTTATGTCTTATTTTGCCTGTTTAGCTACACCAATCATTATTTTTCCACATCTGAACGGAAATTCTAGTCAAATAATTGTATCTATTTATGTTGTTCATGCACAGAAGATATTTGGTGATGTTTTGTGATTTGTTAATATGATTCACAAATCACTCTATCAATACACTGGAAAAACATATTTATGATGGGATCAACATACAACAAACAAATTCATTGAATGTAAAAAAATTTAAGTTATAATATGCAGTCGTTTGATATTGGTGCATGTGTGTATTATGTTTAGTAAAATGTTTAACTGTTAATTAGATTTTGATCACCACTGAAAAGACCCCAGAACATTAACAGTTATCAGTTTTGTTTGAATGTTTAAGGTAATAAAATTAACAAAACATTCATTATTCATTCATGGATTAATTATTTCAAGTATGAAATAGATGGAAATAGATAGAAAACAATAAATGAAAGTGATTAAACCAGAAAAGTTAGTAAAAACTATACGTGTGTCAGTTATAGGATACATGAACTTTAAGTTTTGTGGTACAGCAGTGAATTTCTGGAATGCGATGGTAAAAATATTCGACGAGTAGATTAAGCCTGTTAAAGGGAGAAGATAAAAGATTATTACTAACTCAGCTACAGATACACAGATCCCATGAAAATAGTACTTGTGGTTAGAGAACTGAATAAAAATCAACTTACTGGAAGGTGTAAGGGCTGTGATGAACTCGTTCTTATAGTCAGAACATTGCTGCAATGAGAGATAATGGAAACAAAGGCATAAATTATGGAAACATCAAAGTGGATATGGTCCTTAGACGCGGTCCCAAGATATGAGGTATGCGAAGTAACATAAAGAAACCGTCCGTCCATCCATCCATCCATCCAGCCATCCATCCATCCATCCATGCATCCATCCATCCATCCATCCAGCCATCCATCATCCATGCATCCAGCCATCCATCCATCCATCCAGCCATCCATCCATGCATCCAGCCATCCATCCATCCATCCATCCAGCCATCCATCCATGCATCCATCCATCCATCCAGCCATCCATGCATCCATCCATCCATACATCCATCCATCCAGCCATCCAGCCATCCATCCATCCATGCATCCATCCATCCATCCAGCCATGCATCCATCCATCCATACATCCATCCATCCAGCCATCCATCCATCCATGCATCCATCCAGCCATCCATCCATCCATCCATGCATCCATCCATCCATACATCCATCCATCCATCCAGCCATCCATCCATCCATCCATACATCCATCCATACATCCATCCATCCATGCATCCATACATCCATCCATCCATCCATCCATCCATCCATCCAGCCATCCATCCATGCATCCATACATCCATCTTCTAAACTGCTTTTTTTCTGGTTAGGGCAGCCTGGAGCTTAGCTCAGGCGTAAACATTGTGATATGCAGAATGTAGAAAAAGCCACTCCTACTCACATTTACCGCTTATCAGCCTTCCAAAGGAAATTAGACTGTCAAAATTTACAAAAATACATATATTTAAAAAATGCAAATTGACTCAAAGTATACTCTATTGCAGGGTTCCCCAACTCCGGTCCTGGAGGGCAAGTCTGCGACACAGTTTCCCTGCTCACACACACCTTACTCAGCTCACCAAGCAATCGCAAGGTTTAGTAGATGCGTTTGAGCAGGAAAATCTGCAAACTGTGTCACAGACTGGCCCTTCAGGACCGGAGTTGGGGAACCCTGCTCTATTGCTTTATCTAGCTCACAAACGATGGGCAGTGGACATTATGGTTTTCTGTAGAGTGATCTTTAGAGGCCATAAGTTGAAAGAGCTGGTCAGAAACGTTGATGTTCAGACTCACATGCTGCCCTTTGAGTGGCTTGCTGTAGAATCCGGTCTCCACGTGCTTACCCCCTTTCTGAGACTGGCCAGCACTCACATCCCCTAAAGACGGATTCCCCAAAGGGGCAACATTAAACTAATTCAATTTTATTGGAAGCTAAATTTCGCATGCACATTACTTAATGCTTCATATATATTTATCTTTTCATGGTACTGGGCTGAATTTCGATGATGTCTTTCAACAGTATGGAAAGTGATCCCATTCCTAAAGAAACCTTAATGAAACCCAGCTGATCCTGATTGGACAAATTACCTTGCAGTGTTTAAATACTGTCCAATGGGTGGCTTTAGCTGATTGGAGCTCTGTGGCAGCCCGTTCCCATAGAGATGTGTCATAGGCACTTGTGTGTTAGGTTAGTGAATTGATTTTACACTCTTTGAGTATTTAGAGAGGCATATTTCATATTTGTGATTGTTCTGACAGCTTCCCTAGGACTGTCTGAACCCTCCCATCCTGCCTCTTGACTGTAACAGACCTGCGTCCACGAAGCTGGCAGAAAAGCTATTAACCTCATTTGGTGTGAATTTCTACATATACATTATACTGTATATAACGATAAAATAATAATGGCAGGCTTTCACACGATAAAGCGTACAGAAGGTATTATATCAAGCTGCCCGCTCGGCATCAATTTCAGAGGTTCTCATTAGCTAAAAAAAAATAAAAACAGGTCTAATACTTTTGGGAAATCGTACTCAATGTTAGCTTAGTCGACACCTCAAAAGATTACACCGTATTTCCGAAAGAATAACTCTTGCCAGACTTTGCATTCCGTTCTTGTGACCTGCCCTCCTCTGAGAGAGGCTGATGCTTGTTTATACCGTTGTGGGGGGGGGGCGGCTGTATCTTACAGATTAGACCTGTTTATACAGTACACTTGTAGGTATGTTGATGCGAATAGCAAACACGCATATTGGAAACTACAGCCGTCACTGAAAAGCTCTTTGGAGAGTAAGCCGTGTGGACTCTTGCTTCATGGGATAATGTGACCCTTCTGGGTTGAATGCAGGTTCTCGGGGGACTGGAGACCATCTGCATTAAGGCTCTGTACAAAAGCTGTACACAGTTTCGGAGAGCACCCATGGAAATGTAACTTTTAATGTCCAGAAAAGCAAAATGGGGAGCGTGATAAAAAAGATGAAAGCATTCCAAGAAGCTCAGCGGCCCTGGAATTCGGAGGCGAGCGAGGCTAGGAGACCCACCTGGGGTATGATGAATGATGTTGATTTTATCTGTCAGGGAGAAGAGAGGCGGGTTTAGGTCCTACGTGCCAGGCGCCAGCCCAAAGTCACTTTGATACCAATCCTACTTCTGCAACATTAGCTGAGCTTAGTGGAACTTTGACCGGTCTGGGGACTGAGCGATATTTCAATGCTGATCTGATCTAAAGCCGCTTCAAATCATATACAAATATGCAACACATTGAGAGATCAGAGATTATCCTTGCCGAAACAAACCGACTTGCCATTCATGCGAGCCTTATACCCATAGCAAGCAACTTTACCATAGATGTTCTCATCATCCTCCCGGTTGTTGATGATGCTTGCTCTCAATTGCCGTAATTTTTCCTGCAAAATATGCCCATTGTCATTCCAGTATTGGCTTTGGCATTCATGTGGGAAATAAATCTCATTGTCTTGAGTGCACTGAGCTATTTTACTTCACTGGAAATCTCCATGTCAGCATTCAAGGTGCCTTCTGGTCAGACCAACAGTCGCTAAAATGTCATAGTAACTCACCAAAGTGAGGAAAACGAGTGGGCAAAAGGTACTAACATGGATGGAGAGAGTAGGGGAGAAGGGAAAGAATTCATCTGAGATTTGGAGAAAAAAAAACAGGAAAGCAGTGAAAGGGAGAAGAGGTATAATGTGACTGAGAAACTCAGCAGGAAAGTGTCGCCTACTGTAAGGGTATGATGGGAAAATAGGGTGCATCAGGTGGGGGTCACTCTGGGTCTTAACGGGGGGGGACACTACAGCTGGGGGAAGGATGGGGGAGAAGAAAGGAGGATATAGCACAAGGGGGGGAGTACAGCATCCTGGGCAAGCATCAAAGGATTGGCTGCAGCCTGCATGGTTAAAGGGGAAGGTGGAAGGGGTTTAGACAGCTTTTGACAAAATGCATCATAATCAAGTAAATGACAATATTTAAACGGACAACTGGTAACTTAGGTAGTTTTGATTGGATTGTCCAATCAGATGTCTTCCCTTTAGTCTTATATGCATATATTCTTGAATGTCACTGTACCTTGCTTCTGGCTATCCGACACGTCTCTGGCTAGCTATCATGACAATAGAGTAAACTATGAACACTTCGCGTAGCTTCATCAGAATGTTATGGAAGTCACCTGCTGGATGTCATCCAGGCCTCTTTGGACTTGCTGCCAATCGCTGAACCTCTCCAGGGCTTCGTCCACGGTCAGGGTGCCACTCTTGACCTGTTCTTGCAACTGAATAAGTTCTTCCAGGCCGGGTGGCTGGTATGGTGCAAAAGTGTCATAAGTAGAGGACATGTCCCGGCCTCTGGCTGAGAGAAACGACAGATAATACTGTTGTCACGCCACTACAGATCACAGCAAGAAGGCTCTTGTGTTGCTAGGTCAGTTTATGTAGTATCTTCTAATTTAATTCCAGTGTGTCTAAATTTAGCTAAAAATGTTTGCTGCGTAAACTGATTCATGCTAACGGGAGAACTGGAAATTGCCGATCTGTCCTACGGATCAATGTCATCACATTGACGTCTCTGTCAGCTACCGTGTGTGTGTTTACAACAGGCAGACTTTCCACAGTGTGGCATTTATCTGGAGGTTTGATGTCCTATAAAAATCAACCAATCCCAGGCTCATACGTCAGGGTGTGACCGCCATCACCAGCTGGATTAAGGTGCGCAGTCGGACTGGGCGAGCTGTGAGTCTGCTTTCATGCTGACCTTGTTTACTGGGTAGAGAATACAGCGTGTCCGAAGTCCCCTGAGACATCTTCTTCTGGAACACTGTAGAACAAGCACAAAACAAGGCTTAAACCAGCACACTGATACTTAGAAGGAAACGAGGGATTTCTAACACAAACGTGAGCAGCTGATACTTTGATTTTTAAAGGTTTCAACACTCTCCGAAGATGATAGATGTAGGTTTAGTTATTGTTTGCTTTTTCTGAGGACATTGCTGTGATATTGTACTTCGAATCTCCACCAGATGGCATCATAAACTAAATTTCACAGGGGCAAATCACATTACAGCTGCTGTATTCTGGAAGGAAAAATCTAACAAAATCCAGTCATTGAGTTTACTGAGGAGTAACCTTTTAAATAAGAATACTTTCCGAACCCAGAACTTGACACCAACCGAACTGCTCATCTTTGGACAATCAGCTGAGAAAATGAACCAAAGCTGAGTGAATGATTCACACTAATAATATTGGCTGAGCAGTATAAAGTATAAGCTTGGCAAATCTGCTGAGCTGAGAAATCTTCAGCTCCTAGGAGCCACAATTTACTGTCATCTCTTTTTCTGGACACTGACACATCAAGTTTCCTGGGGCCTTGCTGGACATGGCTTGTTGGGATATTGTCCTGGCAAAGGAGGCCTCTGGGGATGTGGTGGAGAACCCAGCCTGTGGCACAATCTGACATGGGACTGAACCTCCTCCAGGCCTACCAGAACCTGGAGCACCTCTTTCTAACCATGTCAGGGGTATGCATCATGGGAAACAGGAAATCAAGAAGTGGTCTGCTGCAGATGCCATAGTGGAGGCCAACTTCTGTGTGAAAACAGCTAGCCCTCTTGCAGGGGAGGCTCTGCCATGGGTGAGGTCATTGGATCCTTGATCTTTCCTTTCTTTATCATTCCAAAGCATGGAAACTGAATAACTTCACCTTATTTCATTGGCCGACCGAGAATATTATCATCAGGACACTGCTGAGCATGTGAATCCATTCAGGTCACATAACAAAAATTTTGGGAAACAACCTTTATAGTCTTGACATTCTGCGTTTCATTGCTGGTGTCTCGGAACGAGCCAAGGAACAGCCTGGCCTTTTCCAATAGACTATTAAGGACTATTTGTGTCCTTTGCATTACTGAATTTACTGGACCAATTCAGGTTTAGTACTGCTCAAGGGTACAAGATCAACCTGGGAGTCTGGATCTGTAACTTCATGAGTCATCAAGCTGCCTTCTTATAGGCTATCGAGGACTATTGGTGTCTTGCCATTGGCCATTAATTGTTATTTGTCACGTTTAGTGTCAGAGTGACTGGAAGAGAATGAATCAGTAAAGACAGCACGTCCACTTGAAAACGTAACACCACAAAAAAACAGTCATACCATCATAAAACACCACACTTCTGCATGAATTTGCATGCCATGTGAGACAGATTAATTTCCAGTTTGCTTTTGAAGTGAATTTGCCACTGTGCACGACTGTGCTGTTCCAGATCACGGACAGGATTTTGACCAGCTGTGCACTTACACAGATGGGGCATGGTTACATGCATGGCTGAACCAGCGGAAAATCAGGGCCAGCCTTCGAAAATCCCCGCCCACGCGTTGTTTTTGAGCTGTGCAAAAATTAGGTTTGAATGTTAAGAAATGTTTTTTATTTAAAAAAGAAAACGACCACAATGGGGGTTTATTTTTATGTCGCTATTTTTTTTGTACATGTGTAGTTCAAATGAGGCTGAACTGATGATTTAAACAGGCGGCCTTATCCCGACAAGGCTGGAAAAGGGCTTTGCGGGCCACACAGACCGTAATCAGGGGCTCCACCGCTGTGTTGTGCTATCGGTCTGGCTGGATGAATCATGGGGGGCAGAGGGTTCCAGGTCCAAGTCCTCAAGTCAAGTCAGTCGTTTAGTTAATTTTTGATTGGTAGTTTTGGGAAGAAGTCCCTAGATTACTATAATCATCGTTGTTTGAGAATGTTAAAAATCTGTGCAAATGCGCAATCTCTTATTTGGGTGGCATCTTCCTCACAAAGCATAGTATGGTCCTATAAGTACCCTCTCAGACCAAAAGAGGCACCATATTATTTGTTTGGACGTTCACTCACATTCACTTTGACAAGAAAAAAAGAAACTGTAGCAAACTTAGTAAAAAAAAAAAAAAAGAAATGTACTGACGAAAAAGGACAAACCATAATTTGCATGACCTTAAATGTCGTAATCCAGAAGGACACACAGCTTTCTCCTGTTCTGGAACCTATTAATATGTAGCTTTACAACTGTCAAAGCACGTGATTAAAAACACATGAGGAGAAGCAGAGGCGGTGGCTGCACTTTCCTTCCAGGCAGAGTGTTGAGACATAAACATCTGAGGCTCAGGAATGGAGGCCTAGCTGCTCGGGCCGAGGTGGGCCGCATCTGCGCGAGAGGCCGCGTAAGCAGCCGCAAACGCCAGTCGCTGTTTGCCAGACTGTGCTCGCCGATCCTCTGAGCTCATCTGCGTGCTCTTCAGATGGGCCTAATTCTCAACATGTGTGTCTCGCATGCCGGGGAAGGCACCGAAATGGTTTTCCGACTTGATTTCAGTCACATTGTGGGTCTGGAGTGTGTAATAGGCCGCTGTCTCTGTTTAAGGTGATCTGAGCCTTTAATTAAAGCAAAAGTATAGAGAAAACTTGACAAAGTGAGTGCTCCCAAAAGGCAAAACACCATAACTGCATATTTAATCAAAACTTAATTATGACTGAAATCTTCAACTGGATGGCTTTGAAGAAGATGGTATGATTGGGGGGCAACGAGAAAAACTAAAAACGGACTTCTTTCTATTATTTATATTAAATTATCATATTATTATACTCCTGAATTACATAACAATGACTGCAGTGTCTGGTTGTTCATGTTTTTTTTTCCTGAAAAAAGGAAAATAAATTCTAGTAATGTCTTCTAAGTGGTGACTAAGCACAAATCAGACACTCACGACCTCATAATTTTGTTTTATTTCTGTAATTCGCCCTGCTCTCTCTTTCATTAATATGCGTAGAACAGTGAGGATTCAGCTTCCAAACAGTGTCCTGCAGTTTCTGTCTTGGCTGTTAAACCGTCTAATGAACTTCTCCATATCTAAGGCATCCTGTGTCACGTCACGTTTGCTTTTATTTTTTTATACACTGACAATGAGAGTCACCGTTCTGCAAAGCTTAGTTCAAAGTGATCACGGAACAATGAAAATACTATTGGGATTTCCTATTGGGAAATTCCACAGGCATGTGGAAAATGGGCAATCACTTTAAATTCAGAATTCAGATCACAAGACAGTGCACAAAAATATGTTATTTATTTTTATGACTCTAATGGAAAGACAAAAGTGAATAGAGACAATAATATAGAGGAAAAATTAAAATTCCATTAGTTGCATGAGGATTGCCTGTGAAAGTCCTTCTTGAAGGGTTTGCCTGTGCAGGCCCTTGTTGGAGGATTTGCCTGTGAAAACCTCTGTTGGATGGCTTGCCTGTGAATTTCCATGTTGAAGGGTTTGCATCTGAAAACCCATGTTTCTGGTTTTGCCTGTGAAAGCCCATGTTAAAGAGTTTGCCTGTGAAAGTCCTTGTTGGAGGGTTTGCCCGTGAAAGCCCTTTTTGGGGGTTTGCCTGTGAAAGCCCTTCTTGGAGAGTTTGCCTGTGAAATCCCTTTTTGGATGGTTTGCCTGTGAAAGCCCTTGTTGGAGGGTTTGCCTATAAAGGCCCTTGTTGAAGAGTTTGCCTGTGAAAGCCCTTGTTGGAGGGTTTGCCTGTGAAATCCCTTGTTGGAGGGTTTGCCTGTGAAATCCCCTTTTGGAGGGTTTGCCTGTGAAAGCCCTTGTTGGAGGGTTTGCCTATGAAGGTCCTTGTTGAAGAGTTTGCCTGTGACAGCCCTTGTTGGAGGGTTTGCCTGTGAAAGCCCTTGTTGGAGGGTTTGCCTATGAAGGTCCTTGTTGAAGAGTTTGCCTGTGAAAGCCCTTGTTGGAGGGTTTGCCTGTGAAATCCCTTTTTGGAGGGTTCGCCTGTGAAAGCCCTTGTATAACACAGTTCCATCTAAGCCTAAAGCTGCTACAGTCTCTGTTAAGAAGGGAAGACGAAGGTGTCCAAGGAGCAAAGTAAAGAAACCAGGAGCACATGAATGATATACAGTGCCTAACAATTCAAGCCGCTTGGCTCCTTTGTCCTTTTAAATCATTTTCACTGCTGTAATTGTACGTTTACAAACCTCTGTCCCTGTGATGAGCTGGGATGACTCAGGGAACTTGACAATCATTCATATGATTTATATTTTGTATTATGTGGGAAGTCGGACAATTTGTATAGCCATGCATGCTATGAAATATTACATACGTTTTACTGTGCAAGGAGAATTACTAGGTGAGACTAATCAGATCATTATCCTACCTTGAGCTATAAAGGGAGTGTTGTCTTCTTTAGATGGAATAGTATCTGGTCTTGGAGTTGGGGCCGGGGGGCGGTTGGCGATGATCACCGCCTTGCTGGAGGCCAGGATTGTGTCATACTCCTCATCATTACCCCCAAAGGGTGCATAAGGGTCCTCCTCTTCCTCCCCACCCTGTTTCTTCTCCTCCCCTCTGCATTGGTCATTGTTGGTGCTGTGTTGGCCTGAGGCATGAACAGACAAGCTCTACAAGGTTGATGGCAGAAGGACCCACATTACATAATGTGTCCCACATGCATACACGCACATTCCACCAATTTTCACCCAAAATGACTTAGCCACTCACCAGACGAACCCATAACTTCATAAACGCTGTTGTCTTCTTCCATGCTTGACCCAGCCTGCAACAGTAAGTGTCCATAGTTTAGGTCACTGGGCATTGAAGTGGTACTTCAATCTGGTACAGTGAAGGTCAACGACACAGCTTAGGGTGCATTGGCAGTGCCACGTGCCAAAGGCTCTAGGTTCCAGATTTCAAGACAGTCAGGAAAGGAGCCATCACTCTTCACCTCTGCCACAATTGGGTCAGCCCAATCTGCCTGCTTCCATAATGGGCATGACAGCATAACTTCTGTGATTACTTGCTATAGTCACTCATGATTAAAATACACAGAACCTGAGCTGTAATTTGCTCATGAGAAGTCTGATTGATAGTAACGTCTTCAAGGAAGAATGATTAAACTAATTCACACATTGTCTCCTTTCAGGCAATATCGCTGCATGTCAGGTCCATAAATTTAAACATCGCATTTAGCAATGTGATTAACAGTGGCTGAGGGGACCCAGGCCCACCACAACATTGATGGTTTCCGTGGAAACCAACCAAGTCATTTTTGAATCAGAAGTTCGTATGGGTTTGTCACGGTATGTACTCTACAAACCAAAACAAATGAGATTACACATCTGCACAATGCAACACAAATACATAAAAATAACGACAAAAAACAGAACCTAGTTTAATGATTTTTATATAGCTGTGTTGCCCCAAGTGAAATATCAATAATGACAAATGTTTGTGAGAACCTTTGCAAAGTCCCATTCATTATTTAGCACATTCTACAGTGTTGTTCTGTTGGAGGAAGGAGGCCACCCTCAGATGGGGATATTTCACAGTCATTTGTACTTATAGCACAGTGGTATCTTTCTTTTAAGGGCTGTGGGTGCACTCCATATGCCTGACCAGGAAAAGTGCTTAGTAGATGGATGGATGGATGGATAGAGGTGTGGGTGCACACACACACACACACACACACACTGCACCCACATCCATCCGAACTCGAGTCGCTGGATGCGGTTGCTTTTCATAGCAGACGTAAGTTGTTAGACAGGGAGCATGAGGGGGGCCAGGCCATCCTAAGACTTTTGCAGAAACACACAAGTACAGTCACAAGCACAAGGGAAGTTAGTGGGCAACACTTTCCATTAACTGCACATTCACAATGCCTTTATAAGGCATTTGTAGAGCATTCAGTGTGCCTTCAGAATGCACTCGTAGAACATTCATACGCAGCATGTAAGTATATCTTAACATCCTAAAATGCCTTAACAGCTTTAATTGACATTAATAACAAACAACAAACATTATATGATTATATGACTATAATGTTTGTTATTATTATACAATATTATTAATGTATAACGAAGGTATGTTAGGATGTCAGTGTATACTTACATGCATTATGATGGTGCACTGAATGTTCTATGAATGCATAACAAATGCATTATAAAGCCATTGTGAAGGTTCAGTTAATGTAAAGCGTTTCCTGTTAGCGTGACCTGGAGCCACATGTTTCATGTGAACAAAACATGTTTCCTGAAACAAATTCTGTTTCCATCCACTATTGGTCATAATGCCTACATTATTGCATCATGGAAATCATCACCAAGCTTTGGTGTTATTGTGTGCCACACCCCTTCCAAGCAGCAAACCCTGCTTTTCAAAGGGTTATCTCCACCCTGCCCAGATTTTTTTGTTCCACTTCACCCAGAAGATCTTCTGTCTGGTTGAGATTATTTTCTTTGGTCCCGATCCAGCTGCGAAGTTTCCTTGTTATTTTCTACGCACCCCGTGGATCTGTACACAGGCACGGCACGTACAGTACGCTGCCAGATACCAGCCCTTACTGCGGCAATTCCACGAGCCTCGCTGAGAGAGCTTACGGGGCCCTGGGTAAAGTCGTCTGCGCCGATGGCTTTGGAGTGGGAGGCCTCTCTCCCCCGTGAAGAGTCCTCCTCGGCGTCAGACGCGCGAAACAAACCTACGCTTGGCAACCCGAGGAGTGGGAAGCCGGCCAGCAGCGTGTACCCTCCACTCGAGCAGACAGCGGGACTCAGACAGGAGGGGGCAGCGTTGCGTTTGGAGCAGCCTTTGCTAAGGGAGTCCTCAGCCTATTAGCAATGCAGCCGGGGCCTACAGCCATTGGCGTGGGAGAAGAGGCTAATGACAGTCTATTTGCGAAGGCTCTGAGTGGGGGGGGGGGGAGAAGGAGAGACCAGAAAAGCTACCGGTGTCACTGTTTGCAGCAGTACCTGGAAACACATTAATAACAGCAAAAATAATAATAAAAAAAAACACCTGACTTATACACCCAAAGCCTGGCCACTCTCCTGCCAAACACATATCAAGGCATCACACAGCCAAAGTCTCCACGCCTTCATAAACATGGCTTATTTATCTTCTCACAAAGAAGATATATGATATAACTACACAGACAGCACAGGAAAAACAAAGCACTTAACATTGAACATATTCGCCCCGAAAAAGCCATGTTCTGTTACTTAGCAACCCTCGCATTCAATAATAATAATAGCTCTTACCGTGCTCTTCCTATATGAATAACACCCATTATGCATTCTAAAATATGAATATATTCATCAAAGTATAAAAGCAGCATTACCAGATCCATAAGACTTGCTAATTATGTGGCAGAAGTGTGAAGTTTTGTGAAAATAATACTTTGATGTTGGGCACATAAGAAAGGTACTAGATGTATCTACGCTGTAATATACAAATTATAGGGACGTCTTTATCTGAGGAACAGGGTACATTATTTTTTGTTTCTTGTTGTTTTCTGTACACAAAAATAGACCACTATTATCAGGATTTGTGCGTTCTCTCTTTTTTTTTAAGTTTGCAAATATAACATCAACTTCAATAGAACCTATGGATCGACATCATTGATTAGCTGAGAGCTTCCTTCAGCAGGTGCCTCTGTGCATAAGCAGGTATATTATGGAGACTCATGTGCTCAAACAAATGAACTCCCTTTTACCCGATATTTACATGGAGAAGAGCACCGGTATTTCTAGCTAAGCACAGCTAGCTGGTTTTCTGCCAGAGGTTACCGTCCCCATCCTGTCACTTAGTGTTTCTCAATCCAGTCCTCGGGTACCCACAGCCGGTCCAAGTTTTTGCTCCCTCCGAGCTCCCCGCGATACTCGCCACATTTTTGCTCCCTCTCATTAGGGAGCTGGGAGGGAAAAAAACATAAACCGTCTGTGGGTCCCTGAGAAACCCGGGTGGGAGACATCGCTGTAGCACATGGAGGACACGGCAGGCTGGGGCACAATTCACAGTCCTTGAGGAACCGGTGAGTGATTGCATAGTTGTGCCATTTTAAAAAAGTCAGCAGCACTGGAGAAGTAGGCCAGACTCCAGCTACAAGCAATGCCACCTCTCCACACTAACATGGCCATTATTCATTAGACCCGGTGGTGCAGGACATACTGACATCCAAATTCCAGGTAAGCTTCCTCCCACTGCCACCCCCTCAGCTGCACCACCAGGGGGCAGTAGAGAGTAGGATCTGACTGATTGTGGTTAAGCGTTTGATATTTTGCTCCATAACTGGGCAAGCGTGTGTGAGACAGAGGCACCCAGTGAAGCAGTACAACACACCCCCATTATAGGAGAAAACACTGTCCCAGTACTCTTCCTATTCAATAGCTCCTGAATACCTCAGCTTACCTTAGTGAAAACGTACATTTACAGACTCTAACCCTAATAGAACTGCTCTCCTTCCAGACTAAAATGGCACATAAATGGCTCGGTGTCATCTCTTGACCATGTCAGATATGGCAAATTTCCTTTCTTCTACGAATTGTATATTGTGTAAAATGCATACACAAACATAACTAATTAAACAAACTAAATCACAGTGGAATAAATGGCAGTTTATTACAAAATTATAAGTCCATCGAAATGAACTTCCTTCTGGAAGTTCATTTCGTTATGTTGCCCTGATTTTTGATTAATAAGATTACAGTGTTGCTGTATAATTCTGTGTTGCTGCGCCCTGCTTTGGCGTGGTCACTCCCACTACCACAGTTGCATAAACAAACTTTTATCCTGGGCGTGGGCGAGACCTGATGAGGTCATTTTTCTTCCCCGGCATTAAGGGGCTCTCGCGACCCACCCATCGCTCTGCTGACAGGATGGAGCGGATTCCAGGCACGTCCTGGCGTTTACCGTGTCGCCTTGCAACCGCAGCACAATCCATTCACCCGCGCTTTACAGCTAACTTTTGTTCTCCCTGTTCCTCCAAAGCTCCTTTGACATCTACAGGAATTAAGTGAGCTTGACGCATTACCGATGGCAGCTTAAGACGACCTGATTTCCAGTGAATGGGGAACAGACGATGGTCCATTGGAAGGCATTCTCTCAAACAACATAAATGTACTGAGAGGGCTGAAGTAACATTCCAGTCACCCGGAAGGTCGCTGGTTCTAATCCCATCTTCAGCGCAACAGTCGCATCTCCATTGGGAAAACGTACTGAGAGGGCTGAGGCAATGTGCCTGTCACCCGGAAGGTCGCTGGTTCTAATCCCATCTTCAGCAGAACAGTCACATCTCCATTGGGCATCTTAGGGCCTCTGATCCTCCAAAATGCTCCAGGGCTATGATTGGGTGACCTTGCACTTGGACCCCAGGCTATGCTGTCAGCTGTAGATATGCACGAGAAGTACGTATCGTCTGTAAGACGAGAAGTTGGGATACACCAATATACCTGTTCTTGTGCAAAGGGCATGTCATCCATCCAACTTCCAAGCACCCCCTGAATGGAATACCAGTCCATCACAGAAACCACACACTATGGCCTATTTATAGGCACTAGTTCACTCAGGTGCGTGTCTTTGGACTATGACGTTCCTGCTGGGACTATGAGGTTCCTGCTGGGGCTATGAGGTTCCCGCTGGGGCTATGAGGTTCTTCCTCTGTTCCCTGCCAGTATACCTATGGCCTGAATCACATGTATTTCCTCGGTCTAAATGTTTCCCCACCCGGACTTTGGGGGCCCACAGATGGCCCACCTTTTAGCTCCTTCCCAGCTCCTGGCATGACAGCAAAAATGTGGATGGTCCGCGGGTCTCCAGGGAGCGGATCGGGAAGCGCCGCTCTAAAGGATCTCCCGAGTTTCCCGAGCTTCGCCTTGTGGTCCGGCCACATGCTCCTCCACATCCCTCGCTCTGCTTTGCCTCAGATTCCATTCTGTCTCGTAACAAACAGCCCAGTTATGGGCGACCTCGCGTTGCAAATCATGGGATGGAAGGAGCCCAGGTTCTCGCACACGCCAGCTGCAGCCTGGCCTCCCACTACTGCTCGTTTTCACTCCTGCGCTGACCTCGAAGTGCTGGCGAGGTCGCTCCTTACGCGCCAAGGCATGTTCACGACGAGCACGATGGAGCAAGTGCAAGTGGTTGGTGAAGCAGGGCTCCGGTGGTGGTGCACACTTAAGGAGTTACACGTAGGAGTATCCCTAGCACAACGGGACATAGAAATGGCATGCGTACGGTTAGCAGCAATGAGGTGGTTTGTCTAAATTACACTTGCAGTGTTTGCAGCACGCAATATATTACTCCGATACAGAAATCACAGAGCCCCCCCACCTAAAGTGTGCAGGCTACTGAAGAGGACAGCCAAAGATTCATGAGCGCAATATATTCCTCCATCATGAAACTGATGATTTTTGATAAAGCTCTGGGTAACCTGAACATCCTCGTGCGCCCAAGTTGTTTTTAGCTTGTTTACCCCACTGCGCACATAATCCCTTACGTACAAAACTAACAAAGAAAGCCTCTTCTTTTTGTGGAGATGCAGGAGAAGAGCACACAGTGCTGAAATTTTGGATACATTTGCCTGTCGGCCACAGAGAGAAAGAGGCCTTGTCAAATACAAACACAGGCACGCCATTCAAATTGCAAACAAATCAAAGATAGTTTGGCGCTGACACGTGTCGCCCCGCCGTTACATGGAAATGTCCATGCAAAGGTGTCTCATGACAAAAAAGGCGGGTACAGGTGGGTGAGCACAAGAGGGCGGGAAATCCGGGAGACTGAGGAGACAGCTGGTCACCTGACAACAGCTGATGAGCCCTGTGGCATAAAACCAGTGCAAACCACCCTGCACACCAGTGGGCTCAGGCTGACTCATTAATAAGCACCCTAAAGTGGAACAAAGCACATCATTGTTGTTTAACATGCACTTTCATGTGGTTACCTACACACCGCGTCATATAGCTTCACACTTTTTACCCATTGCTAGCTGGAAAAAGTAGAATAATGGCAGATGGCTAGGTTTCTGTTACCATGGTAATGAAACCAAGCTGACCTTAATTGGACTAATTACCTTATTAGGGTTTAAAAATGGACAGCTGTGCAGCTTTGTTTGACACCTGAGAAGCGCTGTCCTTGGAGAGGTGTGCTGGGGTAAACAAATTTAAACCAAATCTATTTTCTTGGGAGTGATGGTTCTTTTAGTTAGACTTTTGTGCTATTTGTGAGTGTTTTTTTATTTTAAGGCCATAACTCTTTCATTTTAAAGGGCCCACAACCAGGGCTGAATTGATCTTAAAAATCAGCCCTGGACTTTGTAATCCCCCAGCAGGAGATCCCCACAATAAATTCTGGCGACTGGGAGGGGGAGGGCACCCCCATGATAACTTAGTCAGTATGCCAGATAGCTAGCCTGGCCCCATTTAAAAATATATTTTTTAAATAAAAATAAAAATATATTTTTACACATTTCCTTGTCGAATTGCACCTTGGTGCCGTGCCAAGATTCCCTCCCATTTGTTCTGTAGTTCAATCCACTGTCTTGCAAAAACACTTTTTCTCTGAATATTTCTCCATGCAGTGGTAGGGGGGGGGCGTGTGTGGAATCGAACTGAGAACCACAGGACTGCACGGGAGCATGCGGTAAAGTGGACAAAAGCCTCAGACAGAGCTAACCGATAAATCGCCATGCTGCTTTTGAGTTATAGGCAGGAATGACATCGGACATAAAACGCCAACACGGAGGAATAATCTGCTGAAAGGGAGGCCTACGTTTTTATCGCATTGAATGAAAAAGGGATCAAAATGATGAGTAATTAAGACCTACTGTAGATATTTAGTATTTATTGATGTGTATATCAGTGCTGTGTCCATCCAGTGTGAAAACATTTCATCTGAGTATCTGTAAATCTTAGGTATTAATGTGGCTGTTTTTATATGTCACAGATACTCCGACACAGACTGATGTGAGACGTGCCTCCAGTGATCTTTATCATCGATTTTCGGGGACTGAGCTGGAAAACCATTTAAATAGCCTGGACGTCTTATTAAATCCTTTAAACTTGCTTTAATTAAGTTCCTTGCTCAAGAGCACCACGGCAAATCTACTCCACGGACATGAGCCTGCAACTTTTTTAGTCGAATCTGCTGCTTCTCTGGCGTTACATTACCTGCTGTGCCGGCGCGCATTAGCTAGCAGATGCCGGCTGTAGCTCCCGAAGATAGGCGCCAGTGATGGTGGCCACAGATCATACCCAGAGGAGAATGGCCGCACTGGTGGGCAGCAAAGCAAGCTCTTAGTGGCCATAACTTCTCAGAGGAAGGCAAAAGACTACATTTATATTTATTTAGCAGACGCTTTAGTCCAAATTGACGTACAGATGAGGAAACTGGTACAATGACTAGGCTTAAGTGCAGCTAGGCTGAGCTTCTGATGAATGCCCAGGTTTGGGTGTCAGCAGTATTGGAGCAGGAGCTACACGACAACTTCTAACAAAGCAGGAACATTTCCAAGACAATACCAAGGACTATCCAATGATCCAAGAGGATACAAGAAGCACCCAAGGCTGACTAGTGAGGCAAACTCAAGTTTTGTTTATGAAAACATTCTCAGGACATGAAATGCACATTCCAGGGATCATGCCCCCGACCCAAATCCATCCAACCCTCAGGAATGTGCTATTTAATTCACAGAGAAAACTCCCTGAACATTAGTTTACTGGTGTAATTTTGTTAAAACTTAAGACTGACGTTCCCTAGGCTATTTAAAATTCTTGATGGAAACACAATAGTCCAGAAAATGGTCTTATGCTTTTTGCATTTGGAAAACCTTCCCAGAGTTTCGCTAGAATGTACTGTTGACAATCTGAGGCAGGAAACACTTGTAGTTGCCCCGGATTTCCGTGTCATGTCTACATCGAAGGGACCCGTTCCCCCTTTCAGTTACGCTTATCAGCCCATAGCTAATCTCTTTACCAGCCAGCACCAATATGACCACCACACAGTGCCCTTCCCCGAAGAACAGAAAGCCTCAGACACATGGGCCTGTTTGCAGAAGTTCATGGTGTAGACGTGGATGAGTAACAGCAGCGACACACTTAAAAACCTGCAATTAAAAGAATTAGATCAGTTATTTATAAAATAAAATGAAAGCCGTTCCACATGGAATCTTAACTTATTGCTAAACAATTAAAAATAAACATGTATTACATGAGTAGCATTAGTGAAAGTGCTATCTAGCGATGTGAGTGAGGTTTAACGTGGAGGTGTTACGTTGTTAGATGTGTTGATTGCAACACCCCCTACATGCTCCCCATACAAACAAGTTTAAGTAAATTTATCCTAAATATACACCATAAGTGCTTGCTAAAACAAGGCTATGCTCCACAGACGGATTCCTAAGGTAATCCTTAAATTTATTACCATTTTGGTCCTTAACCAAGGATGGCATCCAAACGAATATTTCATTCTAATTGAGGAACTGTTCTATATTACTCAAACACGACAACAGGGTTTGCCTTGAGCGTGAATCAGCACCCCTTCAAATTCAAGGCTGCAAGTTGAGCGCCACCTGCTGTTTGGGGGGAAGGGAGTGGTTCTCCCAAGTTTCATCTGTGACCCAGTGGAAGATTCTGGAAAATCTGAGGTTATGGGTACGGTGTGACTCCATCACATTCAATCAGTGCCCTTCCTCTGATTTACAGTCTACCTTAAATGCCACCAGTACTATCTGAAGAGTCAGTCATACAATGTGAAACAGCTGTATTGCATACACACACATGCTGCACAGATCCAGGCTACTGTCATCTGAATTTACATTCCAGCAAACAATCCCGAAACTGGCTGTGTTTGCCCTGTTGATGTAACTCTAAGGATACATAACCTTGGCTGACCTGAAATTACACAAAAGACATTTCCCATAAGGCTATGCAACCAAAGTGTCATACGATTAGACAGTGAAACAGTTGGCCCGATTCATTTTTGAGGGTCGTCCTGAGAGCTAACATGACTGTCAAGAACTCTGGTGATTGGGGAAACAACCAAATACTGACTGATTCTTCAACAGCCGATGACAAAGCTTTGTATGGAAAGTAGAGTTTTCTCACCCACCCCCTCCTCACACCCCCACCATCTAGAGATGTTGCATTTTAATCCAGATGAGGTGTGAAGGGGGAGGGTGCAAGTGGCATCCACAGAAACAGGAAGTTCTCCAGGTTCTTGTACAGAATAATATGCAATGCACGCACCCATAGCAAAGATCGGCACAGCACTGAAACACACACAGTGTATTATTCAGCCTGCCATACATGTAGACAGTAAACATTCAAATGGCTCCAAATGATCATGTTTTATTCTAATCAGAGAAGTCTGAGTGGAGAGCAACCACCACATCGGAATTCACTCCGGCAGGCCATCTTATGCCGTGAGTTTTTACAGTGCACCAAAGCAGCATACTCACTTGTGGTCAAGCTAAATCAGGCAATGACTGCCTGGATTTGCATTCGATTTACATTTCATTTACATCAAGAAAATATTAGGTTTTTAAATGTACAGCTGAAGAATACGTCTGTGAAAGAATCGACGTCCTCAAGAAACAAGACTCCACAGTCAATGCATATAATTGCATAGAAAAAGATATGAAATAACTAACTAAATATTTAAAGACTGGAAGGGAAGTAAGATTTGTACCCTGTATCAGTACTGATTAAGCTTTTAACAACTTGAAGCAGAAAGACGGTGTTGATGTCTGGCTCATTATCAATTCTGCATCATTTTCTTCTCGGGAAGCAGGAGAGCGATGAATAAGGGAATCCACCATCTTCATGCATGGCAGGGAGAGCTATTCAATGCTATACAAGCAGCCCTACCTTGGCCATGTGGAGGTGAGAGGTGCAGGTGACTTCTGCATGCAGTCTGCAACCATTATGAGGTCTGGGAGGTGGTACATACAAGGAGCCACCCCCTCCCTGACGCACCAGAACGCGTCAGAAAAAGCTGACCTTTTTTCCCCATTTTAAGTGGTTTGTTTTGATGTGGTGCACTGGGCAAATATAACGTCAGCTCTTTTTATCACTATTTCTGACATTTTTGCCATATTATCAGCAATAAGAGACAATGCCGGACATCCAGGTTGTTCCAAACACTAAGACCAAGGTGTCCCTGTCTTGGCTAATATTATCGTCACGTGCTTCCTGTCCGGACATCGCAACCAGCTTTATTCGCCTGATGATAATCATGCTTCGCATCACGGTAATGATTCGTGTGCTGACAGTCACATGACTGTGGTAGATCTTTACACGGCTACAGGTGCAGACCTGGACCCCGCCACCACACAGCAGGCCCGAAATCAGGCAGTCAGCAGGCTGATTTTCTTCGATGCTGTGGAACGGTTAGGTGATTGCAGATTTTTGCAATAATTTCATGCTTCCCCCTTTTCAGAAATTACCCGCATTTCCCAGTGCTAATTACTGGGGCAATTTACACTCCTGGTCGGCTAAGCCCATCCTGGGTCTAGAAACCAAAAAACCTTTGGTCACAAGTGCTTCACTGGCCTTGACTGCCATGCTGCCCTCACGCGGCATATAAACACGGCTCACCATTTCCATGACATCTGGCGTGGAGACAGGATTCTAGCCAAAGCCACAAAAGTAAAACAGTTTATATAACCGTGTCTAAATGGACAGCTCGGGACTGAGGCCAAAAACCTAACTGTAAATAATTTGGGAACAATTCACTTATCAAGGGTGGCAAGTCCGAAGTCAGCCAGGTCCGGAGCACTTGATTTAGGAAAGTATAAGCAGACCCATTCAGTGAGTCGCACACCCACGAGTGCTCACCCAGGAATACAGTGACTCATTCACTCCCTCTGACCCCAGCAGGTGAGAGCAGAGTCTCTGACAGGCAGGAGACAGCTGGCCCGCGCCTTCCCTGTGGAGTGGAGTGCCTCGGACTGCTGAGCGAGGAGCCTAGGAGACTGGGGGGCCACTTGCCCCTGCCAACCTAGTGTTGTCAAGCTCGAAAAGGCCACCATAGGCATCCAGTGGGGCTGGCTGGAGTTCTGCCTGCTTGGGTCTGCTCTGAGGCTCTCTGCTCATGTTCTGGAGGACACTGGTTCAAATCCCAGAGTTGTGGCAGAGCGGTTTCACCAAAAAAAAACCCTTACACTTGATCCTCCTTTCCGGTATGTCTCTCTCAAATCAATTCCCCACCCACCACCAGTGGGTCCCTGAACGAGACTCTTAATCCCAAGTTGCTCCAGGGAGATTGTAATCCCTGCAATGTACTGTAAGTCACTCTGAATAAGAGTGTCAGCTAAATGCCATAAATGTAATAATTATCAATCAAGGGCAGTCAATCCTATTGGAGGCCACTTAGGGCATCAACCTCTAGGGGGCAGCGATTTAGCAGCCAGTTTCACTTTGCCTTGGACAGGAGGTGTCAGCTGTGAATATCAGGACTATTATTATTATCAAGTGAAACTGATTAATTGTCATTGTTGACGCACCACAGCACACAACAATGAAATGTGTCCTCTGCTTTTAACCCAAGTGACATCGTGGCACAGCAGGGGGCAGCTACGTGAGCGCCCGGGGAGCAGTGCTTGGGGACGGTACCTTGCTCAGGGTACCTCAGCGGTACTTGCGGATTGGGGACTCGAACTGGCAATCTTTCGAATACACGGTTGGGTCCCCAACCACTACACCACCTGCCTGCCCCTACATAGCAGGAATATAGCTGGGAGAATGTGCATCTGTGAAGGGACCCTCCCAAAAAAATCTAATGTTAATTAAAAATCTAACGTTAATCAAACTCATCAGTGGGGCCAACTGTAAAACGTGTCCCTGGACAACATTTGAAAAAATACCCTTCAAAATTTTTTTTTAAAGACAAGCAAACTTCCAAAACTCATGAAGTCCACAGGATATGTTTTTGATCAAATTTCCGTAGATTCACAGAACTTTGGAATGAAATAAAAGTTCTTCATTGAATTGCATGAGGACTGAGTGAATTTTGGTTCCCAATCCTGAAACCTATAATAAGGAAGCCTAATTTTAGGTCATTGGGGGTCTCATCTAATAAGAAACAAAAGATTGATTTTTGGAATTTTTCTTTTCAATTAGCAGAAGTGGCTCAGTTCATATGTACACTATAGGAGTCCCTCAGCACCATCATTCATAAATTGAGTGACTTAACTGGCTGCTCTGCTGGGTGTTTCAGCCAATGTGTTACAACAGGAAGGTTTTGGGCACAAAGAAAAAAAACAAAACAGCTGCATCTGTTTGTGAAGCAGCCAGATAATGAGCTCAGAAATTGGGAGGCAGATTAAACCACAAATTTCGCATCGGTGAAATCGGCAAAATAATTCTGTTACATAAATGTCAGATTTTGTAACACAGTTTCTCAAGGAGCACTGACAGGGCTTTAAAAATGTATACAGGAACATGGACAGACTTGACCAGCTCGTTACATAATGCCTTGTGAGGGCCATTATCTTCCGTTTTCAGCTGCTGGTCGCCATGGCGATGCCGTCTATCAGCCAGGAAATGACACGCCATGCTGTTGTAATTGAAATTTGTGCCGGACAAATCGCCTCGCGCCACCAACTCCAGCACCTGGGCGCCCGGGGTCCTGTCCTGCATTACCGTGGCGACCCGCAGAAAGACCGCCCCCTTGGTGTCTCTGGTGTACCCTTGTGTGGTCCTTTCTGCACAAATCACTCTCAAGGCCCTAAGCAGACCTGAAATGCCGCTAGTGTGGGAGTTTGCAGTGAGATACTCTGGAGAGAAACTGTTAACCTTCAAGAGGTGTTTAAATGGAATTTTAAATGGATATTTGTCCTGGACCACACAGATCGATGAGCCAATCAGCAGTGGTGCTATAAGGAGGTGGGGGCAGGTGTGTCCCCATCTACAAAGTGCTAAATTGAACCGATCAAGAGCGCAGTGCTGGAACGCCGCATATTATATGCGTCTTAGAATGTTTGGATGTGCCTACTCATATTACGTTTATTAAGTACTATCCTCTACATTTTAGAATAATTATATAATATCAAAACTATAAAATAACATACATGAAATTATGTACTGACCAAATAAATGTTTGCATTGTTTTAAACAAAAAACATTAATCTATTGGGGGGGGGTCTCTGTGGGTAGGGATTCAGGTTGCTGGTTCGAATCCCAGGGTTGGCAGAGTGGTGCCAAGAGTGGCCCTGGAGCAAGCCCCTGAACCACAATTGCCCCAGGGACTGGCTGACCCTACTGTCTCCTCTACGCCAGTTTCATGGGGTGGCCTCCTGGGATGCTTTTCCAGCTGGGCTGGCGGAGGTCCCACATATGCTGAGCTCTCATTGGTCTGCTTTCCCAGCTGGGCTGGCGGAGGTCCCACATGTGCTGAGCTCTCATTGGCCGCTTTCCCAGCAGTCCTGAAGGAGGTCCCACATATGCTGAGCTCTCATTGGCCGCTTTCCCAGCAGTCCTGAAGGAGGTCCCACATGTGCTGAGCTCTCATTGGTCTGCTTTTCCTTGACTCTTTAATAATCAAACTGCTCCAAAACCATTTCTGCTGTTTTTA
>JAODKM010000016.1:8025155-8037067 GCA_026780845.1 Petrocephalus sullivani | reverse complement strand
TTAGTAAGGGGTCACCATAGTGAGTTATTCCATATGACTGATAAAAGGCTATTCTGCTGGCAATGAAAACTAAAAAAATAAACAAAAAAGACCACTTTGTTGCTCAGTAAGTGATGTTATTGGTAAGCTTTAGAAGATCACGTGGCCGTAATCATTCTGGGTGATATGCTGCATGCTTCATGTCATACTTGCATATAAGCTGGGTCTAATAAGCTGGAACAGGACACACATAATCAGATATATGTTCCTCTCACAAGTTTAATTAGTATAAAAATATTCTAATAGTCCATTATGCAGGGAACAGTTATTAAGTGCATCATTCAGCTGAAGCCAAAGACCGAACTTGTTTCCCGAGCATCTCGTTTTCATAAAGCAACCATAATCAGGAACTTACAAGGGGTTTTGGGGGACGCCCGTCGTTCCATGTCTCTGTATTCTATATCTAAGGCAAGGTCGTGAATGGTGTGGAGTTGGTCCCAGGATGCAGAGTGCAACAAGGCAATGGGTCACCCAGGACGGGATGGCGGTGCATGGAAGAGCACGGCCAGGGCCACAGCCGCGCATGGCGGGCCAATCGGCGACCCGACCCGGGAACCCGGGGAAGCCAGAGGAGACCGGCGCAGACGGTGCACAAGGCTCCAGAAGCGCACGCGAAAAGAACATGTGATATTTGATAAACGAGGAGCGCCAGGAAGGAGGCGAGGAAGGAGGCGAGGAAGGAGGCACGGGAGGCGCGGCAGGACCAGCGGACGGTGCGGCGGGACACGAAAGGACGAAAGTGAGCGTGATCTCGGGAGCCTTCTCCCTCCTCCTCATTGTCTCCCAGGACCCTCAAGGCAGGCCTAAAATATGGGCTCCCTGACACACAGCTTAATTGCCCCAGTATGGCCTTCAGTAAACCAAGACCCCCGGCGTGAGCACTGTACATTTAAAAGGCAAGGTCATTAGCAATGCATTACAGTGATTAATGAGCCATTTTTTTATGTGATCCGTCTCTGGGTTAATATTGCCGTTATGCATTCATCAACCCCCCCAGCCCCCCCAGGGACTGAGGTCACAGCAGAACCCAGTGATCAGATATAAAGCCCTTTCCCTCTACTGAAAATGTGAGACCCAGTAATCAGTAGTGAAACAAACAGGGGTGGTAAAAATGACTTCACTTTTTAAAGCAGTATTATTAAATCCCATTCTGCTGAGGCAGTTAAGTAGACATGCTTGTATGATATTGAGTCAGAGGAGGGACTTGACTCCACTGAAGAGACTTGGCCAAGTGAAAGGGAAAATGCTTAGTTTTTTGTTGGCTAAGCGATTAAATAATTATAGCAAACTTAATATGAAATGTTATACTATAGATGAGAGGTTCCAAACCCCTAGTCCATGGAACGCTGGGGGTAGGTATCACCCATCTGGTATATTACAGGATCTCCCTGTACTTCAGAATAAAATGCAGTGTCCCATATTCAGCCAAGAAAATGCAAGATTTGTCCGCTATTTATGCACACATTGCTTGGTAAAGCTTACCACTGGTAGTTAGTGACATTTTTGTACAAGGAAAACCAGTCCACCGACATTAAAGTCTGCAAAGTCTTATGCCAAAAAGAGGCGCTATCACCACAGAAACCACTCTTCTCTAGTCTACCAGAAAAAACTCATTGAAATTCCAGCCCCTATTTCTGTGACATGGTGAGGTCACCTAGTAACAAAATCCTTATTGGTTGCCTACCTGCAAGGATCTGTCTGCAAACTACACTATAATACAGGGGTAGAACGTGTAGGGCAAGCTGACCAATCGGTTATAGACAGAGCGTATAGAGATGTAAGGTATGAGAAAAATATTGCATTTTTGGAATATTGATGCATATAAATCCATTCTAGCAGCCCCCCAAAATAAAACGATGAACAAGGAAGATGGGCCTAACAGGGCTCCTGCCCCAGAATAAGACATTAATGGGACAGCAGAGAGGCTCAGCGGGAGGCAGCATTTCCTCACACCTTCAGGAGCTTGCATGTTCTTCCTGAGTCACGCAAGCTTTCTCCGGAAACTCCTGTTTCCTCCCACAGCCCAAACACATACAGTTGGGTTAAGTGGCCCTCTTGATTTCCCATTGCGTATGATTTTGTGTACATGTGAGTGTATATTTGCTCTGTGAGGGACTGACATCCCATCCAGGAATATTCCCAAGCCTTGTTCCCTGTGCTTCCGGGAATATGCTCGCTATGACTCTGACCGGGAAAAGCAGTTGGTCGACGGATGGGGAAGAATATGTTAATCACGCAACACAAATTGCTTCTGTTCCATCTTTTGCATTATCTGAGATAATAAGATCTTCTCAGACTGGTTCCTTGATTGTTACTCAGTGATAGGGAGACGGGAGTTCAAATTAGCCAGGACTGGAATGCTTCACGGTACAGGGTGAGTCACATGTTTAGCGTTAGCGTTAGCGGAGGGTTTGACGAGGATGGCGGCTTCGGCGCTCGTGTAAGTTTTTCAGGCGTTAACCGTCTCGTCCACTTCCCACAGGGATTCGTGGGAAGGAAGGTGCAGTTAGGGGCACTCGTCAGCCCTTGCGGGAAGTCAGCGATGTCGCCTGCGTTCATAAGTGAGAATACGGCCCTTTTCCGGAACACAGGCCTTAAAAAAGCGAAGCGGCCTTTTCACACCGCCTGCGTAGAAGCTCTAATCTTTGTCATGACAACTGCACTGGGAGACACGGGGAATGTGGGTAAGGACAAGCACATCTCCCCTGGTAACCCAACCCCCCTCCCGGCACAGACGCCTACCCGCTCTGTGGCCGCTGCCGGTGCTCTGCAGCCCCTGGAAGCCCCCCACAGGTAGTCGCTTGGTCAGCGAGGAGGTCAAGATCTGGTCCATCTTCTCCACAGAGGAAGTCTGGAAGGCCTGTGAGGCGCAGATAAATGGTGAAGCCGACTCTGTCATACCATACGCACGGACAGAACTCTGGCCAGGCCAAAGGGCCGGACGGGAAGCGAGCCAACATGACTAACCACACATCCTTTAGAAAAGAAGACTAAAAATACTAAAGGCTTTATCACCTTCCTTTGTTCTTATAGATCAGTTGCACACAACTGATAATAAATAAATTACAAAATGACACAATATGAGTAAATATCCCTAAAAGTGGCTGTATGAATTTATTTCTGCATCTGATATATGTAACACAATTTTCCAGTATTAATAGATAACCCAACCATTCCTCCCGTTTTCCAGCTCCCGGGATGGATGGATACATTCAAGTTCTGTATTTTGTAATATTTTAATAGCAGAGTCAGTAATAAAATAACGGAAACTAAGTTAAAATTTTGATATAGTGTTTTTGGCTTAAGGGAGGCTGATAAGTTAAGGCTAACAGCTAATTTTCTTACTGAATTATCTGCCTTTGATAGCTCCACCATCTGGTCACATGGCCAAGTGTGTATTCAAATTAACGTGTATCAACACGTTAAAATGTGCATGCCTGTGGACTGTCCTGTACATGCCACTGTGTGAGGATTCTCATGCATCTATCAGCAAGGCATATTAGCGCATGCACACAGCTCATATGGATGGCTGTGTGGGACTGAGGCTGAGACTGTTCTGGTGCAGATTGGAGCAGTTGGCCTGGTGGGTTTGCGTAAAGATACTGTTGGGCTTGAGGTTAGATACTGCTCTGCATTCATGGATACGGATTCATAAGTCATCCCGATCCCTGATGCACCGCAGCCTTGGGATAGGCCGGGTCCAGGCCCAAGATAATTAGTTCGAAGCCAAATAGATTTGTAAGTCACCCTTGTCATTTCAGCTGTATATTTATTTTACCACAGCTAGAGGGCGCTAGTTTGAACACAAAGCAAAGAGGGGGGAACATTTTTAACAAGCTACTTGTACCGATAGATCCCTTCCCTGTGATCGATGATCTTCTTGCTGGTGAAACCAGAAGGGTTTTGAGTTTTTTATTGTCTTCCCTGGTATCGAATAAGTGGTAAAGAGGGGAAAGGGCTCCCTTCTGTAACTACCGCGCAGGTTGTTGCTCAGTGGGGAGGGTTAGGAGCCTTAAGTCAGTGTTTCATGAAACCCAAACATCTGAGGGTCAAGAGAGAAAGAGCGGGGGGATCTAGGCATGAGGGACTGGGATGTAAGTGGGAATGTACTGGAGATATTGGAAGTAATGAAAGTAACAGCTCAGCTCAACCAGAACTGCTGGCAAGCTTCTCAGACTCCTATCTCGCACGGTTACTGCCAGGGTGGTGAAGGAGGCTGACAAACGTCGAGGAGACACAGTGAGACAGATGGGTAACGGCCGTGTTGCTCACTGCGCTTCCCAAGGCAGAGCTCTGCACAGATCCTGGCTACCAGGTCAGTACTGTAATTCTGCATCTTCTCTAATATATCTGAATGCCAGGTTTACTGATAGACTAACTGTAGGCTTTCAGCTCATCAGCCCAGATTAAAATGCACTGCGTGTCCATCCATCCAACCATCAATATTGGTGAGTGCTTAAGCTGGACGCCGTTGTGGAGAGCCTGGAGCCCATCCCAGCCAGCGCACGACACCGGAGGCATGTATGGTTTGTCTTCTTGGGAAAAAAACACTGGTTTACTGTAGCGCAGACGTAGGGCGCACTTTATGACAAATGACTTCCCAATAAATAGCTAAATAAAAAATGACCAAATGCAGGTGCAGAGTACCATTGATTTTTTTTTTTTTGCAACCTTAATCAAAAAAATCTAAAAAGCATTACATTAAACAATATGTTACAGCAGTGTTAGCTACAGGACAATGTAGCATTTTATTGCTATGTTATAGGAAAAATGGAGCATTGACGTTTCATGTTTTTCAGTGCTTTTTATGGTCTTTGTAGCTCACCACAGAGCACCCTGGAAAGCCTGTGTTTGCTGCGCTGGTTTTTAGGGCGGTTCAGGGAATCCCCAGGGCTGGCCTCCTCACCTGCAACATGAACTCCATAGGGTCTGCGGCTTTCTTTAGGAGCTGGGCCACCTCGTCCATGGGCGTGTAATACTGCAGCTGGACCATGGCTCCGAGCAGGGTGCCCCCCCGGCGCACACCCACGCTCACCGCCCCCGCAGGGAAGTCTGTCCGACAGTCACAGCAGCGTAATGTTCATCTTGTGGATTTAGTGGCCCTTTTATCAGAATTTACCGCAGATTTGCAGTGGGTGGAGCCCTCGCCTCTCACCTGGGGCTTCCACCTGGAGGATGTACTTGTTCCAGCACACAGGCTTTACTGTTACTGTCGCCCCCTGCTGGAAGTCCACCTCCATGTCTGGGGCTGACTCCATATCTTTAAGCAGAATAAAGACCTCCCCTGGACTCTGTAAAGCAGGATGGGGAGAAGGTGGGGGGGGGTGAAGTGACAACATTGGCTGGGGAGATACTGCTCACTGGGACCCCTTGTGGACGCTGCATGTATTGCCCCAGTGCTGTAAAATGCAATGTGCTTACCTCTCGGGTTTCCATCAGCATATATGCATCTGAATTGAATTTAATATGGACTTTGGGAAGTATTACCTAATGAATCACTTTTCTCACAAAGGAAATGAGTAAAAAAAAGAGGCAATCAATGGAGTCTTCTCAGTCTAAATAATTAAATAAATCTATTAATTAAAGCAGTACTTGGCTCTGGGATCAGGGTTCCCTATCCTCGAGAGTGAAATGGAAACAGATGCTTTTATTGTTTTTACTCTTTTACGGAAAGCGTGCATCTGGAGTGCAGCACTGGCTGCTGGTGTTCGCATGGTTTGTAAGGATATAAAAATGAAAGCAGACCAGTAACACTAACACACTGGGCAGAGAAGCTGCGGTCACTTTCATTTTTACTCTCTCTCTCTCTCGCTCTCTCCCCTCCCCCCGTCTCTCCCACGCCCTCTCCCGCTCTCTTTCTCCATCTATCCACCTATCTCTCTCCCCTTGCTCACCTCCTTTCTCTCCCATCCTCTCTTCCCCTCTCTTCTTCTCTTTCCTTTTCTCTCCTCTTCTCTCTCTCCCTTTCTCTCCTCATCCTTTCTCTCTCTCTCTTTTGCCTTTTCTCTCGTCCTCTCTCTTTTCCTCTCTCCTTTTCTCTTTTCCTCTTTCTCTCTCACCCTTTCTCTCCTCCTCCCCTCTCTCTCCCTCCCCCCTCTCTCTCTCTCCCTTCTCTCTCTCCCTCCCTCCTCCCCTCTCCATCCCCTCTATCTCTCTCTCCCTCCTCTCTCTCACTGTCACTGTCTCTCTCTCTCTTCTCCCACTCTGCTCCTTTATCATTCTCTGCCTCCTCCTCCCTTTCCCTTGTCCCCTGTTCCCTTCTGGTCTCTCGTTAGCCCTCTGTCAGGCCCCCCCCCCGACCTCTCTTTGCCCCACTCCTTTTCCTCTCCTCTGCTGCTCTCCCCCCCCCCAGATGCGTTATCATTGTGCCTGCAGTCCTGCGGCAGCATCTGACTGGCTGACAGGCCAGCGCCGTGCAGAATGAAGGCGGGTGATTGATGTTCCCGCCAGTCTCTCCCTGCAGCAGGTTGGCTGTCCTGCATCACACACACACCCGCCCCCTCCAGCCCACCCCCTCGCGCAGGCACCAGAGGCACGGGCCGAGCTGACAGTGGCAGGCCAGGGTGAAGGGTCGCACCGGTTCACACGCACACGTGTGATCTGCGATTTAATGGCTACGCTCGTGACCCTATTTGCATAATCCACATAATCACTCTGATGTTAATTGCCAGACAAGTCTGAAAAAGATCATGTGGTTAAGTGGTAAATCATAATTAGATAAATAATTGGTTGGGCCATAGCAAGCTGCTTTGTTTTTTACCTGCCATCTGTTTGGAGGTGTGGTGTGGGGGGGGTGGCCAGGCGGAGATGCGGACCGCGGAGGCATGAAGGCCCGGCTGTTTGGTCTGCCGCGATGCTTTTGTGCGAGGGATAAAAATCACAAACCTTTCTAAGGCCCAGTAAGTTTGTCTCTCCATCCGCTTCCCATTTCACCAGTCGCCTCTCTCACTCTCTCTCACCCTCAGTCTCTCAGTCTGTCCTTAGAGGTTTGCAGAGTCTAGGGGACTGGGGCTGGCGAGATGGAGATATGTCCCACTTTTAAGCTAACTGTCTGGGCTGTGTGTCCCTCACACTGTTCATCTCTTGGGTGCTAAATCAGTAGATGGGGGGGTGGGGAGGAGGGAACAGGGACTTGGAGGGGTAACAAAGGGGGTGGGAAATGGAGGCGGGGCACAAAGATATGCCGATTGGCTTCAGTCAGCTCAAGCTTCATGGACCAGTATTGGAGCTCTGAGTCACTGACATTCATGTTGCTCAGTGACAAACACACTGCTCAGTGTTTGACAGTGTTTTATACTTATGTTTTTATCAAAAAGGTGTAATCTGTTCCCGGGGGGGGGGTGTGCTTAGAAATGGACATTTAATCTCTCAGTAAATAGAGGCATAGGAGTGTGGGCGGCTTTGACCTCTGCCCCATGACCTCTGACCTCACCAGCAGGACACAGCCAACAGTGAGCCTTGATCAAAGGTGCTTATGGGTGAACTGCAACCCCCATACTTTCAAAGCTCTGGCACTTGGAAAAAGAAAGCCCCGGGGTCAGAGACCCCGGCCCCCCCACGATCGAAGGTTTGGGGCATTTGAGCCTCACAAAGAGAGAATAAAGGGGTGACAGATTCAAAGTGCGAGAGGAAGTGTTTCATTGTCCCGCACGGAGGACGGCACCTCTGACACTGCAGCACTAACGGGACCCGTCCCGCACTCTGCAGACTCCCGCAAGCCAAGTGAAACGCCCCCTAGAGGCCCAGGCGGGAATCACCCGCTACTCTTACAGAGGTTTTGCAGGCGCTAGACAGGTCACAGATCCTCCCCATGAGCAGCTGCTGGGCGTTTCCCTTTAATTCCCGGAGGAGGTGAGCGGGGAGGAGGGGGGGCGGTGTGCACACCCTCTGCCAGTCATGTGACCTCCGCCCCGATCAGGGGCCGGCGTCAGCGCTCGCCTTTGCTCTTCCCACTTCACTGATCACCGAGGGCTTCTTCCAGTTTTAATGTGAGTCAGCATCCCCTCAGCCTGTGTGTGTGTGTGTGTGTGTGCAGCACTTGATCCGATACAAACGCAGCCAATGCACAGCATCCATCAGTGCATAGCCCGAGGTGTGGCACTGATGGCACTGAGGGACCGCAGTGCCCCTTTGCAGGAACATGTGATCCTCACAGAAGCTGTTGTCCTGGACGTAGGCCTTTGCGGCAGGCGCCTCTGTGAGCGCTCTGAGACGGCACTGGCTAGACAAAGGGATTCATTCAGCTGGAGAGAAGGACGTGTGGACCCCATTCGGCGTGTTCTGGATCCCCACGGAGCAGTGGCATTCGAGGATGCGGACCCTGAAGGGTGTAGCTGTGGTGGTTGGTGTGTAATGGGCCAGTCCCTCGCACCGGAATCGGAATCTGCATAGGTGTGCATGTTCTGAGAGACACGGTTTTGGGAAAGTGGTATTCCGACCTGCTGGAGGGTCAGGATCTTTGGGGCTAGAAATGTGACCTATCTGCTCTTATTATACTGCGGGGGCGACTCGCTCCCCCCACTGGGGGGTGGCCCGCAGATGGTGTTGCTGCTCATGGTCATGTTCCACACCCCCCGCCACTGCCCAGAGCTCTGTGTGGTTTCTTTGGATACGTGGTGGGGAGTTGGTGGTGGCGGGGGGGGTCTGAGATGCCCTCTGCTGGAGTGTCAGTGCGTGGCGGCCAGTGGCGGGGTGTCAGTACGGCGACGGGGAGGGGGGCACTGACACTGAGCAGCAGGGAGCAGCTAACAGATGGAGGGCACTCGGGGAGGGGGGCGGATTGTGTTCGGGGGTGGGAGGGGGCTTCTTTTTCTCAGCGGCCATCCACCCTCGCATAGCAGTTATCTGATCCTGACTCACAGTTGGGGCACAGGTGTGGAGTGCATACTGTGGCTATGCATGGCTGAACCGATCCGGGGGGGTGGGGCTTGGCCAGTAGAGACAGCTACTTGCCAAGAGCCAAGGGAGGCACACAAATTAGTGAGCCTGGTCCTGATAGGCTGATGACTTCCCTGTCAATCAAATGGGTGTGGCCTCACTGCTGAAATTCCCGCCCTGGCTGGAACAGGGTCCAGTTGCCGACTGTTACTAGGAAATGACCCGCTCATACTCACTACTGTTCTGAAAGTTGTACTTTTATAGTGGCCTTTATCTGAGTCCTGAGTCTTTTGAGCTCGTCGTTCCCATTCGCTGCTATAGTGACTTGACCTGGATGACGGCGGCAGGAAGCGAGTGCTCGCGGCCGGCGTCCTGGGAATGCTCGCCGTTTAGCGCGCTGTCGGCAAGGCATCATAATGCCGCCGAAGCACGCGATCAAAACAGCGAAGCCGTCCCAGCAATTGTGCAAAGGAGGGTGGTGCGGGGGGGGGGGGGGGCTCGCGTTAGAGATGGTGGGGAGGACGTGTTATTATTGAAACTGTCAGGTAATGATTAGACGCCTGTCTCTAATAGAGGAGTGTATCGCTTTAATTGTGTTTCACTGGAAGGGAGGAATACATTTAAATAATTAGAATCATGAGCTCACAGTAAAAAACACGGTGCTTTCGGGCCCACCAGCGATCGGCCGAGCGCGTGTGTGAGCGCGCGTGGCGCGTGTGTGTCTGCACGTACATTTATGTTCCTTTTGTGCATATTTCCTGTTTTCCGCCGTGTACGTGACTCCCTACCTGCATGTATTCGCACTCGAACCTCCGTATGCGAGCAGGAGGGCAGCAGAGGTTGCTGGGAGCAGCCGAATAATGCAGAAAGGGGGGCTTTTACTACCTTTCCTGCTGTCATTTACCAAATCAATGGTCCGTGTCGCCGTGATCGATGGAAAGGCTTATGAAAATTGAAGAAACTAATGGACGGGTCAGCACCTTCGGTAATGCTGAGACTCCTTCAGCTATTTCTGCTACACTGGTTAATAGCCTCGGCCCGCGTTCCTCTTTTAAGCCCAAATTGCGAAGCATAAAGCAATAAAGTCGCCCAGAAACAAGGAAGGTCGGGCTGGAGGGAGATAAGACGCATTAAGTCTGCGGGAGAACCGGGGATGTGGCCACAGAATTAGGGGGGGAAATTATTAAATGGAGGGAGAGAGCGGAATAAGAGGAGAGGGAGAGAGAGAGGGATGGGTAGAAGGAGAGGTAGGAAGAGGGAATAAACAGAGAGAGGGAAAGAGGAGGGGCTATGCCATGACAGGTAGTGGCAGGATGAGAGGAAAACAGGAGGCAGATGCATAGGGAGGCTTTGAAGCTCCTTTCCATGCTTTGACAGTCACATATTCGTAGCTGTGAGACCGGCACCAGGCTCACAAAAGGGAAAACGGCAGAAGATGCGAGCCGCGAAGCGGATTGGCCGGCATCCTAGAGCGGGCCCTGGCGAGGCCTTGTATTGGTCACTCCAGCAGCTCCGGCGCTTCATAAAATTAGCACGCTTTTAGTGAGGGTTTTGCTCAGAAAAAGTCCGGACCATCTGTTTTTCATCTGGAAGTTCACGGGAAGAGCGTCGATATATGTTAGGTACTGTCGGGGGTCAGGGAGGCCAGTGATTTAGTGGGAACTTGGCCAGGGACTGTAAATCCATCCTATGGTAAAGTGGTATCTCCAGCACTTTATGGTGCCCTTAGCTGTCAGCCCTGATGGATGGCGATCGGACCACGCCGGCCCTTGTTTGATTAGCTTATGTTGGCTGTCGTCTCTCTTTCTCTGCGGCACACGGAGCCTGTTTTCAGACGTTCTGACGGGAGACGGTACCGTGACTGTAAATACGGTCGCGATGCAGTCAAACACACTCTGCCTCCCGGTTGAGATGAAGGCCTTTTCTGTTCCCCTGCAGCGTCTCTTGGCTAAAGCGCTGCCGGGAGATGCTGCATGCGAATGCGTACATCCCTCCAGCGATATTTCTGTGGCTCCGCTTCGCCCACCGAGCCTGCCGTTTGATACCGAGCTTCTCCCGCTCGTAAACAGCTCCTAGATGGGCACAGCTCAGGCCTGGCGTGGGACCTGAGACTGAGATGGGCGGGGCTTCACAGCGTATGTGTCGGGTAATCTGTGGGGTGGTGGGCAGGAGGAGAGCCGGGCACAGGACTCACGGACGTGTGTGCCTGTCTGTTAGAGCTCTGGGAAGCATTGTGTGTCCTCGGCAGAGGGAAGTGGAGGCTGGGTGAGGATGCAGGCCGGGGCTAGAGGCGATGGAATATTCAGCAGCCAAAAGGCCAAAGGTGGGATTGGGAGGGGTGTCAGGGTGAGAAATGGTCCAACAGTAAGTCAGATTCCCGGCTATTCCTGAGAGCTCACATTTGATTGGAGAGTCTGCAAGCAGAGTTTACACATCATCCTATTATAAAAGTGGAGGGGAAAAAAAACTGTCTAAAAATAAGCCGCCCCCTCTGAGAGTGATGTAAAGCCGCACGTTCCTCGCGCCCGCCCCCCTCTGCTGGCTCCGTCGGCAGCCCTCGAGGCCCCGGGGCCCGGCACAGGCTCACCTTGACACCCAGGGTGCCCCCCCCCCACTATGTCTGTTCGCTTTTGTTTGTTTTTGCTTCGTCCGCCCTGTTCCCCGGCTGCGGACCTTCGGGGACGTGTAGCTCTGACCCCCCTACCCCCCTTTGGGACGCCGACAGACGGAAGGTCGCGCCCGGCCTGCCCCGGGCCCCGGCAGAGGGGTGCGGGGAATGTGCCGAGCCATAAATCACCACCACCCCCGCTGTCCGGCCCGCCTTCCTGTTGCCACGGCGGCCGCCACTGTCACCAAGTGCGGGAACTTGTCTAGCGGCAGATCTGGGGGGGGGGGGGGGGGCGGGGGGACAGAGTGGCTGTTGGGGGAAAGGCGGGGTGGGGGGGGGGGGCGGCCCGCCCCCCTCTGGCCCCGCGCAGCCAGGCCGGCGTGCCGGG
>JAODKM010000016.1:8004545-8023057 GCA_026780845.1 Petrocephalus sullivani | reverse complement strand
CCAGTTTTTGGTCTAACCGCGTCCCTTGCCCCTTACACTACCCCCCCCCCCCCCATATCAGGACAGCACAGCACCCTCCATCCAAGACATACTGAAACTGGCAAGCCCCCCCCAGGGATTAATGGGCCCTGATATATACTAACAGAGCTGCGTTCGGTAAATCATAAGATCAAAAGCATAATGTTTGTGGTGCACACAAAAAATAAAGACAAATATATAGTAAATAAAGTTTTGTGTACGCATGGGCAGAGTAAGGGAAGTATGGTCATTTGCATGCTTGATGATTAACGCTAACTGTGACCTATGTATAGAATTGTGCAGACATTTGCACGCGATACGTCGGTTTCATGTAGATTTGCATGAAAGCCGGAAAAGTGTGTAAGTATAGAGATCGAGAAAGATTTTGCTCTTACTGAATAATAATTTTATGTACATGCAAAACAGTAGTGCGAATTAATCAAAAGACCTGAAAGTGCCACCCTAACAACCATTCCTCCGCAGTGCCTAGACACCTTTAAACAGCTACGATACATTAGTAGCTAATCTCAAAGCTAGCTACTCACAAATTGTTTCTCCTGCCAACAGGTGGCAAGCAAATTATAAAGTTATCATGATCTTAGGCATGTTTTATAATTTACGCACATCATTAGCCACCTCTCGTATAGCTCATTTGAGTCTCATGAATCTTTTGTTCCTGACGAGCAATCTTACGATAAATTTGGCGGGAACTTAAATCCTGCGGCTCCAGCTACGGATCCTCTGAAAATGATCGTCTCACAATCGAATGCAAAGAACAGAAAGGGCTGCCTAGCCAAGAATAAATTTACCCGCCGATCCATAACAAATAAGCAATAGCACATGAGCCCCACGACAGCGATTGCCAACTGAGCAAACTTCCCGTAAGTTTGTGCAGTTTTAAAGGAGGCTTTTAAATTGTCTTTAAGCGCCAGACTGCTCTGATTTTTTTATTTTCTTCGACATGATATTTTTCTCCTCCCGTCAATGAAAGCCTCACTAGAGCTGGCCAAGCTACAGTCTTCAAATAACATTTTAAAAGTCTGTGATCCTATGGTGACTCACTGTGATGCTAAAAGGGGCTTTTGTGAACTTATCCATTGTTCCAATCCAGTAGATTGTTAATTTCAGCACATTTCACTATATATATATATATAATCTTCAATAAATAAATAAATGTTGTGATGTCATTTCCTGTGTTCATTTTTTTAATAGAAACCCCTTAACATTAGGATATGTATCAGAGCATTCTACTTATCAAAAATGTAAATGAATAAAGGTACATTTCTGATTCGTGTGTGGCGTGCTAAATTCCCATTTAGCTTTATGACTGCTGTTGTAGCCCGTTGGGCCCTGGACAGAGATAATGAGGTCTCTCCAGGCCCGTAACAGCCCTGCTTGGGGTTTACCCTGGGCCCCTGTGGCTCTATAATTATATCTCTTGGGGGCAGAAAATCAGATCACCAAATATAATCACTTGAATAATTTACCATGTCAGTTACTGTTCACCTGCTATGAAAATATATTATTCACCTTGTTGTTAGGGCATGAGCGATCTGACAAACAAAAGATTTTGACTGAATACTGTCCAGGTTTGTTCTTTCCTAACTGAAGTTCAGCTTGACTTTCTGCTTCGTGCCATTCAAAGGTTATTAAGAAAGATACAAAGTCAATGAATAAATATGTTCATATCACTTTATCACTTAGCTATCAAAAAATCATTCAGTTTAATGTTTGAATTGCCATTTATTAATTTTCATCAATGAAATAATGAAACTCCACTCATTTTTGCACCCACCACGCTGAGACGCTGGTACAGCTGAATCATCGCTATTCTACCCTTACACACTTACCAGCTGAATTGCTTATATACATATATATATATATATATATATATGCAAAAATATTATGAATTGCTTATATATATGAATTGTTTATATGAATATCTAATAAAAACACACACATATATATATATAAAACATACGTCTAAATATATACACATAGTGGTTCAAATTGGTTTTACGAAAGTACATATACATATAAAGAAAAACATTCTTTGGTGCATCAGTTCTATGCACTTGATGATCTAAAACTCCATCAGAGGGAAACACTGCCTGATTGTCCTGCCGACGTCTTCATTAGTCGCCCGCGGGATAAATCGGGGCGGAGCCTATCAGAAATCCCACCCCGCATTCCCTTCATTGCTGGCCCCCCATTTGTGCCTGGCACTGACTAATTATCGCCTCACTTTCACAGTTTAACAGTCATTAGTACTTTAAATGATTTTATCATTCAACTTTAGGCTAATTAACTTTGCAGTTAGATTTGGAACTCTGGGGGTGGGTCTGGGGGGCGGTCTTGCCTGCACTTCATCATCGGGATCACAGGCAGGTCTGACTCAACAGATAATGGAGCCTTGGGGGGAAATAGAGCTATGAAATTCTATTAGTGTGAAATGCTGTTTATTCCTTGGCAGGTACATCAATGCTGCCCTAGCACCGTGATTGATCTGTGTCTACATAGAAACCGAGTTTAATTGTTTGAATTATTATGCAAGTTCCATCTTGGACCCACTGTCTCCTTCAGGGGCAAATGTTGCCCCTGGAAGAAGATTCCCCAAAGTGAAACAGCAGGTCCAGCTCAGGAGAGATACTGCACTATCACCACTTTGTGTCTGAATCAGTCAGCATAAAAAATATAGGAAAAACTGCAGATTCAGGTGTGAGAAAAATATCTGATAAGGTTTTCAGGGAAAGGTGGAAAATATCCTAAAATACACTATTTGAAGAGGTGGGGAGTCGGGACGCACCGACAAAATCTTTCAGGTTTATCCCCCGGATGAGCAAGACCCCAGACAAACCCTGAGCCCCGTTGATAGCTGAACTAAGCCAGCACAGCCGGACTGTGGTGCTTTCCTGCAGACATCAGATATTACGGCCGCTAATTCCTCTCCCGGTACAAAGCTATCACGCTCCAATCTCTCGCCTCAGATCTCTGAATTACTCATCACATGCCTCTCGAGTCCCGCCAGACTCCACAGGACGTTTCATGCTATGAGAAGCGATGCAGTTCGTACAACCCTGTTTCTAAAAGAGTTGGGACGCTGTGTAAAATGTAAATAAAAACAATGTAATGATGTACAAATTATATAAACCCACATTTAATTGAAATAGAAGAAAGACAAGATATCAAATTTTATTGTTTTATGAGAAATATATGTGCAATTTGAATTTGAAGCCAGCAGCATGTCTCAAAAAAGTTTGGACGGGGGCATGTTTTCCATTGTGTTTCATCTCCTGTTCTTTTAACAACACGCTGTAAATGTTTGGGAACTGAGGAGACCAGCTGCTGGAGTTTTGTAAGTAAAATGTTGTCCCTTTCTTGCCTGATATAGGATTTCAGCTGCACACTAGCTTGGGGTCTCCTTTGTCGTATTTTTTATTTCATGAAAAATGTTTTCAATGCCTGAAAGGCCTGGACTTCTAGCACCCGGGAGTCTACCACCCGAACTCTTCTAATGCAGAGCCACGCTGTTGTGATACATGCAGAATACAGTTTGCCATTGTTATGCTGAAATATGCAAGGCCTTCTCTGAAAAAGACATCTTGAAAGCATATATTGCTTTAAATCCTGCATATATTGCATATATTGTTCGACATTTACGGTGCCCTCCCAGATGTGCAAGCTACCCATCCACGGGCACTAATGCACCCCCATACCATCACAGGTGCTGCCCTTTGAACTCCCGGCTGATAACGAGCTGGATGGTCCCTCTCCATTTTAGGAGGATACGGTGTCATGAATTTGAAATTTTGATTTGTCAGACCACATGACAGTTTTCCATTTTGCCTCAGTCCATCTTAAATGAGCTCAGGCCCAGAGCTCATTTGTGGACGCAGCACCGAACTGTGCGCAGACAATGGTTTTCGGAAGTGTTCCTGAGCGCATGCTGCGATTCCCATTATAGTAACGTGTCTGCTTTTAATGCAGTGCTGCCTTAGGACCCAAAGATTACGGCTATCCAATATTGGTTTCTGGCCTTATGTCTTGCACACAGAGATTTCTCTGGATTCTCTGAATCTTTTAACAAAATTGTGTACCATAGATAATGAAATTCCCACATCCTTTGCAATATTACGTTGAAGAACATTATTCTTAAATTGTCAAACTATTTGCCCAGACAGTCTTTCGCAGAGTGCTGAACCTCTCCCCATCTCGGTGTCTTTTTATACCCAGTTCTGTTACTGACCTGTCACCAATTAACCTAATTTGCCATGAGATATTCAACCAGGTGTTTTATTTTAGCCTTTTCTTTTGTCTTTTGAGCATATACAGTATTTGTCAAAAAATAATGAAATTTCTCAGTTCCAATGATACGTCGTTTTGTTCTATTTTCAATTACATTTGGGTTTATTTGATTTGCAAATTACATTACACTCTGTTTTTATTTACATTTTATAGCATCCTAACTTAAGGGAAGATGGAACAAAAGAAGACAGGAGAAATGAACCAAAAAATTCCCAAGCAGGGAGAAGCAATACCTGGGTAATGCCCAACATTATGGAAAAGTCATTTCACAGAATGTCACATGACCCAATACAGTACCTTTCTGTATGATCTCTGTGACAGCAGACAGGTAGTCCTGGGCGTCTTGCTCACTGGAGATCTGTAGGAAGCCCTCCCCCAGAGGCACGGCCTCCAGGAATGCGCCCGGCGTCTCCACGCCGCACAGTAGCACGACCACGCGGTTCGCCGGGTGCAGGACGCGTGCCAGGAAGACGCGTCGGGCTGGGCAAAGGCTCCCCAGCATGCCGCGGGACAGGATGAGTAGCTTGCACTTGTAGCCGCCAAGCTGCGGGCACTCCTCGCGCTTGCCGGTCACCGCGACAATGTCATAGCGACAGATCCCAGTCTCAGCAATGGAGCCCGTGAAAATGGAGCTCAAGTAGGACGCCCACTCCTTGGCCTCAGTCTCGTAGATTATCAGGAGATCCTCCTCTGCGGAGAGACCTGCTGGTAAATTTTTCCTCCCTTTTGTCTTGGTGTTTGTTAGAGCATCTGTCTTCATTTTAGCTATGTTATTCTCCTTACAGTAAAAGGCCGCAAGGCAATGAAGTAATACACATCAAATATCGCGACAACTCAGGTTTCAGAGTTCAAACATCTCAAACTTCTCAAAGTTTAGACTCTTCCAAATAGCCCCCTTTGGCTTTGCCAGCCTTGCAGACTCTTGCCATTCACTCAAACAGCTGCCACCTGGAATGCTTCACCAATGGACTTCAAGGAATTTCCACAAATTCTAAGCACAAGATGGCTACCTTGCTCTAACTATTCAATCCAACTCGTCCCAAAACCAGCTTCGTAGAGTTTATGTTGGGGAATTGTTAGGACCAGGTCAGCTGTCACTGCTCTCCATCTGTTTCCTGTTTCACATGATAATATTTACTACATAACTTTGAGTTGTGCTTAGGGTTATTATCTTCTTGAAAAACAAATGTTTTTCACTAGGTATATCTAGACTTTTGACTGGGACTGTATGCTCCAAAAATGTAGTCAGGATTCCTATTATCACAGCTCATTAAAATACAAGTGCATGTCTGCCATGACAAGGACGCTAAACTGCCAAACTTCACTCTCTGGTTCATTTAAGATTGTTACGAGCTCCTTGAGTGGGGGCCAAACCAATGAAAGCATCCTCTTACCCAACAGCTATCCACCAAGACTTGGGTTTAATCTTGGCCAATAGTTAATCAACACATCATAACTATGTGCCTCCTAAACTCATAATATAAAAATGAAAGTTTAACAAATTAATTTTCGGTCTAGTTAGAGCCAGCGTGTTCACTGTGCACGTAAAATTAAAGAGAAACATTTCACGTTAAAAGTTGTTCTGAAGTTTGATTATGAAAAAGACATTAAAAATTTGCACCCCGCCAACCACCGTGTTAAGAAATAAGTCTTGGCTGATTTTCCAGCCTTTAATTAAAAGCAATTAGAAAACGAAAAAATAAAAGGAATCAGTCTCTGAGAAGTAGCAGTGCTGAAGACGAGGCTAGAAAGTGGAGAATTAGTAAGTCGGGGGGCAAAGTAAGAGTCCCCAAAGTGGAGGGCGAGGAACAGAAAGGGGCCACTGACCTGTGGAGCTCATCTTTCCCTGTCGCTGCTGTGTCATGATCTTCTCCCCACTGTAACAGGAAGCACTGCTCTGAGCGCATAGTCTTTATCGTCAGCTGCTACCCTGCTAGCTATCGAAGCGTGCTGAGTTTCCCTGTGCTGCGATTGGATGAGGTCGATATCTCCAGGTGACCCAGGAGAGTGTGGCCACCTCATTGCTAATAATGGCGCTTCCGTTCAGGGTGGGAGGTGACATCGTCCTTCCATTCAAAAGCTGCCCCTCCCCCTTCACCACTTTTTTTGACGGTAACACACTTGGTTGGCAGCGGCGAGGGCACTGGGGCGCCACCGACGCTGTAACCACTGGCGCACACATAGGGCTAGGTGAGGGCAGGGCCTTACACGGACATTGAGAATGTCCAGACCTCAGAGTTGAACTGCCTTTTCTTGTTGGTGGATCTGACAGCTCAGTGCGCGGCAGAAGTGGTTTCCAGATCAGCGGACGCAGCTGGCGGTTATATCTCCTGGCCCAATCACGGTGCAGAGGACACAGCGACACGCCGCCACAGTGCTTATGTGCTTTACATAAGACTTTTTTCGGGGAGGGAACAAAACAAAGCGATGTTGAGACACGCAACCATGAGGTGGGGCGGGGGGGGGGGGCTTTGGCTGCAGGCCCGGCCTCGGATGTTCTGCTGCACTGGGTGAGATTCTCCTGAGCACCTACCCCCCCACACCCCAGAGCAGCATACAACAAACTACAAACTACAACAAACATTAGCATAAGCTATCTGCTGCTAGCTAGCCAGCTAGCGTCTGTTTCACAAGGAAAGTAGTGGAATATTAAAGCTGGTGTCTATAACTGTAATGCCACGCAAGGCATCCAGAGGTACTTTTATGACCTTGTCGGTTCACTTCTGAAGTCCCAAATCCATTGGTGCCCTAGCCGGCTGCCTGTCACCAGTAGAGCGGACCCCCCCCGCTTGGCTGCACGACTATACTGTATAGAGCCCTGTTGGCAAGCCGTTGTGTTTACAGTGCAGAGTCACGGGCTACAGACAAGTTAATCCTTAACCAGTTAGTGTTGGTGTGTGCAGCGGTCATATATCAAAAACAAAAAAAAACTTGAAGGGGTGGAGTAGAGGACGCGAGGAGAGAGGGATTTCTGCAGGAGGTGACAAAGTGAGCAGGAAAATAACGTAGATATTCAGCTGAAATTAAAGTACATATTCATAGCTCCTGCTGCTGCCCCACTAACCTGAGCTTCTTCATCGTGCCTCATCAGCCATTGTGGCCTTCAGATTAGAACCCTACCTCTGTGGAATTTGCATGTTCTCCCTTCGTTGTGTGCTGTAAGCTCCCTTCATGCAGTCCAGGGTGTTAAGACATAACTTGTAGTGGATAGCTTCTAAACTCTTTAAACACCTCAAAGACAAAGCAGAACTTCCCCAGTGGTGAGTCTCACGGTGGGTAAGACCGAAGGCCTCAACAGACCTGTTGAGACAGCCAGGCTGATCGCTAATGTGTGTCGCAGAGACCGTGACCCCCCACCACAGAGGCCGGATGCTCCTGGTTAATGAGCCCGGCGGTAGCTTTGCACATGCACGATGAGTCACCAGAAATGTCGCGTTTCACCGTAAAGTGCCAGAGGAAATTTCAGCTAGAGAAACGCATCCCCATCACCCCCCCCCCCCCGCAGCGAAAGCACCCTGGATACCGCACCGCACAATGAAATTAGACATGCCGTAAGCCGCTCACTAATCGAAAGCTTGCCGGGTGATGCTCTCTGTGCCGTTTGCACCCTCCTGTCTCCCGGAGACCGTCTGTGACTCTGACGGCCTGTGGTTCAGAACACGATAAACCTGCAGGATATGAGAGTACAAACCGGAGCTCTACAAGATGGGAGTTCACCCGATACTTCCCGCCACATCCTGCTCTCTGGATATAAATCCCAGAGTAATCCCGACCTCTTATTTGCCTGTATACGGTTACTTGACACACAGCCTCCAGTTCTGCACTTTCACTTCACCGTGCCCCAGTGAGCTTTTGCTTAACCTGCTTGATGGAGGCATAGCAGGCAGGATCGCAATGTCGTGCTTCCAGAATTGTTAGTTTGATTCCTGCCACATCTGTGTATGTGAAACTAGCACATTATTGCACATGCTGGAAGTTAAAGCAACACACAGATGTCAGGGTCATTACTCAAAAGTCGGCCGGGTAACGGGAATTGAACCCACAACCTTCTGGGCACAAACACAAATACCAAACTGACCTACTACATGCCCATACTCTTATGCCAGTGGTTTTCAAATGGTAAGTCGCAAACCGCAAACACTCCTGACCCCTTCACAGACAATCAGGCACGTTTTGCTGGGGGGGACCTCCCTCCCAGCCGAACACTCGCTCCTAGAAGTGTCTCTGCTCCGCACTACGCCCTCCAACCCTAACCCTAACCCCCCTACCGGCACAATCAGACCCTCAGCCGAACACTCGGACCTTCAGCCAAACAATCGCTCATAGAAAAGTCCCACAGCATTTCCCCCCTGGATGAAAGGATCATGTGACTTGATCAGTGCTTTTTGGGAGTTTGAGTTTCCTTTGGTTTCCTCCCATAATCCCAAGCATACAGCTAGGCAAACTGACATGAAAGTATTCATGCTGTGCTGGTGTCTGTCCTGCGATGGCTTGTCCCGGGTGTCCCCCACCCTGGACCTCCTGCTGTCCTGTATAAGCTCCAGGCTCTCTATCGCCCTGTACTGGATAAGCAGCTATGGAAGGTAATGTGCCAGACCAAAGAATAACAAACAAACAAAGCCACTAGGAACAAGGAAGAAGCAGAGTGAGTTCCCCGGGTGTGACCGTCCTTCCCATTCAGGGTGCACTCTTTTGCTCACCAGGGGGCCACAGTAATTTCTTTGCAGACTTTATTACGATATTCTGATATTTTAGCTAGAGCCCAGTGCCATCTACCTGTGAGCTATATATATATATATATATATAGATCTAGTTATTATTTTCCCTCTACAATATTTTGCGACTTTCAGCTGAAGACGATGCACCAGATGAAATAAAGCCATATTCTCTGTTGTGGCATTGCTGGCTGGCCGCTATTTTAATTTTAGTTAAGGGTGTATCAAATCAAATAGTCTTTTGATTGTCAGTTTACTATATGTGCAGAACATACAGGAGGTGCATTACACAATAAGTATATAAACAGTTGTGAAATGTCAGGCAGTAGCAAGTATCATAGGGCAGAGAGACAAATTGCAGATGTAACATTAAGTGTATATATGTGTATATATATATATATAGGTATACTCACGGCCACTTTATTAGGCACACCTGTCCAATTGCACGTTGACGCAAATTACTGATCAGCCAATCACATGGTGGCAACTCAATGCATTTAGGCATGTTGACATGGTCAAGACGAACTTCTGCAGTTCAAACTGAGCTTCAGAATGGGGAAGAAAGGTGATTTACGTGACTTTGAACGTGGCATGGTTGTTGGTGCCAGACAGGCTGGTCTGAGTATTGCAGAAACTGCTGATTGACAACTGAGATTGTCACGCACAACCATCTCTCGGGTTTACAGAGAATGGTCCGAAAAAGGGAAAACATCCAGTGAGCGGCAGTTTTGTGGGCGAAAATGCCTCGTTTATGCCAGAGGTCAGAGGAGAATGGCCAGAGTGGAAGGGGTGGGAGGAGTCACTACGATGCTGATGGCAGGAGGCTGCAGAGGGAGTGGAAGGGGTGGGAGGAGTCACTACGATGCTGATGGCAGGAGGCTGCAAAGGGAGTGGAAGGTGTGGGAGGAGTCACTATGATGCTGACGGCTCTACATGTGAGGCAGGTGTGGAAAATGTCATTGAGGGAGGGCAGGGGGACACCCATGATCCTGCTGGCCATATTCATTATGTGTTGCAGGGACTTCCTGCAGGAGGCAGTGCAGCCTCCTTACCACACCGAGATGCAACTGGTGAGGACACTCTCGATTGTGCCCCGGTAGAATGAGTTTATGATGGGAGGTGGAGTGGGGTCTATGAAGCCCTCCCTACTGTACCTTAATGTCTCAACACATCCACCAAAGAGTATTTAATTTGCCCGAAATAGATAGCGGTTAGCATGGTAAATACGAAGCAGTTTACTCTCTGTGCCCGAGGATGCGCTGAAGGCCCCATTAATAACCAGCACATGTGGGACTGCATCCAGTCTGGGACAATTACGAGGTGATTTATCCGGCCTGAGCAGGGCCTGTTGGTGATGTCAGTCTAATCCATCACAGTGAATTCCCCAAACTGCACAGCAGCATTAGCGTCAGACAAGACGAGCCGATTCTGATGCCTGGAAGATGACGTTCTCGCACTGCATCCGGCATCGCCTTTCTTCCCCTGGATTTGTGATCTCCAAGGTAACAAAAACGTTTTAAGTCCAATACCCGGGTGGTCGTGGCAGAACTCCTAACTCATATAGTAATCCAAAGTATACAAATCTTCATTACTGTATTATCATTTATTATACAGATTTTAAATTTTCATTGGCGCTGGCACGGCCGTTAGATGAGCCTCGTAAATAATAAATGCAGATTTCTGCGTGACATCGGGAGTTCGTCATTTCAAATGACTGTCTAATTAATAAAAACATGCACCCTAAGCTTCCGTTTCGGCGGTGTGAATCTTCATAATGAAAACAGACTGATGTGAGGGTCAGCGTTTGGCAGCTCGACTCAACTGCATACCCACTGTACCAGCCAGACCTCGGAGAAGCAGACACTTCTTCTAATGAATGAAAGCCACCCAGCTGCAATTTTGAGCTGATATCTATTAAGTAGGCATCTGAAGTCATTTAAAGCTATGGAACATGACTTTAAGATAGTCACAACTAATTAATGCAGAGCGGTAAGTAGCAACCTGCCTAGCAACTGGTAGAATTAAATGTGATTATAGTTAATTGATGTGGGTTAGCCTTTAGCTTCTATAAGCCTCATTACAGTTAACTAACAGGACAGCTCCCAAGGGCTGGTCATTAGGACAATGAGCAATGTAATAATACAGCCAGTCCCTCACAGTCGTACACCAAGAAGACCTTAATGTAAATACTTAATATCAAGTTCAATAAAAAAATTCTGCATCATGACTATTATATAAATAATGTATTAGGCTCTTAATTAAATATTTGCATGCAGAAAGCAGTTAAGCAAGAGCACTGGAAAGATATTAAAAGACTGAATTAGGTTTAATGGAGTGGCTCTCCTTACTTTACTCAGGCAAGCTGCACCTATTTAAGGAGCAGTACAAACACACGCTGAAAATAAGTCAAATCAGCACTATTCAAATATATTCATATTACACCCTGCTCTGAAAATAGTCACACAGAGAATGGTGTGAAACCTGCCATCAATCCACGCTTTTAAATACACACTTTAAATTCAAAGAAGACATGGGCCGTCGCAGGTATGCTGACCCAGCGAGCGGTCAGGGTGCTTCAGACCTGGGAAAGTTCAGGCAAGGTCTACGGGAAAAACTGAAATCCCATGCTAAACAGGGGCGACGATTATGCAGGAAGCAGGCGGCCAATCAGAGGGAAGCTACATGTCACTGGCCTCCAGCCGCAAATCACTCGCAGGCGGCCATTAGCCGGAGGAGCAGTCGCACCTGGCTGGCACAGGGAGTCTCTTGCTGATTTGAGTTTCCTCACTTTAGTTTTGAAAAACTTTCGCTCCAAAGCCCCTGCCTTGTTGACATAATCCATTTCTCTCTGAAACATTCTCATTGTTTCTTTTATTTTTGAGGAACACTGACTTCCTAATTGCAAAGATATTTGATATTTTCTTGTTATTGCTTTCTGCCTGTTAGCAAGCGCTAACGTTTTAGGCCTTGAGCATGATTCTCCTACAAAACAGGCACTGGGGTTTATAAAAGCTTCTAAAACAGCTAAACTAGCCTCTTAACATCTCTTGTAGACTCTCTTAGTAAGCTTGCTACAGAATGAAATGAAATCGGGGTGGGTAACTAACTTCGAATCATAAAAAAATGCAGGAGATAATAGCACGGTTGTTGCACGCCTTGGTTGTCCTGGAGATGCAGACCTCTGCAAAAATGCTGTCTATCTCTGACCTGCCGCAGAGCTCAGGTAAGCAGCTCATTTAAACAGAGGCCCTGGTTCTCAGCCAACGAGGGAACCTTCACTATCAAAGCCCAGTGCCAAGGTAACACTTTCAATAACGGGACCCTATGGCCTTGATGCCTCCATTTGAGTTTAATATGAACAAGTGTTGAATGAAAGTTCCATGTCGTGCTGATAGGAGCACATGTATGCCAGTCCTCACAGACCCAATACTGTGTTCATACATGTGTACACTTCGCCGTGAAAGCCATGGCTTATTAAAGGTCCATGAGATGCATATTAATATGTATTGTATCGTATGTGGATATGCTTTTTTGGATTTCAGTACAGGAGGATGACAGAATGCTGCCTGCATCTCATTCCGTGCTGTCTACGTCCCTCATTTCCCATCCAAAGCAAACGGATGGCTGATTAAAGAGGGATAGACTAGGGGAGAGTTTGACACCTAGTCACGCATAAAGGCTAGTCAAATAAGGACTGCATGGAGGCCCCTGCATCTGGAACACAGGAAGTGTCTCTGAGAAGCAGCCAACAGCATCTGAGTCACTGTCACTGTGCAGCACTGCACCGGCGTTCCCACATAGTTGGATGGGAAGACTCTCGATGCTAATTGTGCTCATCCCGTCCTCTCCACATGGACGCTTTTCCGAGGTCCGTGCGTCCCTGACAGAGGAGGGACGAGACACTACTCTACAGTTTGACTCGATAATTAAAAGTGCCCTGAATGCCACTATTTCAGTCGTCACTAATTAAGTCTGCATGCAGGAAGAGACCGGGGGCTTTGCTTTGTTCCTATTTTTCTTCGTATTGCAAATATTTAACTTTCATGCCGCTTACGACAAGCTAAAGTAAATACTCCAAATCTGCAGCAAGTAATCCGTGAATTCTGAATATGTAGATGTTTCTTGCACTTTCCTGGCACTAATATGATTTTAAATGCTACGTGGGTGTAGTTAAATGTTAGATCTCTATGAGCTTGGAGGTGTGTTCACACACTGATGTGACCTTAATAATGAAAGATATATATATTTTTTTTTGTGGATCCACTTTTATTCTGTCCCAGGGTTTGTCATCAAACGATAGTGTTGGGATCAGATGCATTGGAAGATCCAGCTCACCCAAAGACACGTCATACAAACACACCCAGCAAATGTGAGACAAATGTGATATCCAACATTCCTCATATGAAGGAGCAAAAGGGGCAATGTGTGGCCTGGGGGGACTGGCCTGGGGGGCTGGCCTGGGGGGACTGGCCGCTGTGTTTGCGATGGGAAGGTAGCTAATTCAAATTCCATGGTCAGTAAAGTGACCTCATAGTTTGTCCCCAGAGCGGGATCCTTAGCTTCTAGTTACTTCAGGGACTGTGTGATCCAGGATTTAAAAAAAATGTACATCCTTTTTGATAAAAGCTTCTGCCAAGTAATGTAAGAAGCCACTATTTTACATTTGTAATTTTACCCTGAATGGCTTGTACAACATAAAATCGTAAATCAGTAAATATACATTACTGTGCATTTCTGTGCAAAGTCTTAGGCACTCAAACGTTCAAAACTGTTTTCTGAGTAGTAAGTGTATATTTGCTCAAAAGAAAGAAAAAATAACATTATAATAGACTAACAGTAACACAGAATCTTGAATGTTGAATTTCTCCGAAAAGTTACTGATATCTTGCAGGATGGCTACAAGAACACCACTTCAGTGTATTCATTAAATGTTACCACCAACACAATTAATTCACAAACTTAGTAATTTAAATGAGTCAATGAGGTATTGATTAGCCAAACAAGGTGCATTAGTGTTTGAGTCACAAAATACACAGGTGTGTTGGAGGGTTGGTGCAAATACTGGGGTCCTGACTCACTTTGAGAATGCAATTCCATAGTGTTACACTGACGTAAAGCTCATTTAAACATCTTAAATATTCTTTGACCGCCTAAGAGTGTATATTCAGCTGTGTATGGGAAGTGCGGTTTCAGTACGTGGATAGACAGAGCTCGCGGCTGGCTCGCGGCAGATCAGATAGTGATTAGATAGCGTGTGTGTACTGAGCGGCCGAGCAGCAGGGGAGCCGCGCGCGCCTGTTAGGAAAGGACGCAGCTACCCGCCGGCCGCGTCGGGCCCTGCCGCTTGGTCGGCGGCGGCGTCCTCCCCGTCCAAAGCAAACACACCGCACCAGTGCCCCAGCACCGAATCAAAGAGCTATTGTGCCCGGTCATGAGGAAGTGGGAGTTCTGCGGACGCGGGCATCTCATCTCGCCAGCCAGGAAGCAGCACAGCGGCCCAGTGCCTGGGAGGGGTTGAGCAGAAAAGCCCTCTCCTCTCCCGTGTCATTATCGCGCGTCGCTGCTCAGATTCACGCAGACCCGGCATGCCCATGCCTGCACGCACACATCAACATCTAAATGTCTTTTCACGTCTCTCAATTTCAAGCCATGCTGCCACCCCCCCACGTCCATTTTATTCAGGTGGGGATCAGAGCTGACGTCTAGATCATTGCAAACTAGAGTGGCAGCCCAGTGTGCTCCCATGTCCACCTAGGGGTAACTGACCTACTTAGCAACTACAACAGACGGTACAGCAGCCGCCTCAGTACCGGTGTGGGCTCATGCTCTCTCTCTCTCTCTCTCTTTCTCTCTCTCTCACACACACACACACACACACACACACACAGAAAGATAAGGAACAATAACGGCAGTCTGCTTCTCAAATCTTCTAGATTTTCTGGAATCACCACCAGTCAACCTGTTTGTTCAGCTTTGATGACACGATGCATCCACTTTTAGGTCTTCGAATCTTATTTTCAGTTATGTATTTTTTTTTTTAACCAAAGGCTTCTTCATAAGACTGCTGGGACAGTATAAGGCGGTGCATTAAACACGAGCCATTTAATCTTATTCTTTTACAGGGCCCTTTATAATGCAAAGAGTGCTTGGTAAGCAGGCAAGCATTAGATCTGCAGATGTAGCGAAGTCAGGCTCTGACCCTTAGTCACGCTGGAGGTTGGCAGCTTGTAGATCCTCTCGCTCGCTGGACGGGGGTCACATGGGGAGTTTAGAGAAGCCTGATTCCTCTAAGGCAGCGACTCCCAATCTGGTCCTCGGGAACCCAAAGAGAGTCCATGTTTTTGCTGCCTGGTGCAAGGAGCAGAAATATGGACCAACTGTGGGTCCCTGAGGACCAGATTGGAAAACACTGTGGTAAGGCACTCGCAAGAAAGATTTTGCCAAAAAGAAAACAACACAACAGCAATGCAGTGTTACATTACAGTGGCCAGTGTTTATGCTTCTGGGTTTATTGAACACTAGAGGCAGTGGGCTCTGAGCTGGTTCCTGCCACAGCAAGTCATGAGTCAGCAAAATCTCAGTGGTAAACCCCACTTATGGATGTTTGAAACATGGCCAGTTTAGTTTATTTCGGTGTAGAACTTTCACATTGGGGAAGTATTTTCACATTGGGGCTAAAATAATCGCAATCTTACGAGCCAAAGAATTAAAAATCCGGGAAAGGAAACTGCAACGTGTACAAATATTTACACGGACTGCTAATGGTCTGCGAAAGAGCCTTTAACTCTACAAATAGTGTTTCTCTGAGCAGGCCACAGGAGGTCTAACAATGGAGCAAGGCTGGATGGTGGTTATTTTTTCGTTGCCATGGTGATTGATCTCCAGCCCTGCGCCAACAGTCGCCTGCATTAATGAAATTCAGCTAGTCCTGATTAGGCTCGTTACGCTGCTAAGTGCAAGTAGGGCCAGCTAGGTGCTTATTCTAGAGGCAGAGAGGATAAGGAAAACATTTGTTGTGGTTGAGTTTGATTTGAATAGCTTTTTGGGTTTGGTCCATATGTGGGAATGTTAGGCCTATTTTATATTTTTTGTTTTTAGTTTATTCTGTTCTTCCTGCGCGTGGGGACTTCCTACTTGAAAGAGGCCACACCTCTTGGGATCAACAGCCAATCGCATCGAAGAAAATGATTCTTTCAGGGTTAAGGGGTATGACCTTACAGAGGTATCATGCATTCTTCCATCTCTCCATTTCAAACCAATCTGTTTATTGTACACTGGAATCTTGCATTTGAAAACCTTTTAGGTTGCTTTTGCTTCTATGGCACATTAATAACTATTCTTTTATTGTATTCCTGTTTAGATTTCTGAAAGTATTGCAACCAAGGGATTTCCACACTCCCCAAAGTTCTGCATTATGGGCAGCTTATAGAAGTAAATGAGACTTACAGTAAAAGTACCTTTCTTTTTGCCCCATAAATTGTCACAGTGATGTTTATCGCGCTGTTGCCAGCTAGTGGCTCCTCATATTTTGAAGCTGTACATCACGCTGCTGCTGATGGGCCAAAAGAACCACATCAAACTTTCCAAAGACCTAGCAAGGAATCCGGCCAGGTTCTCCTGGGAACTGGAGGTCGATCCGAAGCTATTGAACAACTGGATCTTTGAATTCCTCACGGCAAGAGAATTTCTTTCCTTGTCATGTGACTTGTTAGGTTGTCATGGAAACTTGAAGCCTGAAGCCCCTTTATCAGAATGGGATAACCATGAAGTTGGAGTATTTTGTACACTTACTGCGGAACTTATACTTTTATCTATAGTCAGTATGGAGAAGTGAGTCGTTAGTTTTATTTGGAATGGGTGGCTAATTCAAAAGTTGCACCCTTGCTCCTCTGGTGGGTGTTCCTGGTTACTTAATGCTTGACCATTAGTGGTTGGGCTGAGTGTTTGTCCTTCAGATAGTGTGGTCCGAAGGTTTGTCATGCCTTGGTTACTGAACTTAGCTCTGGCCACAGCTGGAGGCCTATGGCGAGCTCTCGGGAGAAAGGTGCACATCTGGGGATGTTCAAAGCCAGACTGACAGCTGTGTTTTACATCAGCTGGAGGCCTCCGTCTGATTTATCCGTCGGATTTATCTTTGTTACAGCCACACGCGGCTGTACATGTCGCATGCATCAAACTGCGGTATGTGCTATAGATTTCAGGGCTTGCGGGTTTAGCTCCCGGGGTGGGTGCGTTTATTTTTATTTTAAAAATACAGGTCGTCTAACGGTGCAGCCACAGGCTTAGCATGCTGAAACACAATGGCCTGTGCCGTGTGCCAGCATCTGCTATGCAAATAAATTACAAAACGTGAACGAGCAGCTGTCTCCAATTAAGAAATTGCTGCTTTTGAGGTTTATGCCAACGTTAGAATAATCTATTAAATCTCGCAACATGAATATTGCAGCATCAGCTTGGGTACGGTCAGCCCTTATTCTACACGCAGCTGCCCTTGAAAGGCTGATCGATGTGGTAACATTCCATAGGAAAGTTGTTTTGATGTTTTTATTAACGTTTGCCTGTGTTCAGTGTGTGCCACACTGTGTCAGACTGTGCTGATTTCCCTATCAGCGACGTGGGGTGCAAAGGGTTACGACACAAAAAGGCGGTCCTGATAAAATGCACAGTTAAATTTCTTTTGCATAATGTATCAAAAAAAAGCATGGAGCTTTGTGAGAAGTGAGAATTTGTCAGACCGGGCAAGACGCCTCTGCATGAGTACAGATTGGGATCTGTCATAACATTTATTTTTTCATTGGTCAATGTGTTTATGTACTGCATGCTAATATTTTGACGCTTCCAGGCATGCTGATCTGAATACAGGTACTGCAGAAATAAGCCAGCATTGTAGAGCCTGCTAATGTGTTCTGCTTTGAGCTCTATAATATGCAATGCAAATTAAATTAATATTTGGACATTTATTCTAAGATCTTGCATACATCTGGCCCAGCCACGGTTGTAAGGGGATCCTGGGTTAGAAGTTCCAGCATCTTTCCTCCAAGTAAAATACTGGCTGGCTCCAGCCCTCAGAGAACATTAAATAGCAGGCTTGCAATACAGCTGTTACATCAAGCGCAACAGCACTTTAAATTCAACCATAACCGTTGCTTTGTCTTTCCCCGTTGGAGGCCATCACTGACACTGAGAATCAGGAGCTAACTGGGAGATGCTAACAGAGGAGAGCTAACAATGATGCTCTAAAGCAGTATTTCCCAACCCAGTCCTTGGGGAACACCAGACAGTCCACATTTTTGCTTCCTTTCAGCTCCCAGCACACCTGTACCAGGTATTCGGTGTTCCTGATTGGCTGGGAGCTGGGAGGGAGCAAAATGAGGACTGTCCAGGGTTACACTGCTACAGTACAAAGAGGTGCTAACAGAGCAGTGCTAACAATGATGATAAGAAGGATAGTGGTGCTAACAGAGCAGTGCTAAC
>JAODKM010000016.1:7982917-7994845 GCA_026780845.1 Petrocephalus sullivani | reverse complement strand
GCGAGGAGGTGTTAGGGGCGCGCGCAAGTACGGGGGGGGCCGGGGCGGGGGGGGGGGGACGTGGGTGGGATATGTTTTTTTTTTATCCCCTACACCACTACGCGGGGGGGGGGGGGGGGGGGGGGAGTTGAGGTCCCCACCTAATCATTATTACAATATGATTATTTTGGGGAAGCCCCTCCACCCCCCCCATAATTTACACCCATCCCTCTCCTTTACCAAAACCCTACAAATACTTTGAACTGTTTCCATAATGCAGTGATTCCCAATCCGGTCCTCAGGGACTGACGAACAGTCCACGTTTTTGCTCCCTCTTAGGAAGCAGAAATGTGGATTGTATGGCAGGGACCAGCAGGGAGCAAAAATGTGGAAAATCTGGCAGGGGGGGCAGATATTGACAGATTATTATTATTATTATTATTATTATTTCCATTATCCATTTTGATAATTGCATGTCTATTTGGGGTCACCATGATCTGGAGTGGAGCCAGGTATAAGTATAGAACAGGACAGGATGTCAGCATGTTACCGGACATTGTAAGAATGGCATGCTACCTTGATCCATGGCCCTTGAAAAGGTCATGGATATCTTTCCCATTAAATTTAACAATTTAAATTGTTTCACAGAGATATATTGATGACTTTTTTCAGTTGTAAGAGAATCTGATCATTTTCTATTCAGTCTTCTTCCAGTTACTGGTTACAGCAGGTCAGTTAAACTGAAATGTGCTTTTCATTCTACAGTCATCTGATGCAGCAATTGAGCTGGCCTTAATGACGATGATGTCCACTGGAGCCTCCACTGGAGCCTCAGACCCAAACTTGGAGGTTCTGGAGATGTGGAGATGTGGCTGTGGAAGACCCGGTAACCCTACTCCCAATAAAAGAAGCCCCCGTGCTGAGTTACGCTCTGGCCACAAATACAGTGTGGCGCTTACCAATCCTCTTCTGTCCGGAGTATAGCCAAGTGACGGCTGAAGTGCACAAGAGGCGTACCCTTCTCAAAGCCGCGGACAGTGGCGGCAGTCCAAAGGGCATAACTTTGGGTTCTGCATTGGGGGTGGGGGTCCAGAGGATTGTATTGGCAGGGTTTGATTGTCCATGGGGAGTCCTATTAAAACACAGTGGACGCTGTGGGCACAGATTCTCCTTTGAACCTTTCTCCTTTCTAGAATGGCCCACATTGTCCTTAATTATGACTTACCACTGCCTTGCATCTTTACATCCAAAAGATATGCCAAGTTTTTACACACTGAAATGGGTTTTGTCTTGGAATGTACATGGGGGGGGGGGGGGGGAATTAGCTCCAAGATGTGGCTAATTAAGTCATTAAGGGACCAGGTTGGAGGCACTACCATAATTGTACCTTGTCAGGTTGTGTGCTTCAGACCCACAGTCAATGTTTGGCACTACATGGAAGTGCCCCATCTCCCTCACCCCCTGGTATTTGGATAGTAAGTCCCTTTACCCTGTCTTTTCCATGCACATGGGGCATTATTAAAAGCCTACCCCACAACATGTAGTTCTACACCATTCAAGGTGAATATTCTATACCCCTGAGACAATATAACAATATTCCTCCCACTAAGATCGAATGTGTTAACGTTGCCACCACAACTTGTGAACGTGAACTAATACGTGCCGAGTCCTGCACTCATGGTGTCAGATCATACTTTTTTTTTATCTACTTCCACTTTTTCCGCAGTTGTTTTATAGGCTTCGGTTTTACCGACAGTGTCAAACGGAGTTACTTATGTCAAGTATTCAAGGAATGCGGCTGAGATTGAACACCCCATGCAATCACACCAAGGTGTGGCGCTACGCTGAAAGAGAAAGACGTATAAATAAACGTGCCAAGCGCCTGATCAGAAAACACAGGCAGACCATTTTGAAAATCTATAAAATTTAACACTCCGCTCATTAATAATACGAATCCATATTGCCCTGCACTAACGACACGTATTTTCTCCTCTCGTGGGCAAAAATCCAATCCAAATCTTTTAGAAATGTCACCATATTTCAGCTGGACATTTCTGCCGTAATTTACACCAGTAAGGAATTATTGCTCTGGAATAGTAACTGAGAGCCATTTTTGTGAATTGTCGCCTGGGATTAAATACCGTAGCTATTCGGCCGCATTGTGCGCCGCGGATTTAGTCCATTTTAAGGCATGAATGTGCTGATTTTCTATGTGTCATAACTGTCTCCAGAATGACACCCCCTTCCCCCCAAAAAAAAACGTATGACGAAGCTCAACCCGCATCCACGATTAAATAATACGCTACCCCCACCCCTATACCCACATCCAATGTGCTGTTGCTTCTACCAGCGTGACAACTGTCTTCTGCAGTAATATACTGTAACAGAATACACTATTTAGCGAGCGGGCGAGAGAGAGAGAGAGAGAGAGAGAGCGGGCGGGCGGGCGGCGTAATCTAACATGAATTCTAACGGGGGATGATTGACAGGCGCCTCGTCCGTACGGCGGAGAGAGAAAGTCCGGACGAGACGTCTGCGAGACCAATTGGCAGGCGCGTCTTGACAGAAGGCGGATCTATTTGAACTTTATACTAGGTTGCGCCCAACGCTGGGAGACAGAGAAATTGATACAGTGTAGCAGTAAATCAGAGAGAGACCTTACAGTGTAGAAATTTGTAACAGTGTTGCAAGTATTTTTGGCGACTGAAAGCGAGTGAGATCACTGCGGGCTCCCGTTCGGGAAAGACTACAGTTGTCGAGCAAGGAGCACCGCGGATCGTTTCCAATCACAGTTTAAATTTAATTGACATATTATCACGCTGGAAATGTCCGAAAACAAGCCGAATGATGATCCGAAGTTGTCAACGACGGACAGGGTGGTGAAATGTAAGTATATCTGTGCGGCGATCGCCGGCTGAAAGGGTTTGATCGCGGCTTCCTTTAAAGACGGTAACATTTTGCGGCCACCAGTGGTTGTCTGCGAAGGAGTCGGTGGTCTGTGTAGTGTACCGAAAATGAGACGTTTCGCATGGGGAGGGGGGTAGCTAGCTGTATTAGCGCAAACTAGGAAGTAAAGGGAATTATGTCCAGAGTTTGTAATGCGTCTGATCGAAAGCGCTTTGCAGGTCTTTTTTCAGCCCCCATATTTCCCCCGGTTGTTGAATATTTGGCCGTCCGCAGCACACCCTTGTTTGCGTAATTGTGGAAATGTGCTGGCGCTGGCCGCGATCCGCCAGTTCCTGCCGCCCCTGCCCCAGCCGCCTGCTGTTTGTTGTACTGCCGCCCCTGCCGCCCCCCTGCACGGGCGACCAGAAGCGCCGCGCCGATCTCCCGCTAGATCTGCGCTTTACCACCCATTTTAATGCGACATATGTCGCTCCCATTGCTACACCTCCCCGGACAACAAAAACACCCAAAATACCAAAGCCTGCGCACGACAGTATATTTGGGGGGGTGCGTCGTTGGATTCAGGTCAATCACTCCACTCCTCGCCAAACTGTAGCAGAGACACTGCTGGCAGCTCATAGAGGGAGCTGGTGGACTTCGAAGCCGCATTTTCCTCCGAGACAGACGCGGGGCGCCGTGCGTGCGTCCGCCGGGTCGCCGTGCCCTGATTACGGTTCGGTTGGTGGGCGCCCGCGATCCGCCCGGAGCAGCCGGTCTCCGCGCCCCGGGATCGCGCTCTCTCCCAGCCCGCTGCCCTGCCTCCACGATACGGATACGCCACCTTCTCCCACCCGCACATTCCTTTTAAGATTATTCGATCGGCCGATTTTTTTTGTCACCGTGGGGTAGCTATTCGAGTGGCCATCGGCGGAGGGGACGCGCGATTCTATTTTAAATGCATGCGATTTTCCTCCAGATGCACCTACGGTATCCCCCGCCCCATGCATAGATTACTTGATGCCGTAAATCCCTTATTAACTACATGTATCGGCGCCCTGCATCCCAATACCTAAACGATCCCGGCGTCGCATTAACCGAGCCGATAAGAGGCATGCATGCTGAGAACTTAGTGGCAATGGCGAGGCGGCTGCCGGGGCGCTTCTAACGGGGCGTGTATGTGTATTAAATATTTCAGAAGAAGGAGCAGAGCGCATTAGGGGTGAGGGGTGAGCGGCCCGCCGGCCTTTGCACCGCGATCGCCCCTTGCTCCCTCCTAGCTCCCGATCCCGTGCCCTGCACTACAGATTAAAATGATTGATAGGCAATAATGGCCGGTGCATCGTAATTTTCGCGCACAAAGGTCAGAGGGCACTTTATCCTGTTATATAATATATGTAGCGACCTGGCAGGTATACTTTATTGCATTTAAATGAGGATTTTAACAGCCCTGGGTATCTCCACGCACTTGTTATGCAGCTGGGGGGGTCTTCTGGTAATTAATTTGTATCGTTCCACATAGTTTAGTTTTTATTGCTGTTTGGTTCTGCAGTTACCAACAGGTACAGAAACATCTCCACTGAAGTCTAGGAGATGGGGCGTAAGTTCTTTCTGTTTTCAAGCACGATCGCGTAAAGCATGCGGCGGGGAAGGTGCGCCCGGCTGCGGCTCCGACGGCGTCCCCCGTCCCGGGAGCCCCGTCACCTAAAGGCCAGGCAGCGATCCCCACGGAGCTCCGCTGTCAACCCGAGCCTTCCCTTCCATCCCTATTTAAATTCTCCTGATTGCTGGGAATAAAACGGTGCCTTGTAGTCCCACCGGGGGTGGGTGGGGTGGCAGGGCAGGTTGGGGCAAAATGCATGATTTATTCATCAGTGTGGTTTATTCTCCTCCATAATGAAAAATGCAGGCCAGATAGGATGGCACTGTGCATTTTTATCTTTTTTTTTTTTAATGAATATATATATATTTTTTTACATCAGTGTCTGCAACTCACAGCCTCACACTTTGCATAGTTAATGGTGCCCCCACTATTTTTAGTGTTAAGCTCACACATGTGGCCAGTAACCTTAGACACCAACCTGTGCATATTAATTTTAAGGTGCTATAGCTGCGATGCCCATGCAAGAGACCTCCCCCGTAGTGAATGCACACGTCTCCAGTATAATGCATAATGCAACAGCTCTGACGCTGCAGAACCTGCGACTGTGCCATTTCCTAAATGGTAGCTGCCGACGGCGTGACGCAGCAGATCTGACACGGTGCTGCGCAGGAGTGCCACCCCGTGCGCCGCATTACGCGCGCCGGTGCCGCTCGCTCTGATGGGCGCCCCGCCAAAAGTCACGGGGCTGCGAGTCAGAGGGTCCCCACCTGACGTGTGGCATTCTGCGAATCTGCCGACTCTGTGACGCCGCAGTTAGGGCTTCGCAGGGCTGCCGCTGGGTGACACATTTTGTTGCCCCCAACCTTACATTTGTATCCCTGTAATGAGTTGTTTTTTTGCCTTTCTGCAAATCAGCTAGCTGTGTAATATCTCGGGCAGCCTATCAGATTGTGCGGTTCTTGTTGTTTTTTTTTTTTTAATGAATGCTTTGTGCGTTTCATTGGACAGGCGTCTGTCTGAGTCGTTTCATTAAGTGACTCAAATGGCATCTGATATCTGACCTTTCGAAGACGGCCTGGTCCTGGCTGTTGACGCTCGCAGCTCAGCCCAGGCCACCAGCAGCGCTGGCTTTACGGGGAATCCGACAGAAGTGTCCTGTAGGTGCGGGCACGCTGCAGCCTTCCTGCGGCTGACCCTCCCCCTGCCAAATCTGTTACTGCTCCCCAGTTATGGCTTCTGTTTATCTGGAAGTCTCCTGTAAGCAAACGGCTCACGTCACCAGCAGGTCCCGCCCGGCTCTGTGACACTCCGGGGTCCCATCTGCCGCCCACCTGACTCTCAGCCCACCCACGGTCTGGCAACCAGGTGGGTGTTGGTTTGCATGGCGCAGGGCGGGAAGAGGCACAGGGCCCCCGGCACCTTTGAGAACGGGGCAGCGTGGGATTTGCCAGAAGTGTGACGGCAGCCAGACGTTACAGAAACAGACTGATGTTGCAGTTTTGTCTTCTGGAAGATGGGGTGAAAATGACCCCGGTGGGAAGGCCTGCTGGTGGTGAGACCCCAGCGGACACTCCTAGCTGGACATATGGAATGTGCTGTCCTTCTCCAAAAGCTCCTGCTTGGTGTTGAGCTTGCAGCACTCTCTTCCTCGCTCCTCGATCTGGGCTGAGGTGGGAAACCCTTATGGGAGTCTAGAAGTAGCCAGTCCTCAGCCTCACCTCCTCGGGGGCAATCTGATCCTGGGATGTGCAGCCCTCATGTCCAAAAAGGGGACCTCGTCATCCAGATGCAGCCCGGTTCTTTCCTCGTCCACTGTGGCCCAGTGCAGGGTTGCTGCTAGGGATTTTTGACCCCATACATTCGTATGCATTTGCGCGGTGGTTCTCCGGGGTGCTCGTGTGCCTTATCCCACCTCCAGATGTGAGGCTGCTTTTGCCGGCAGGCTCCCGATAGAGGTTCTGACATTAAAGCAGAAGCGCACGGAAAGATGAGTCACTGCTGGTACCCCGGTGCCACGAGCCAGTGGTTATGTGCAAATGGCCCTCCCACGTTTCCCTTCTAATAACTTTGTCGGGCCGTCTCGGTACGTTCCACACCGACCTGCCTCGTGTCCGGGCCTCTGCACCGGCTCGGTGATGCAACCTGGAGCAGTGCGAGATATAAAGATCTTCTGCTGTTCTCTGCCGGGCGCTACGACCAGCAAATGTCCTCTTCCGGAGGTGTCATTATTCTGCCCCAACTCCTTCAAGATCCAGCTGCCGATTTCACCCTTAAATAAACACAGAGGTTGGGGACCCCCCCCCCCCCAATGGCGGAAAGGCAGCACAGTAGATGTTTTTTAAAATTCAGCTGTTGATTTTGTAGGTTCGTTACTGACGTCGGCATACAGGCCGAAAGACAGCAGCTTGGCCTGTAGACGTGCCGTTGGGGGAGCAGCTAGGCCTGTGATTGTGCCATTAGGGGAGCAGCTAGGCCTGTAGACGTGCCATTGGGGGAGCAGCTAGGCCTGTAGACGTGCCATTGGGGGAGCAGCTAGGCCTGTAGACGTGCCATTGGGGGAGCAGCTAGGCCTGTAGACGTGCCATTGGGGGAGCAGCTTCTTTGAATACTCTGCTTAGTCAGTGAGGCAGACTGAAGCCTGGAGGAAAAATTGTAAGCTTCGGGTAAAAGTATCTGCTAAACAAATTGGTAGTAATGATGCTGACGGGTAATAATGGCGGCAGAAGAAATGAAGATGACGATGACTCCAGTAATGATCATCAACATGACGAGAGCCTCCTAGACATTGTGTAGCCGGTTTTCTTAGCAATATAATGTATAATAGTGCTCTTATACTGCTAGTGCTCAAATGTAACGCTATAATAGTACTAATAAGCTATTTATTTATAAGAGCCAACACTATGGGATGTAATGGGTTCTGGTGTTATGTTAAAGAATGAATCTAGCAGCTGGGAATGCTGCAGTCCCTTTGCTGTTTGCTGGTGTGAAATGGTGTTCCCCTGCCTGTAATTTCAGTGCCTCTAATGGAACTGAGCACAACTGCCCGTCCTGAAGATTAGTAACATCTTTATTTGACATTGTGGGCACTGGGCGATATCGCGGCTTGCAGGTTTCGCTGGAGAAAGACAGGCCGCAAATTACAAAAAAAAGGAAGGAACGATAAATCGTGGGGGGGTCGGGCTCAAACAAGTAGTGTTTACTTTCTAATTTGGCCGTGTGTAATAGCTTGTGTGATCTGGCGTTGCCCGTGTTTGGTATTGGTGGCTATTGTCTGTCGCCGTCGTATGCGGCCTGCCATTCAGCGAGCCTTTATGGGATCGTTTCGAGCGCCCGCCAGCCGGTATAGCGAGTAAACATGCCCAGGAACATAAACATTTACAAGGACGGGGAGGCTCACTAAATAAATAAGCAGCGGAGTCCCTGACAGATAGCAGGCCGCATTCTCTGCTTTGAACAGGATACTGACACTGTTTGCCCTGCGTGTAATCGTCCCGGTAACTGCCATCCGCTCGCTTTACTACAAGTGTTGCCTTATTCCATCTTTTTCAATGCAAATTCGTCGTCATGTGAGTTTCGGAAACTCGAGGGGTGCTATACGGCTACAGCCGTTTTTGTTTATTTCATCTAAATTGGTCGCAATTTGCCGACAGATCGGGGAGTATGTTCCGTTGGGTAATTCGGGTCAGCGGTACCCCGCGTGGTTCCAGCTCGGAGTCGCACGCCTGCTTCCTGCTCTGCCGTTAAGTCCAGCATCATTACTGTTTTTTTACCTTTTGTTTCCGTTTATTTTGGGTTTTTTCCCCGACTGGTTCACGCGCCGGTCGAGCTCCCGAATAATCTGAAACGCTCGAGTTCTGAGCCGTGTCGGCCCGTCCCAGGTCTGCGGACTGAGTGTAGGAGATATTTTGCAGTGTTTACACTGACATCCGGCCCTTCTCATGAGGCTTGAGATCAGGGTTTATATTCTGGTGGGGATCTTCACTCTCCATTTTTGTGCATGGGTGCTCCTAAGTGGCCTGACCACCTTAGCATAGCCAATGTCTGTCTCTCCCTCCTGTCCCGTCCCCTACTGGATACACGCTCCTCCTTTGTACCCTGAGCTGTTTTCGTGGTTTCTATGTGTGGGCGGGACCCGCTTAGTGTTGACTCTGGGACTGTGGGCTGGAATCTTAGGGGCGAGCACGAAGCTTGGAGTGGGAGGGGTGTTTATATACCTTAGCGTGCGCGGGGAGTATGGAGGTGGGCGGGGCACTCGCTGCCCGTACAATCCCTGCCATGCCGTCCCAGCCGCAGTGCGTTTGCACTGCAGGTTCCCTGGGCTGCTTCTCTTTGAGCAGTTCTTCGGTACTGTCAGCCCATTTTGTTCTGTGATGAGTTCTGAAGCCGTCGAGGGGGAACAGAAAGCTTCCCATGGTTCAGATTTAATCATGTGTTAGCCTTCGCTTCAGCTGGGCACAGAGGCAGAACACATTAGGAAGGGTGGTTTGCTGCTTTGCATTGTGGGATACCGTGGGAGTTACAGTGTGTATCGCTCTGTTCTCTATCCGCGTGCCATCCTACTATGCTCTACGTGTTCATGTTCCTTGCAAAGCTTATTCAGCTTATCAACATTGGCCCTTCCGGCTCCTTTTCTTTGTGCCCCTGTTGTCCTCCCCAGTTCCTGAGGTGCCCGCTTGGCACACACCCCCAGAACCGTGGCGGTTCCCCGGCACTGCTGCATTTTCTGCTGTCTGTGCGCCTCCACGTGCTCGTTTATCGCATGCATTTTTAATGCGCTGCCATGCATTATTCACGGGTGGGTTTAAAAACCAGCCTCTTGCAGTGACTGTTGGATGGACTCTTTGTGGGGGGGGGCTGGGGGGGCTGACTGGCAAGTGCTGCCTTGGGGGGCTTTATTTAAGTGAGGGACAGCGCTAGGGAAACAAGCAGCCTGTTTTCACCAACTGTTTTCTGTTATTGTTGTGTAGGGGTAGTTTCTCTTTCCTTTCCTTGTGAGTATTAAAATCTGGCCAGCAGGCAGGGCAGTGGTTGGGTCTCGTACCCTGACCTCATGGGCGTGCGATCCCAGGGCGTCCCAGTCATTCCTGCAGCAGCCCGTCAGTCAGCAGGCATCGGCCGACTTGCCTGTCGAGGGCGTAATGTGATCTCTGTGGTTGGGCACCGCGAGGCAGCCCAAAGCGGCCAGCCGCTCTCTACTTCTCTCTGCCGTGTGTGTGTACATTCGGGCTTTTCTTCCCAGCCATTTTGAAAGGTTTTTAGAAATGTAAACAGATGCCAAACTTGTATTTCGCTAACTGCTGTTTTTACCCATGAGTCTTGGCGACAGTGTTTTTACAAAGGGCCCGATGTTTATTTAACGGCTCAGGTATAAGAAAGCGGCTTTGTTTCCTCCTGTCATCGTGCTTTTGTGGGTGTGATGACGTCTTGAGAGACATGGATGAAACCACTTTTCGACATGCCTTCTGTTTCTGAGAAGTTGTCAATAATTTTTTAAATAATATATATTGGCAATAAAATGATATGAAAGGAAAAGTTGCTCCCGTAGGCCGTTCATAGAAACCTGCAACAAAACACTGTAAATTTTATGGTGCAAAATATTTTCATAGAACTTTTTGGGAATGCACAGCGGGCTCCGAAGCCTGCCGCCACATTTCATCGCACCGGTGCGGGTTCTGTGCTGGGATGACTTTTAGTGTAATGGCAGGTGGTAGATTGGCCTCTGTTCCACCACTAAAAAGCAGGATTGCCCGTAATTTCGATCTAATGTAAATAGATCAGTGTTTCTCAGCGCGGCCCTTGGGGACCCCTGGTAGAAAGCACCTTTCTGCTCCCTTGCTGCTCGTGACACACCCATCCCAGGTATTTGGTGTTCTTAATTGCTGGGTACAGGTGTGCTGGCTGCCGGCAGAGAGCAGAAATGTGGCCTTTTGGGGCGTTCCCAGGACTAGGGTGACAAACACTGATCTGTCTACTTTTCTAATCCCAAAGGAAATTGCAGGTTTACAATAGTGCAACAGACATTTAGACTGTAAATAAGACCTTAATAGATATTCGTTATTGTCACTAAGTGACAATAAACGGTATAAGTGCAAAGAATGACTTTAAGTATTGCACGGAATTCCGCAGATTATAAATAAATAGTATTGCGCTGTGGGTTGTACAGTGAACAGATGAATGTTCTGTGATTAAATGTGTGCGATTGGAGCAGAGCGCCTCTCGAGCATCAACGACCGATAAAGTAATTTGCTCTCGGTATGTTTGAGAGAATTTGGGAAACGCTCCTAAAGCAATGGTCCACGGCTCTTGTGTTTTGGCTGTGTAGTTGTTTACCTGCCATGTGACTCTGGTGTCCCGCAACGCCCTCAGCGAGCCCGGAGCGTGTTCCCCGCCCACACGCCCCATGTACACGCCGACAACGGCAGCGGAGCGGGGCCGTGTTATCTGAGGTGACCGGCGACAGACGCCGTAAGATGCGGCCCCCGGCCACCCCCACCGAATGGCGACCTTCTGGACGGTTATTTCATGCAAGGTTCGCACGGGGCAGGGGATGGGGTTTGGGGGCGATTCTGGCATGACTCGGCACCTTCAGCGTCTGGGCCTGCCCAGTTTGGCTGGGCACTTCTCACTCACACACACACACACACTATCACACTCACATAAGGTGGGCATCTTGCCCAAAGCAGCAGGATCTCGCTGGTAGTTGTGCAAGGACACTGCAGAGACAGCCATACGGGGGTGGGGGGGCGGGTTGTTTCTCTTCACTCGCTGTCCCCCCCTGACATGTTACCAGATTCTCCCCAAAGTTCCACCCCTTCTTCACATAGTCCCACCTTTAGCTGTATTACTCCCCCCACCCAGCTGACGGTCATGGCCCCCCCATGCAGCCCCCTTCTCCAGACCCCAGCGTCCCTTGCTTCCTGGTCACGCTCTCACTTCCCAACGCCCTCTTCACCCTCTCCCTGTAACAGAGACAGCAGTGTTTGGCTAGGGGCGGGTGCAGGCGCGGTCACCTCCCCATGCCCTCCTCACGCTCCCCCTGTAACAGACGCCGGTGTTTTACTAGGGGCGAGTACAGGCACTGTCACCCTGCAGCCTGTTTCTCCGGCCCACAAAGCGTGTTCGAGGGCAGGGCCTTCGCCCTAAATGCCAGACTGTGAGAAATTGCGCTTCTGTGGCTCAGGTTGCACAAGAGCGTGTGCCTGCTGCCTGCTTTTGTTGCGATCGATGGTCGTGATTGTGGTCGAGGGAGGTCGGAGTGCAGCTTGGGTGCCGGAGTTTCTGGGCCTGCTGGGAACTCCGCCCTGGTGGCGTGTCTCCACACTGCCCTTCCCTGCTGGAGAGGAACTGGGATGCCCCCCCCCCCCTTATGTAAAGACCCCTGGGTGTAAACTCCCCGTCTGGGTGACGCCAAGGTCATATAACCCCCCCCCCCCCACTATCCTACCCTTTTGGTCCAATTTACC
>JAODKM010000016.1:7922796-7935543 GCA_026780845.1 Petrocephalus sullivani | reverse complement strand
CCCACACCCGACAGGTAGAATCAAGTACTCGGAGAGGATATACGATGCCTGCATGGACGCCTTCGACTGCCTCCCCCTGGCCGCCCTCATGAACCAGCAGTTCCTTTGCGTTCACGGTGGCCTCTCGCCCGAGATAACCAACCTGGATGACATCAGGAAAGTATGTACGCCTCCCCGGCCTGCGCCACCCCGCTGCTGACATCATCAGAAAGTGCCGCGTGTGCCGTCGTAGCGCTAGCCTTACCCTTACTCTTAGCCTTAGCCGGGCTGGCATCAGCAGTGCTTATGTGCAGGTGATCTGATGCTTTTCAGAGACAAACTCTTCAGAGAGAAACTGGGAAACTCAGCGAGCATCTCCCCGGAAGGCGCTGATCCTTAAGCTGGCTCACACACTGCACTTACAGGCCAAACTGAGGCCATTAAACAGTTTGCGTGAGCGAAACATAGCTCTACATTAGAAGCTACAGCTCTCCTCCTCTTCCCTGCCTGAACAGGCCGCAGAACAATCGGGCTTGTGCTGAGATGGGATTTTTTTTTTTAATCCTCTAGGTGGCCCGTAAGCGTAGGAATCTGCACCTGAATTGGGAGGACACAGGGGAGAGCTAAATTCTTTCATCTTATCTTTAATCATTAGTTGAGGCGTTTAATGTTGCTTAACATATGTTGTCAGCTTTAGCTGTGGAATTTTGGCATCATGTCTCTCTCGCTCTCTCTCTCCCTGGACTCTCTCTCCCTCTGGACTCCATATCCCAGCTTTTTCCTGTCTCTCTCCTGACAATGCTTATTGAAAGCGAAATGTGATACCTTAAAATAGGCGATTCTTGTTATTAACCGCACCACCCAGCCCCCCCCCCCCTTCCCCATTTTCTGAATTTAAAAAGCCAAATTGAATCTACGCTCTTCACTTTTGCATACCCTCCGATCTCGTCCCCTCCCCGACTCCTCACAGACGACGACACAGAGTTCTGTTTTCCTCTCAGTTTGCCCCTAATTCAAAGGGGAGAAAAAGAAAAGTAATGAAAAAAATTAAAGTAAACACGGTGAAATGTGTATTTATTGTGGCTATCAAAATTCTGATTAAAGGAGATTATTCATTTTGATAGCGCTATAATCAAGTCCCACACTTTTTAAAGTGCAGGAAAGCGAATGAACGTGGCAGGGCATCTTAGTTCTTATGATTAGTTTTCAGCCCAAGTACGAAGCATTTTCCAGTGTGGATGTTGTAGGAGAAAATTAGGTGGTGGGGGGGGGGATAATTGGAAGTGGAACTGGAGAGTGAAAGTGGTTTTGGTCAGAAGCAGTTTTTCTGTGTGGCACCACACGCACTGCCTGCGCGCAGTAATGCATGCCAGAGGAGGATTTGGGGAGGAAATGCGATGGGGGGGATGCGAAGGAGCTCTGGGCCAGGCACTTAACGGGAGTCTCTCTTAACTGTGGTTTTAATTGGTGCTTTTCCTGACTATTATGCATTAAATCGCTTGTACACGAAAGGCTTTTAATGGACATTGGCAACGCTGTCAGATCGGAGGGAAGCCATTACTGTGCGATGGGTCTTCAGGAGAAGATCAGCAGATGAATGCTAGAGGACGAGATCGTATCGGGTGATCTCGGGATGTGCCGTTTTGGAGCATCCCTACCGCTGTAGAATTGGCTTGTGGAAGCTGGTGTTGATCTGGTTGAAGAGGTGGCATTTTGATAAATGACATATGCAGTGATGTATTCACAAGTCTGTTAGCCAGTCGTGCAAGTTGTAGCTTCATTATGGGTTAAATGCCGGCTTTTGACGTCGATTCGCCTCCACTGCTAGCTAACTGCACTCTCTGTACACTTTCCCTCCTCCCAGTTAGACAGGTTCAAGGAGCCCCCAGCCTACGGACCAATGTGTGACCTTCTGTGGTCGGACCCCCTGGAGGACTTTGGCAATGAGAAGACTCAGGAGCACTTCACGCACAATACAGTGCGCGGCTGTTCCTACTTCTACAGGTAGGGCATCCCCGCCGCCAATAAGAGATGGTCCATCCCAGGATTCAAAGCACAGAAAGAAGACATATCTGAGACGCAGTGAATCTCACACTGCGCCAGATCTAAAGTAATGGCTTCGTACTTCAGACTGTGAACGGCCTCAACCTTTTTGCATCAGCATATTTGTTTTGTTTTGGGCTTGTTTTAAGTGTCTCCATTTTAGAAGGCTTTTAAGGCCCAGACACAGCCTGGAAATTGCCGGAAGCGCCGAGTGCTTGCAGTCGTGAATGTAATGAAGTCATGAATTACCGCGAGCCCCGAGTCCCTCTCGGATGCGTCATGGCTGTTTGTGCCTAGCGCCGAGCAGACTCATTTACGAGGTGCCGGCAGGACCTAGTGCCGCTGTCAGGCATGTCAAACTGCCTCCCCCGCCTTCGTAATTGCGGCCGCCGGCTCACTTTGATGCAAATCGGCCCCGATGCGAGGGGGAGCCTGAAAGTACCAGTCTCCGGTCTGAAACTGCTGACTATATTAGCCAAAGCTAATGCACGGTGCTACGTCTTAGTGGTCGAGTAGCGCCGATTTTTGGTTTGACTTCCAGGAGTTTGCCGATCGCCATATGAAGCGCTTTATCTCGTCTGCGGGACCGCTCCCGAGAAAGACGATTTGGAGTTTTTTTCCCCATGAAGAAAGTCCATGATTTTGAGGATGCCGAGCTGTAAGAATAACACTACGTGGGAAAGCTGTCAACATGAACGATTAGCGGAGGCTCTAGCACCTTGCTTTGGGTGTGGGCTCTCCACCACCCCGAAAGCTAATCAGGCCTGTGATTTATTTCGTTTGGTCCCATCACGGTGACTTTTTCCTCCATCAGTCATAGCAAAGTTCTGCTCTCACCAGCTTTTCTTTTTTCATTTGGGGGGGGGGAAACTGGTGGGTTAAATTTCAACATAAAAACTTGGCCTCCTTCCTGCTCCCCCAGTGTCAATAAAATTCAGTTTTGCTCTAAAATCGACCAAAATGGCCTTGGAGCCAAGCATCCATCGGTCTGTGTTGCTTGGCCTTTAGGTTCGATTCCCGGTAAGTAGGTCAGTTGTATTTAAGTTGCGTTTGGGTAGAAAGCGTGAAGCAATGAGCCGGGACTCTGCTGTCTCAGACCTCTTGGATGAAACAGCCAGGGTTTGTAAGAGTGCAGTTTGCACGTCGATGGTTTCCAGCGCCGGCGTCTAGCTGTGAGCTCGGAGAAGTGGTAAGTGGGTAACAGTGCCGTCGGCTTTATCCGCCTGCCCCAGTGCCAGCTCCCGTTAGCCGCGGCAGAGCTTCAATGTGTCCTCTTTCCAGAAACGTGAGCAAATCCTGCATCCATGTCTATGCCCCGAAGCCTCACACTTCCCCAAGCTGCTGGGGCGATTGTAGAATTTTTGGGGAGCATAAAAACAGTCATAATGCAGACAGAGGGATCAACCTTATCATTAGCCAATGATGTGTTTTGAATTAGTGAGTGACAGGGAGGGGACACTCAACTTTCAGCTAGGGCCAGTGCCCCTGTGCCTCTGCCCCTCTTGCTGTTATTTATTTTTCGGGATGAACTAGTGTGCTGAGGTATGGCACTGAGTGCATTTCAGAGTCCTTGGCAGTCCTCTCCTGATTATTATACTTGTATTATATGCCAAGGATTGTGAGACGTTTATATTAGAAAAATGTAGAGAGTTGCAGAGGGTAGAGATGGGTAGGGGATAGTTGGTTTTTGTGTGTATGCATGACTGGCAAATGGCAGTGAAGCAATGCTTTAACTGATGAGTTCACGCTATGGAAAGCCAGCGACTTCCTCCGCGGGACGTTTCTCATAAAAACACGGACAGATATACAGTATAACAGATGGACTGAGGTTTTCAGTTAGGATCTGACAGCTCCCCCCCACCCCCTTGTAAGGATAGGCTGATATATGGAGGCTCGTGTGTCACAAAGGTGAAAAAAACAGACGTCAGGCTGTCAGTGCACGGGGCCGTTTCCCTCCAATCTCGCCACTCTCCTTCCCCGCCACTTTTTCCGTGCCGCCTCGTGTCGTTCAGTTAATTTATGTGGTTGCCTTGGCTGCGAAGTTGGGGGGGGGGGGGGTAATGCCTGAAGCTGAAGGCAATCGAGCTTTTCCATGATCTGCAGAGAGTCTACAAATTCAGTTACGGTCAGATTAGAATGAGCAATGCCGGCGAATGCAGACGAGCACAACCCCTTTAAGGCCCAGAGAGTTTTCTAATGAAGGAAAATCTAAAATAGCTGTCATCAGTCATACGTCATACCTCATTGTCTACCATGTGTGGAAATGTGTGTTTGCATCGCATTTGTAGGTCCCATGGGCCCGAGTTGGGGCTTATGGGTGACGGTCACGCTCTGATTGGATGGTTCAGTGTAAATGTCATCGATTTTAACCCGTAGTACTGCATTCCCGGCAAATGTCACCTCTTCTGGTGGCAGGAGACGCAAAGAGCCGCTCCAGACGCCACTGGCTTTACAGTCTTTTCATCGCTATCAAGCGAGAGAATGGGATAAATCAGCCGGAGATGTTTTTGCCCAAAGTTCTCTGTTTTCGCACCTGGTGATTAAAACGGGGCCCTGTGGGGCCTCCAGCTCCTCGAGAGTGTCATGCCTGTCAGGAGTGAGTGGGTGATAAGAGACCTGGCCTTCTCCCCAGCATTGTCTCGTGCTGAGAGGGCTCCTTTAGCTTATCTGCTCTGCACGTGTTCAGGCCGGCCCGGCTGTGCCTAATTTTGAGCCTATAGGAGAGCAAGAGGCTCCTTCAGCCCTCTGGTGGTCACACTGTGACATTGCAGCACCCAATCTCCCTCTTTTAATTGATGCTTGATCAGCAGAGATGCCTGTTCAGGAAGCACATGTAAATATACTGATGCATAGGCCAGGTATCTGTTTTTTTCGTCTGTGATTTTAATTTAAATTTTTTTTCCTTGAACGTATTCTTCTGTCTTTGTAAAACACTTTGAATTACCATGCATCTGAATTGTGCTATCTAAATAAGCTTGCCTTGCCTTTAATGGGTTTTGTCAGTTTGGTTCTGTCAAAACAAAACAACTGGTGTTATTCAAAAACAAACAAATCGGGGTTTGTCTGGCCTAAATATCCTGTCAATGAAAAGGTACTATGATCCATCTGCTGGCAGTCATGTTAGAATGGTGCTGATTGGCTAATTACCTGTGTTGCTCCTCCTCTTTTCTTACAGTTATCCTGCAGTCTGCGACTTCCTACAACATAATAATTTGTTATCGGTAATCCGAGCCCACGAAGCACAGGATGCTGGGTAAGTAAACCCTCGTCCTCCCCTCATATCCCCGGATATCTGTCAGTATAAACACTGGGGTCAAAAGGGGGCAGGATTGTTCGGTCTGCCGTGATGCTCGTCGGGGCAGGGTGCCATGGTCGCCAAGGTTTCAGCCAGTGTCTCCAGTGTCTCGATGGTGGGACGACGTCAGTGGGGCTCGTCTGAAGGCCAAGCCAGCGGGGAACAAGAAGCCCCGGGAATAAGTGAAAGGGGAAAACTTGTTAAATTGCTAACATAAGCTATGCCTTTTACTCTGTAGTTCAGGGAAAGGCTTATTTCCAGGGGGGCTGGTGGTGTTCTGATCTGATAGTGTGATGATAAACAAGTGAGTGGAAGTTCAGCCATATTGTGACTCCTTGGCTCCCTCTGGAGGACTTGCAGGGAAATGAGCCCACCGACAGCTTTTAATCGCATGGCACTTGAGGTTGTGTTGGAGGGAGGGGGGCAACAGTGGTAGGGAGGGTGATGGTGCTTTTTATTTAAGCTGTAGCTGAGAATGCCATCCCCGCGTCGTTTTCCGTTGAGGGCAGACCGTAACGCCAGCAGCCGAGAGGGAAGCTGGCAAAGACACCACCTCCCACAGGAGGTCAGCGGCGCAGCGCCCGCTCTGTCCATCCCCACCCACGGCGTGGCCAGACGACATTCCCTCTCCAAACTTTTTTTTTTTTCTCATTTCTCCCATCTGTGATTTACGGCTTAATCTCAGAGGCTCTTTTGCTGAGCGTGGAGTTCCTGCTCCTTTGCATAATTGTAGACTCTCCTGACTAACGCTAAAAGCATTGCTTTAATGTCGGCACGAGGCCCTCAGAGTTCCATCGCGGGGACGGAGCGGCCGACATGCATTAATGTTATTAGTTTGAGCCGTTCCTCTGCATTCTGAGAGGATCGGCGTCCGGCTTCCTGTTAAAACGCCATCGGATCGCTGCCATCAGACTTCGGGCTCTGCTTCTGACCCTAGGTCTTTCATCTCAGGTACCGGATGTACAGGAAGAGCCAGACCACAGGGTTCCCATCGCTCATCACAATCTTTTCCGCCCCCAACTACCTAGACGTGTACAATAACAAAGGTGAGTGTCTGCGGCAACCTGGCGGCGAATGGGGCTACATTATGAAGAAGCCGCCATTTGCTCGACCGGTGGGGAAGCATAAATGGTAAATAAAGAGAGAGCTCACGCTCTGGGTTGTTTGTTTAGTGTCTGTTTCTGTGAGTGCTGTTTGCAGCAGGTGGCTAATTAGCGACGGATAGGCTGTTCCACCTGGGAAACCGGGATTTCTGAACGGGCCGGGAGAATCTGACACTGGACCTTCTTGTACCCTGTGAAAGCCCTGACACATTGTTCTAGCTGTTCCTCTGGCTTTCGGGGAGCGGGAGGTACGGGTGAGGGGTACGAGGAGTTCTCATCTAATGCACACTCCCTTCTGATGGCACACCGAGCACCTGCCCTCCGCTTGTTAACTCGGCTGGAATTCGAGAACGATTATGAACAGCTGTGTAAAGCTCGTCAGGATATAGATTGTAGGAGAACTCAAACTATGATCAGAATAAATGTTGGGAATCCACTGGGGGAAAATGATGATGGTCTGCTAAGTCATCCATAAGGCTCTGGGCCCCCGTCAAGCCCCAAAATCAGAGCCTAAATGGTGAATGTTTGGACAGCTGCGAACCCTCCTTAAAGTGATTGTCCTGCCTAAATCTGACTGAGATTAGGTGTGGAATCTCCCAGGAAATGACAAAGAAGTCTATAGCAACTTCCTGGAATCTTCAAGCCTCTCCGGTCTCAACTGTGGCCAGTGGGGGTCATAGGTAGGGTGACCAGATAATCCATGTAAGGGAGAGCACTCTGCGCCACTTTGGGTTTTACAAACTATTTAAAAACTGAACGAGTCCTGTGCTTGGCTAAAGAGTTCTGTTCTTTTGCACTTTCACTAGATTGTTTCCTCATCCTGCTGTTTCATAGTAACATTAGTGAGACATGCATGATTACAGGAGACTGACCCAGCACACAGCAAGAACTCAGTGAATAAGCAGGATTTCCCAGTTAGCTGGATAACTTAAGCCAAATGTGAAAACCGTCCAATAGGAATAGAGGTGACATTTCTATTGGACAATCCTTAAATTAAGTTATCTGGCTAATGAAGAAATCCTTCTTTGCAGAACACCCCCAGGTTATTTTTATTGAAATGGTTGGATGACATGGATTATCGTGTCACCCTTATCGCAGGCAATATGCACGGGGCATAGTAAAGGGAGACTATGACTAAAAGGAATATTAATGTTTTGGCCAAAAACCTTGATATCTGGAGCTGTGTCCTGTAGATAGATTAAGCAGAAACTCAACTTTGGCTACTGATGGCATCATTATTATGATAGACTAAACACCACGTTCCACTGGAGCGGGCTCCTGCCAAAGGTCAGGCCAGCTGGTGGCTGTATGGTGACTGGCTTTGCTTCGTCGGGAGCTAGACGACATGCCGCCGCTGAAGGAAGCAGGACTTCTGCTCTGTAACGCGGGAAGCTGCGGCAGAATTTCCCACACCAGCAAGGTTAAAGTTGTTGGGTCGCATTGCTACCAGTGGCGATTGCTCTAAGACTACAAGGGAAGCTCCGCCTCCTCAAATATCTCAAAACAAAAAGTTCAGATATGCTCATATCGTATTGGTATCGCTTTTAGTAAAAGCGTGCTAAAATGCGTTCAACTTAATGACGAGCTCGTTCAGAATCGACTATTTATCGTAGATAGTCTGACGCGATTTTCTTTTCATACATTTCCGTAGCAGCACAGCGCATTACACCCTTTTAAAGCGCAGCTTCCATGGACTTCTACAGCACGGCACAGAATAGCTTTTTTTTCCACTGCGGAGAAGCTAGACGCTTATTGGATAAATGCAACAAAGTCGTCACTTCCAGGGAAGCTCAGCGTCTTTGGGAGGGAATGGAGCAGTGGGCGGGCCAGGACGCTGGGCTGGTGCATGATGATTGGAGGAACTGCCTAAGGGACGGAACCCCTTTTTGATAGCAATTTTAAATATACACCGGAATTGGCGGATTTGCAAGTGAAGTGGTGAGGCAACCTGCTGCATATAGAGTGTTATTTGCTGGTAATATAAGCGTATATATATATATATATATATACACATAAATTCTTTAAATAAAAAAAAGTATAGCGTTCGCAAGTGTGCTCCTTGTTTCAGCTTTGTAAAAGTTCGTTCTTTAATTCATTTAATTTTATGATGTAGGTCTAAAATGAGCTTCCCCTGTTTAAGACTAGCAGCCGCCACTGACTGCTACATCCTGAAGCAATGTGCTGACAAGTTCCTCCAGGACGGCTGAATAACTGAGGAAATGAAAGTGGTACTCGGGCCTAGTCTGAACTTAACTTCGCTGAATTAATGTGGTAAGACCAGAGGGAAGATGGTCATGCAGGTAACCCCCAAAAATGGTTTGGAAACCAGTGCTGGGAGCAGCTGCAGTTACTGGTAGTACAGGAGTGTAAAGAGTTGCTGGAGAAACCGTTGGAGATTTTTTTTTCATGGACAGACATTTGTTTCAAAATTTTATTTGCTGGCTCGGGTTCTTGATATTATCTTCAGCTGAAGATCGGTGCCAAAAAATTAGCAAGCGGAATATTGGGGGGAGAGCTTTCATACAGCCCGGTACCTTCATACAGAAATGCCCATGCTGAGTGTCTCCCTAACGTGTGGCCGGTCAGCCTGCTACAATGGCCGTCGACTTCCTGGGCAGCAGACTGCTGGGTAATGGGCAGTTCTCCCTGTTGTGACGTGGGACAGCTCTTTCAGGGTATTGTGGCATCACCACACATCTGCAAACACCCAGGGGGAGGGGGGGGCTGCCTTACTGTGCTTCTTATCTGTATTCAAGGGCGTTACAGCTTTGCTGAGGAGGAAGGTTGTCCGGTAGTGGCAATCCGCCTACACATCCAGTGTGTTCTCTGCCAACTTGTGATAACCAACCCCCCGCCGCCCCTTAGCGCGGCCCCAGAGCATGCTGGGAATGCGGAGCCCAAACTGCTTTCCTGTAGTGTCCTGACTTTACACCACCCCAAGTGGCTGCACAAAAAGCCTGGTGTTGCTTTTATTATTTATTCAACTGGCAGACGCCGTAGCCCAAGGTGACTTTTGCGACAGCGGGGGATGCCAGCACGGTGCGTGGAGCTACGTGGAAATAAAACAAAGCATCCAGTTTTGATATGACCAAACCAGATTGCATTCTACCCAACGTAGCTTAGTGTACAAGTGCCCTGCTGTCCTCCCACCACTAGGGGTATCTAGAGGCAAACATCAACAGTGAAAACAAAATTTCAGTCTCCATATTTACCTTATTTTGTATCGACTAAAGGTTTATAGGCTCAGCTTTTCCTGGTAATGTGGTATATTCCTGCTGTACCTACATTCTGCTGTAAAACATTCTGTTTTCTAGGCCAGAGCTTTGGTTTCCCAGAATGCCATTCAGGGGCTTATCCACTTGGGATATATGGGTGGAAAATGCATATGATTCTTTTTGTAAAAGTGCAAATGCTATACTTTTGTTTTATGAATATTGGTCACATTGGGGGTGCATCGAATCACAGCCACACCTCTTTTGGGGGGTGGGGCGGGGGGGGGGTTAACTGGTGATAACCACATTCCACACTGGGCAGGATCTGTGCCCAAACCCTGCTGGGCTGAGGCCGGTCCAGACCTCATTAGGGAGTTCACGTCTGCAGTGTGTTCTTTCTGTGTGCTTTCCTGGAGACAGGGGTAATGATGGAGTCTGTCTCTTCCCTTCAGCTTATCACAGTTTCTGTCCCAATAGTAAGGATGGGGACCCGGGTCACAGCTTTCTCCAGACCCCGCGCTCTGGCCTCCCGCAGTAATGGCTGTTGTTCCCAGCGTGGTCCCACACTCTGTTCCTCAAACACAATCGCTCTGCCAGCGATTATCCAGACTGTATCCAAGCTGAGCCCCCACGGCTGCCCTCTTGGGGGCAGTAGACTGCCTTGCCCGGTGGCAGTCTTTGGTTTCATCTGAGCTCCCATCTTAGCAGCCTACCAAATGAGCTCGACACAAAGTACCTAAAACCCAGCATGTTCCGCGTAAGCCAGGCCATGACCACCAGCCCCTGTTCATTTTTTTTTTGTCACTTTTTCCAAACGGCTTAGAATGATGCAAAGTCCTGGATGTTATATGGCCCGCTTGCCCGGTACCAATTAGGTGTGCAGTCTGCCCTGGTGTCTGGCTCCATCTCAGTGTAACAAAGCTCACCTGCAGAGCCGGGCATCAAGTGTCAACCCCCATATCAATGTTTCCTGGCCCATTTCCCTTTCTTAAAAATGGGATGTGGCAGAATCAGAGAGGAGAGTGCCTAGAGATGGGCATTGTTCTCTGGCTCTTCCTGTGCCATTATTTACAAGTTCCTGTTGACTCTGAGACCCCGGTATGCTGGAATGAGGTATGTGGACAACGCCAAGGGGTCAGGGGTGGCCTGGCTTCTTCCGGCACCTTCGACATGCAGCATGGCAGTTGGCGGTACCAGCTGGATTTGGCGGTACCGTCTGTAGGTAGCGCCGCTGGGGCTTGCCGGGTGGACACCCGATCGCAGATAAGGAAGGAGTGCCATCATTCCATTGGCTGCATGATTCTTTCGGATGAGGTGACACCGAGGCTTTGGGAGGGTCAGCTATTAATTGCTGAATATCTCACCTTGAGATCAGCAACGTATATCTCTCTGTCTGTCTCTGTTTATCTCTGTCTGTCTGTATCTATATGTCTGTGTCTCTGTCTGTTTGTCTGTATCTATATGACTTTGATTGTCTGTCCATCTATCTATATGTCTCTGTCTGTCTGTATCTATATGTCTGTCTGTCTGTATCTATATGTCTCTGTATTTCTCTCTGTCTGTATTTATATGTCTATCTTTCTCTAATATGAACTTTAGAGATATATGAGCATTTATAGCTATTCTAGGGCCTAGAACATTTAAAATCATGTGCATGAAAAGTAAGACGTATAAGAGAAGCGTACAACACCCTGCACACACACACACACCTGCTCTGTAGAGCAGAATAATGCCTGATAGTGTGCAGCATCCCACACTGTAACGACAGTGGCATCGAGAATGTTTTCACTCATGTGCATATCATACATCAGCTGCCATTTTAAAATTTGGTTTTAATTGAATGTTTCAGCATTGAAAATAAACCCATTTGATCGTGATGATCTGCTTCTCTCCTCCAGTAATGCAGAAGGGGAATGAACAATGATGGGATTCTCTATGAGTGGGAATGCCAATCGCATGATTGTAAAGGCGCAGGAATAGGGCGATTTTGTTTTGGTGGCGTGTCGCTGATTTGCCAGGCCTGCAGTAATTTGAACAGGCCGGGGCTTCATGAAAAATGAATTGGCAGTCGGCATCCTGGCTTATTATCTGCGGCAGAGTGCAGTGGGAGCGTGGTGTGCCGGCCCAGGGAGGCAGCGGTCCCAGCTTCTAGCCTGCCGTAAATCAGCCGCCTGTGGAATGGGGCACCCCCAGTGGCGACTAAAGGAATAGCACTGAAGGCTATTTCTCTAATGCAGCGTCACCAGTCCTGCCAGTCTCCACAGTATCGATATATAAGCTCTGCATCACTATAACAACAGTGGCTTTTTCAAATGTGGTTGTCAGCATGGACCCGGGCAAGATAACACTCCTATCTGGAAATCGTCACTAGGAAACGTACGTCCTTTTAAGTCAGCGTTTATGATTTAAGTTCATGATTTGTATAAGTTACTATTAAAAAATGTTTTTAATTGTTTGTTTATAGGCTGAAGCAGAGGCCTAGCTAAGCTGCCCAGGCCAGGTCACCTTGGACACAGGAGCTTCAGACCTCGTGTTTTTCGTTTATTTTCTTTCCCTCATTATCCCTCTGCTTTATTTACTCAGTCTATCCCCAAATAGGATTTACGACCCATTCTATTGTAATAAAAACAAACTCCGGGGAAGCGGGCAGGCAGAGAGCGGCCATGGAAATGTCTCCGCCCGCCCGGCTTTTCCAGCGGCCATGCCAGCTACCCTCTCTGGCTCTGAGGCGCACTGCTCCTTGCTGGACTCTAGGGGGCAGCAAAGCGCGGCGGTGCCCCATGTACTCGGTCTGGTGTTTTTGTGCTCCTAATCCCTTTTAAATGATACTGGGAAGCCCGGCTGCAGTGCAAGATTATGATTGATGTGAGGAACAGCGTGCAGGAATGCCTAATGAGTGTAAGAGGAGGGGCACCTGAAGATGCGTAACCCCTGTTGAGTGACGCTGACTCCCTGTATGGGTTGATGGGTCGCTGTATATTGGGGCGCGTGGAGCAAATGGTGTCCGTCTGAACCTGTCGTCATGCCCACCGTCGCGGGGCGCAGGACCGGGCCCTCCGAAGTACCAGCCATTCTCTGCGGGGGAAGAGCAGGCGATAGCGGCTAAAATCCCGCC
>JAODKM010000016.1:7895889-7913592 GCA_026780845.1 Petrocephalus sullivani | reverse complement strand
GTTCCCAGTGGAAAACCCGCCAAAAGTGAGCTGAACTGAACCGTGTCGTGCCGTACTATGCAGTGGAAAAGCGCCACTATTAGCAAAATCACACCAAACACGGGATTTGAACCAACAACCTTCTGCTCGTGGGCACAGAGTTCAAGCCTACTGAACCAGACACCACTCCATAACTTTTACACTGCAAAAAGTGAGGCCACCAATTTGCCACATTCTCGTTTTCTATTCTTTATCTATCTCTCGCAAGAGCATAGTTTATAAGATGGAACCCAGTAGCTACCAACACGTGGACGGCCAGCTATCAGTCATTAGGTCACGTAACACTTTTTCTAAATCAGATTGAGCGAAGGTTAGATACCCCTGACCTAGACAAGTTATACATTAATGACCTAATATTAATCTAACAAATGCATCAAATAAACTAATAGCTAACACGTAACTGATGAGACATCTACAAAAGGAAACACTCTGCTGGAAATCATTATCAATATCATATAACGAAAACAAAAGATGAACAAATGTGGCCTTTCGTTTTCCCCCCACACATAACCACTTGAGTGATCACCATGTGGAAGACAGTAGACTGAGTAGCATTAACATTAAATTAAAAAGTGCACACGGATACTGTCACACAAACAGCGGGGTCCAATGCGAGGGCATCGCCAAGGAAATCTGTTTGGGTTAAGCGCTTCGGGGAATGTACAATCTCATGCTGAAAATGGGAAGGGTGAAAATGAGATGCACACCTCGGCTCATTGGGATGAACGTGTGTTTGCACAGGCCAGGCAGATAAGCATGTTCGAGATATTGCCCAAAGCCTTGCTTCCTGTTGCATTTCGATAAAATATCGAAACCTGTTTCCTATCTCTGATTTTAACATCAGGGTTATTTTTCACATATTATTTTTTCATGGCCCTGAGATCAGAAGACCCCAGGCTGAAAAACCAAAAAGGAGTCATCTCATGTTCTTGCAAGCAGATCCTTATTACAAGCATTCAAAACATCCCATAAAGCCAGCTATTCAATGTTTAGGAACATATTTGCTCAAAATGAACAAGGGCCACTGATACCCCACAATTTTAAATTCCCTGTAGGCCATGTTAACTTACTAAAACACCCGCTATTCATTTAGGATAAGCTGCATGCATTTTTTGGCTGCCATCCAATCTACCTGCTTAGACAGCTGCCCCCGCAACCCGACCCCAAATAAGCAGCGGAAAATGGATGGACAGATGAATGGATGGATTGATGGATGCATGCATGCATTTTTTCTGACCAATTCCATTGCATCAGACAGATATATATTTCAGGGAATCCACCGATACTGTACCCCTATTTCTGTGTGTCAGTCCTATCGGGCTCTCTGGTGTAATACAATCCCATTAAAAACGTCGAGTAAGTTTCTTTTCTTTTACTGTTGGGGACGGAGCTGGGGGCCAGGCTTCAATATCACAAAAAAAACAAAGATGGGCATTTGCATTGTCTTTGAATCCCTTCCCATCTGCTGTATCTGCCTGCATATCAGAGGCATGCTGGTAAACAAGCGTGCACAGCGGGTCAGCCTGCTTCTACAGCTGCCCACTCCTGGTGCTTTTAACTGCTCTCGTCTGGGTCACTTTGCTTACGAAATGTCGGCGATGAGTATCTCCAAGGGACTACAGATACGTTTGTTACAACTGATGTTTAATGTCTCAATTCTACCGCTAAAGCTGTCTCATTAATATAAAGACAGCAAATTAACTGATCTTAAAAAATTCGGATATGGAGATTGTGCAAGCCAATGGCTATGCCTGGGGTACAAAAATGTATATTCATGTATTTTTAAACAGAAAAGCAGCTGCGAAAATCGAACGCAGGTATATCTGCGTAATATCCAATTATGAAAGAAAAGATTGCAGCGGTGTTTCAGCTGAAGCGCGTTTGTCAATAGATGAATTAATATAATCACAACAGAGGTAAACATTTACTCTTGTTATTCACAGTGCTGCATATCTGTTAAGCAGCTAATATTGACCTTATCACCTGCTCCAGTGCTATAAATACCCTGGTCAGCTGAGACTCCTCTTTCCGACATATCTGAGATACATACTAATCTGCCTTCCGTGAAAGTAAACCCATACATCTCAGATTTGCACTTTAACCCGTCACAGAATACCAAATAAAATACACAGATGTTCTAAAACACTTGGGAACTTTGGAGGAATTCTGATTAATAAAAATGCCATACCTACCAGAATGCAGAGAATTGTAGTGCGGTCCTCTCCACAGTAAATGTAACATGACTAGTAAGCATTAAATGCGATTATGTATCAGAGCATAGCTATTTTGTACAGATCTGAGCTTTATGAAAAGGTGCAGTGATTATGGGATATGTACTCTTTAATGAAGGCCTGGTCGTGTAATCTGAATCAAACTGCTTGTTAGCTGTAACCACTTATTACTGAAAATGTTTGTTATGTGTTACTTTTCACTTGAGAAACACCCGAACAGTAAGCCTCAATGCGGTACGCATTCGTGCATGAGGAACTTTCCAGATCCATCCAAGCGTCAAGTGCTTTCTCAAGCTCCCAAAACATGTCTCTATAAACCAGTAACGAGCACCCATAAACGCAGAAAACATGCATATTAAAAACACGCATATTTACAACAGCAACTGCAGGAATAATTGGTTATTGCTATTGGCGGGTTCTCCTTTGGTGACCACGCAGATCTCAGTAGCACATGAGTGTTATCACTTCAGAGGAGAGGCCAGTTGGCGTAATGTGGCTAGGTTTAAGAGGCTGGACATCTTTGCCGTGCTGTTTTTAGGTGCAGCTTTAGGCCACTGCAGACATTGCTAGTTTTATTCACCACATGAAGGAAAGAAAAAAAAATAAAGCATGATAGCGATACGTACTTGCTGCTGTTACACGTTTCACCTCAGACACACTAAGGAGGTGTTCTATAAGCAAGAGTTAGAGAATTTCAAATGTAGGTGACAGGATCCTAGTGCTGGTGTCTCAAGATCACCACCCTGGTGAAAAAAGCTTCATGGTGTGAGCTCGTGGGATCTGCTGCAAAGTTCTGTATTGTCAGGAACACTTCCCTGTGCACGAACGACCGTATAATTCACCACATGCACTGCATTCTGGGTAAGACTTGAGGAAGTTGTAATATAGCACCGCTTTGAACACAAGGTTAGAGTGTCTGAGTGCGCAACTGGCTTCTCCACTTTCTGAGCCACATTCAGCAGTCAGTGACCTTCAGCCTCTGCTGAGGCAGCCAGCGGTCTGCGGCTGGCTTGGACTCGTTGGTGTACAGTAACATGCCAGCTCCGAAACCCACCTGCAGGAAAACGCCACACATTAATCACCGGCTGCCAGTGAATTACAGTCAGGCTGCCCCTCACACATGCCAGATGGCAGGTAGCACAGGAAAAAAAAAGGTCCTGGCTGGATTAAACAATTTCTTTTATTGGGACCAGGCTTAGATGCCAGGAAAAAGGAGTGCCTATCAAAACCAACACCGATTGGACAGCCGCAAACACTATTATTGAATGCTTTTGCAAGGCACGAGTCTCTGCCCAAATTTACCAGTCAGGCAATGAACTGTGTAAATAGACAGTGACCTGTCTTCCCTGAAAAACAGAAAACTAAAATCTAACCAGTAAAGGTAGTTTTATTGCTGTATGATCCTACACTGAGAATAAATTAAAAAGTTCTTTATACACCGGATTGCTGACGTTACCCTTATTAGGATCTTAAGCATTTTGTGTTAACTGTTTCAATAAAGAATACAACTATACACATCCATGCACACATACATAAATGCATAATTCCTAGGCATAATCTTAAAAATATTTTACTGAGGTAGTATTGGTAATACTTTTGCCTATATGCTAATATCTTTTTAAAAGTAATTCTTTATTTATTTATATAAATGCTGAAATCTATGTAATTTAGATCGACTTACCGAACCCCTATAAACACATATGCTGACACCAGTTTTGCACAAATAAATTTTGTAAAAGCGATCGCAACTGTAACGCCAAATGTACTTTTACAAGTTAAGGGTCAAATCTGACTCTGTACACAATGAGACAGAAAATAATGTAAAAGCATTACTGATACTACTGATGCATAATCGTATGTTGCTGTATAATTGTGTGATTAGACTTATTTCCTCTGTATGGCAATACATATTGTATAACATTCCTCCTAAATCTAAAAAGTCGGTTAATGTTCATTTAAGTTATAAAACACTTTCGCATATGTTTTAAAGCAAAAAGGAATTACACTGAAAGGGGTATTTATATGTGCAGAACTGAATTCTTTCCAAAATAAAGGCATCAGACCTAGCATATGTCATAGTTTGCCACTGTTTATAAAACAATTCTCACAATTATTAAGTCCGATTAAGTGCATCAGTAATAAAAACTGAAAAGATTAACATTACTAAAGCCTTGCCCGAGAAACCGGCCCGTTAATTTCGATCAGTCTCAGATGCTACTTTGAACACAGTTCTAAAACCAGACGTGACACACTCATATTACTTAACTGTTACAATATTACTAATATTCTTATATTATGGCATTAGCATTACCGTAGTTTGCCACATCTTATTCAGGCAAACAGACTAGATCTAGACATAAGACTGCCAATATGCGAGCTATTTTCTATTAATAGAAAGACCTTAGCATTTCAGAGCCGACCATTCTAATGTCGAAGGTAGCACAATCAACAGACATATATAAAGAATCTAAATTATACACAACTTTCACCATTTTCTATAAAACTATACCGGCCGTTAATCAGTAACTAAAACAGATCATTTTAAAGAATATAGTAAGAGACGCAGTTAAAACGATGTGTGCCGTACGTGGCATGCATCTGATTAGTGCAAACTCAAGGAGACGAGGTTCTCAAAAAGATGATTTAAGCTTCTGGGTAGATTTAACAGTTTGATGTTTTAACCCATTAGACTTGCTAAAATGACATTAATATGACAACATTCTGCACTGTCAACAGATCTGAATACATATAATGCATTTCTATGAAAGTAAACGCCTTCAGAAATAAGCTCGCGAAAAACATCTTGTGCTGCATTTGCGTCAGAAAATATCGCGGGCCGCTGGAAACGCTTTTAATTAGCACGGCCGTTTAGATTTAGAACTTTATTAAAATATTCTTAGCCGCTTTCGTTAAGTTTGCATGCTACTCCAAAATAAGAAGCAGTGTAACGCAAATTGGAAGAGCAGAAGGCAAAAAAAGAAAGGCTTCGAGAAAAGAAAGGGCAGAAAAACAACTTCGATTTAATGTGGTAATACTGCTACTCTTAAGCACAAAAGAAGTCACCCAGCGATGAATTAGGTCGGACTTGAAGAAAGGTAGCAACAAGCTGTTGCCGCTCGGTGATTGGTTGCCTCACTTTCGATGCAGCCAATTATTCTCCTCGAAATCAATGGTCCCGGAGCGCTCGTGCAGAGACCGGTAGTAGCGCGCGGTTCTGTTGTCTGGCAAACCAGTAATTTCGAGAATGTAAGGCTTCCGCTGATTGGCTGAGGCGGCGCGGTCAGCTGTGCGCTGGGAGGCTATAAAAGACGCGAGCGCAGCGCCTTGGAGCGCTACCCCCTGTGTGAGTGTGTGTGGGAGTGCGAGTGGTTCCGGATGTGTGTGTCGTTAATTTAAAGTAAGTTGTATTTAAAGTGGTCTTATTCTGCGGGGGGTTTTCGCCTTTTACCCGCACAGTAAATTGACGGGTCGCGCGGCTTTGCGCACCACTTCCCTCGCGAGTGTCTCGTGCAGCGCAGGTAGTGCTCGGGCTGCGTTTCGCGATCCGCGTTTCTAACGCCGCCGACTCCTCTCAGGACGCCAGACGCAAACACCGGCAGTGTCGCCGCGCTGTGCTTTGTGTCCACCAGCAGCGCTTCGGGACGGTCGGCTACCCGGGATCTAAAAAATGGTTGCGACAAGCACATTAAAGAACAAAAACGCCGAATGCATATCGGAGCTGGTAGACCGGCGCTATGAGCAGGCTTTCGCCGAAAACGGTGAGTCCCGGTCTCTGCATTGCCTAGATCTCGCATTGTTCTGCAGGAGTCGCTTGTTTACTTCGTTCTTGCTGCATAGCAGTTGCGCAGGAATAATGGGGGCGGGGGGGCGATGAAGTCATCTTTTAGCCAACTTAACTGTGCCTCACTCTTCATACGTGCATGCACACGGCGCACTGCTGGACTGACGTGCAAAACCCATATGCATGGACAGGAGTGCGTTCTTAACCGGTTGCATGATTTCATGTTGCACATTTTGTCATTTTATCCTCTAAACCGGGACGAGCATATAACGTCATTGACAATTCTGTGGATGCAGGTTAATAGTCTGTACTGCAAGCCAAGATCTTGCAGGAATGTTACAGATCATATGTTAATATCTCTGTGGTGTTAAGTTTCATGTCTTTTTTTTTTTGCTTGTTTTTTCTCCCCCCCCCCACCCACCCAGAGCTGGACTACTGGGATCATTGTCTGGCAGAACCAAACCTGAACGGCAGCGTGTTCGAAGATGGCGCCTGCCAGCAGTTAGCCAAGATGTTTGAGAACTGCCTGTCGCGGGCCAAAAAGACCAAGTTGCACTGCTCCGAGGTGCTGGTGCCCGAGAAACTGACCCGGAGGATAGCGCGCGACGTGCTGCGGCTGTCGTCCGGCGAGCCTTGCGGCCTGCGCGGCTGCGTGCTGCACATTCATTTGGAGGTGGAGAACTCCTGCAAGAAGCTGGACCGCATAGTGTACGACGCCAGCGTGGTGCCCACCTTTGAGCTGACACTGGTCTTCAAGCAGGATGGCAGTGCCTGGCCCAGCCTCAGGGACTTCTTCCTTATTGGTGCCTGCTTCACGCCGGGCTTCCGGCACGCACTGAAGCTGAGCCCCGGCTTTCGGCTCATCAAAAAGAAACTGTACTCGTCCTCGGCCGGTACCGTGGTAGAAGAATACTGAGGAGAAGGAACGGAGGGTGGAGAGGGAACACAATGCACTTCTACAGCACCGGAGTGTAACGATCACTCTGGCTGTCATGCCCCTTTGTAGCTTTTGTAAAATAACCCTTTTTGTGAAACTAGTCTCCACAAGTCAAGGTCTAGGGTTTCTAAGGTAAAAAGGACAGTACCTCTGGCACTAGCAGTATTTGATGAGGTGGCTCCAGTAATTGGACTAATGTTGATAGGATTTTAGATTGTAACATCCGGAGGTGGAAAGGTTCAGAACGTACAAATCCAGACTGAGATTTTTGTTTCAACCAGCAGTGTACTCTGAATGTTTCTCTATATTGAACTGATGGTCTGAAAGAATCTTTGTCTGGATTTGTACTCTGAATCTTAATTTACCACATCTGGTAATGTCTGGCCACTGCAACTGAGTTTCTTGGACCTCACCACACATTGAGACACTTGGTTGTGGTAAATTCCTGCACATATATAGGTTTGGCAAATTTTTTTTTTTTGGTATGGTGAACAACCAGTCTGCAATATTTTTGACTGAAGTTTAGCTGTTGGCCAGGTACACTTAGCAGGTACATGGTCACTGGGTCACTTATGCAGTGCAGTGTAATGGATCTGTGTAGGAATTTGTTCACCTATCACTTAAAATTCTGAGAGCTTAGGAACTGCTATTCAAGTGTTGGAGATCTATTTGTTGGATTTCTCAAATGTCCATGTACAGATGCTGCTCTTTGGCACAGAAGCCCTGGATTGTAGATGACAGCGTGCCTTTACATCCTGGACTTGTATAAAGAATTGATGTCTGTACCGGTTAAGTACGATTGCACTAGTTTCATTGCACTACAGGAGTTTGGTCTAAGTGACTGTGTTGTAGCATTCATTTTGTACTTTGACATGATCTGTCATCTTAATGTTTATTGGGTATTAGCAGCTCCACTGCTGTTTCACCAGCCATTTTTAAATTCCTGTTATAGGAAGTATGGATCCTTGTCTATTTGACAATAAAACACTTTTAAACTGTTGATGTTTTGATTTTTTTTTTTTTTTGTGTGTACTTTGAGGGACTGCTACTTTTTCCAAACTGCATAAAGGAACAAATCCTAATCTTTCGGTGGTAGAAATCACACTAAACGCTAAGAATGTTTGGGCCTGGATGACATGCCTTAACTTCAGTTAAGCCCCATGTTTGTGCAACTCGGTACTCCATGGCTTTGGCCACATTTCATAAGTGATACAACGAAGAGCTACGCTTTGGGTTCTGACGGCCCAAATGCGTCTGCCGGTAGTGCCACGACAGACTAGTGATAAAGCTTTGTCTGCTACTTTTTTTTTAGATTTCTCCATAGCTATGCATGTTACCTGGAGGACATCGGTGCTAATGTTTCAGTAGCAGCACTACCATAACCTCTGATGTCCCAGCCTTCAGAGGGCAGACGGGCAGCATGGCTAGAAGCTACGGCTCTTGCCAGCAGTCGGCCTCAAAGGGCTGCACTGAGCAGTGGGACGACAACTTCGTACACGAGTGTGAAAGCGCCATGTGACTGTACACAACGCAGTAGGCCTATTTAAAATACACTAAGGTTACTTTAACATCCTGGCGTGCAGCCAGCAAGCCGGCCTCCCATCACATACAAAAGTGTTTTGTACCCATTCTGCACAGATCAATACCGACCAGAGGCGTAACATGCTTTGGGCTATGGCACCCTGGGTAATCCATTTTTCACCTGTCTACTTTAGTGTGGGGCAACGGAGTTGGGCGGTTGGGGGGGCTGAATAATTTGTGCGTGGGAGAGCAGATGCTGAACTGGACTTGGGTGTTCATTCAGGCTCAGATGTTTCTGTGGACTGCACAGCGAGGGAACACAATGGCAGCTTTCAGGCTAGCCTGATAAACAAGACCAGCAAAACAGCCCAAGTGGCCCATTAACAGAGGCGGCGTGACGAGGCCGATTCAGTCAGAGCCATTCTGCTGCGGGGGGCCGCTTGCCCGCGGGACGCTTCCACCAAAACACGCTCAGCGTTACACCACAAATTGTGGTTCCCTTACTGCACAGTTACTTTTTGGGGAACTGCGCCGACTTTGTGATATTGAGTGCATTCTACAGTGTCAAAGATAAAAATAGCAGGCCTTCCAACAGAGCTCTTCCTTTCACAGGCATGTTGGTCATGGGGTATTTCTGCAAAAATCACCAAATAGACTCTCTCCCCATCTTCTATATGTACTACATCACTGTGGTATTTGAATCTGTGAGCAAACACTGAACTCCGCGTGCTTACAGAGATGCACATTATCAGCTGAACACAAGCTGAGCCCCTGCAGCTTTCAATCTGCTTTTTAAGAACACGTTACTTATAATTTGTAAATAACTAAGCTGTTATCCTTTTTAATTAAAATGTAGACTGCTTAAGGAGATGCCTTTTAATATGATCGTCTAGATCCTGTCTATACAGCATAATGACATATTATTGAAATGTAGCTAATATGGAAATGATTATAAATAAACTGATAGAATTAGTAAACATTTAAATCTTTTTCATTGCATACTTGAGCCTTCCTGCTCTAGACATACAGATGACTGATGGACAAACAGCTATTTTTTACAATCAGGTTACCCAGACTCTAACGCATGAAAAGGAGTGAGGCAGCTAAATCACAGGACAAATATGTCACCCAGGCCAGAAAAGGAAAGATATCTTCGCACTGGTAGGTCTTAAGGCGACATCTCATTGACCAGGACTCGGGATTCTTGTCTTCCTGTAATTTACAACGCCTGAGTCTTCCTTCACCAGGGGCTACAAAGCAGCAAACAGGCTCGTAAAATTCACAAGTCACCTGAGTGCCGCAAGCAGGGAGGAATAATCTAAACAATAAAATTGAAAACTCATTATTCCATTCAGCCTCAAAGGGGAACTTAGGGGATATGGGTAAATATTTGACATCAATCACTTAGATAAACAGCAGTCAATAAAAGAAAAGGTTACTTATCTACGGAGAGTCTGGAGTCGATTGTTTAAACAGCCATCCTTAAAGGAACAGAAAAGAACAGAAAATTACTGTGTAGACCCACCTCTGTGAACCTGTATGCAAATTTCCTATAAAACAGTGTTTTATTTAAAAAAAAACACAACAACAGTAGAATCTTTGGTCTTCCCCTCGATCGAACCCAGGAAGACTGATTAATGACTCTGTTACTATAGGTCAAATACTCAGCATAATGTAAGAATTTGGGTTAATAACAAAAAAAAAAAACGATTCTGAGTGGAACTCAGTGGTATGCTTTATGTAAACAGGTCACATTAGAAGCACGGGAAGGTCCCGAAGAGGGGCTCCAGCAGCTTCGCGTGGACATGCTGTCCGACACCGGGCTCTCAGGTGACAACCAGCGCCTCCACAGCGCTTACGCCGGAATTGCGCGAAGACGACTCGTGACACTGGTAATCTGCCGAGTGCTGAGACTTTCTCAGGAGCCTTTGGCCCAAGCGGTGGCCTTTAGAGGGAGCTTGGCTGTGAGTGAGAAGGCAGGACATTCCAGCAGTGTGAGCATTCGATACATCCGAGGGTTACAAGGGAGTCAGAGAGGAGTGTCTCCACTGGGGTGTGTCGTGGGTGGGATATAATGGAATGTGTGCCGCACCAGGAGATCACATTACATCTGACACACTATCCGAGCATCGTTCAATAAAGCCCACGTCAGACCGCAACGCCACCCAAATCCCGTGATGCCGGTAACCTGACACGCCATTCTATTTCAATCCCCTGGCAGTCACAGTTACACACTTAAATTTATCACCGTAAAGATGTATAATGACCCTGGCTTTGGCGTCCGATGGATTACTCGTTGCGTATGTATCAGGTTGCTTCTTGATGTTGTTCCCGGGATAACAGCAACAACTGCCAGAGGATCTGATGAAGCAAAGCAGAACCAGTCCTCCAGCGCCAGACTCTGCAGTCCATAAGCAAAGCAGAACCAGTCCTCCAGCGCCAGACTCTGCAGTCCATAAGCAAAGCAGAACCGGTCCTCCAGCGCCAGACTCTGCAGTCCATAAGCAAAGCAGAACCGGTCTATTTGATATAATAACACTTTTAGTTCAAATCACAATTCCATTTTGCTTGTATTGCTAAAAAAATAAACACTACCTAAAATCTCTATGCTAGTGCTATGTACACCATTACAATTACGGTACTCCACAGGATCAGACGGAGAAGAAAAAGTGCTGATCTATTGTTTGCACTCACTATGATACAATACATATATATTCTATTTACAGCACACAGGTAAATATAACTGGGGAGGTAACAATGAGGAGGACGGCTCGATTTAGTGTAAAGTTAAAGAAAACATTGTTATGTGAGGAAAGCGCGTCACCACGGTTCCACGTCCCTCCTGTTTTACTGCATCCATTTTTAGAGTGAAGGGCTGGGCAAAGATACAGAAAGGGATCCGGCCAAGATCGCCTGCTTTCTGCCTTACGTTTGGGTGGCAGAAACATTAAGACCCAAACTGTCACAGGAGAAGCCAGGGGGGTGTTCAACAAAATCATGGAAAAACCCCAAATAAGATCAAAGACAGAAGTTCTTACTGCCACAAAGTTTCAGTCAACGTTTAAGGTCAATGAGAAAGAATCTGAACTTATTAGGGCTGGATGGCAAACTGAAAAACGTGGTAATCAGGGATCAAGTGCATAATGGTGATTACATGTGTAAATCACGACCTTCTTGGCTTTGAGATTTGTTGTCAGTTTTCTGTTGCAGACCATTATACTGCCATTAGTCACCCTATAGACTGCACTATTGGGTAACACGTCTTGATAACTACTGCATTAACTCAAATGCTGAGGAGTACAGGAGAACCTGGTCGATACATCTGACCACACGCAAACCACCGCTAAAAATCATTGATTCATATATTAATATGTTCTATAAAATAATTTTTCCCATAATTTAGCTTGCTCATGTGCTTGTTAGAAGGGAGATACTGCATGCCAAAAACAAACAGCTGGAATATTCCAAGAAGGACGTCACGAAACACCCCTGCCATGCACGTGGAATGAAAAGACAGGCTAGACGCACCACTACCAAGTCCTGCCCCCCAGCTTAGAGCTAGTATCCTTCGCCCAGATTGAGACGTGCTTCACGCTATTCCGGTCATGAAGATCCTGGAGAGGCAAACACCTGACCGCGCCGGTCACCCGTGCAGGTTCCGACGCATTTCGCTTGCATCAGCATTCCGATAGAGGGTCACACTCTCATTCCAGACCCACATTCCTCTGCTAGTGGCCTTCTCGGATGTCCTTTAAGGATACCGCTAAAATTTAAAGGTGAACATTTCCAAGGGAACCTTCAAAAAAAGAATTATCTGAAACAGTTATAAAAACAAAAACTATTAATAAGCTGTATTTTTACATTACTTATGGTAATCATGACAGTCATCAAATGAAGCATGATAAGTTCCAGTCATAAGTTCCATGTACAGTGTGTATTTTGTGGCATTCACTGTATCCAAGCTCTAAATACAAACTATGAAGGTAAAGCCTCTTAACTATGCACCTGCCTGATCTGGGTCACAGCTAACCTCTGCTTGAGAAGCACATGGTATAAATCGGAGTACATCCTGTACAAACACAGGCTGTTCACTCACGGCATCGTACAGAGCAGATCCTGTTTTGTCAATATGGCACCTGTTGTTGACCATCGCTGTACTAGAGCACCCATTACCTTCTTCAGAGTTCAGTTCACAACCCAGAAGAAATGGATACAAACACCTACTGTTATGCAAGGTGGCGCTTTAGAGAGGTACTAACTTAAGGTGACCAACAGGATTTAGTTAGGGAAAAGACGGCATTTCAGCTACTTCGGTTTGGCTAAATAGTTCAGTTCTTCTTGGCCTTTGACTGTTTTGTTTCCATGACTGAAAGACTCATCCAGCTGTTTCACATTAACAGTGACACATGCATGATTATGGGAGACTGACCAATCAGCACACAGCACATTAACAGTCACACATGCATGATTATAGGAGACTGACCAATCAGCACAGAGCAAAAACTCAATGAAATCCATGTCCTTTTCATAGAAATGGTAGTTTACAAATCCTGTCCTAGCTGAAAGAGTCTTACCAGACATGGATTACCTGGTAACCCAAACAAAATCCTACAAATGAAGTCGGTTTGCGCTAAGAAATGTAGCAATTGCTATAACCCAAGTGTTAATGCAACAAGCTATTTGAAATGATAGGACCTCCACAGTTGATGCAACCTGAGTACTGTACTCCCATTTCAATGTGATGAAGACGACTAGCGTGGCAGGAGGTCACAGGCAGCAGCTTAAGGGGACCCTGCCGACCATGTGACTCATTTCTAATCAGACATTGACTTGAACTGATAAATAGTTCTGGGACACAATTAACAGCCACAGACTCTGAGACACAAGTGTATGAATGCATTGTGGACAGTAATGAACCTTCGTGACCTCTGACAAAAGCATCGAGAGAAATTGAGTGTCAGAGAGGCCGATTACACACCAGGTTCAGACACCCCCCACATCTTTGTTTATAGCTACCATTAGCGGCTAATCGGGTCCAGTATGCAGAATGAAGGTCAGTGTGGCCTTCCAGTAGCCAATACTGAGCGGCAGAAACAGACTTCCATCTGAGCCTTGTGCGAGTCACTCTTTCAGTCAGAACTACACTGTTGCCAGAGCTAGGGTGCCCAGATAATCCATGTCATCCTGGACACTTTGAGCTAGGACAGGATTTGTAAACAAACCAGTCAAGAGCAAGATGTGCGAGAAGAACTGAACTACTTAGCCGAGCACAGGAGCCTTTCAGGTTTAAAAGCAGTTTGTAAAATCTGAAGTAGCTCAAAATGTCCGGGATGACATGGACTATCTGGTCACCCTAGCCAGCACGGAATATTGTCACAGTGCTGACGCCGCAGGTCTGTGACACATTTAGCTAGTCTGCAGTCAGACCTCATGGGAGGAACAATAAAGTGGATCCACCTCAGGCTTCTCCCTAATGGTGCAAGTGCTCGAGAGATAAAAGCAAGTGTGTTTTTCACCCTTTGGTAGGAAACCAGACATTATAAAACAATGGGATGAACACCGGGATTTCTGCCATGATGGTGCCAAGAGGCCAGATTTAATAAGGGGATGCAGGATATGGAGCAGTTTGGTTTGAATTTCAGAGCTGGGGTTCTGACCCTGCAGTCTTCGTATACAATATCAAAATATCTAATTTCTCCTCAGCGCCTCTTACCTAGGCTCAGAAACACCTCAAGGGGTTCCAGTGTCGGACCCTCAGAAATGCTCAAAAGTGCAGGAAAGCTTCTGGATGCAATAAGACGACATTATCGTTTCTTTTTCTTACTGTCCAGTTTAATGTGTTTCTTTTTAAACTTAGATCTCCAAATGATGTAGGGCAAGAGGACGCGACTGGGTAACGAGGTGCCATGTGATGAACGACGTGTACCCAGAGCTCATGTTTCGGGTGTGATGTCTCCCTCATGGCGAAGCTGACATCACGGCCTGAAATGCCCATTGTTCTCCGCCTGCTCCGGATTCAATACTCATCGCACAAGGGAGAAGCAGAAGAAACAGATGTGCTGCTCTCTTGCAGCCCGTGCACCTTGGATGCGCGCCTTCTCACTATTACACCTATTCATGTTCGTTTCCCACGTTGTCACACAATCCCCAACTAACTCGTCTTCTCCTTCCTCTTACTCTCACAGTTTATGCTGCAAAATGGCCACATCTGACAGAACAGACTCTGCTTAGAAGACACCTGAAACATGCACAGATTACATGCACACAAGTATGTATGAGTGCATGCATACTGCATATTCTAATTGGGGAATGCAATCAGTTACAAAGAATTTACACACATTTTCATCTTAATGTTCAAATGATACAATCAGTATGGTATGCAAGTGTGGGTACCATCTTCCCTTAGGCATGCATTATAAAATTATCAGTTTAAAATATCAGTAAAAACATTAAATCTTGTACAAATATTTTTGAGAATTATTTCAGTGACTGATGCCTTTTACATAAATCTTCACCTGCATTAACCAATACACACTGAAATATTATCTACCTCACTTTTCGTGATTTCATACGTTAGGTTTTGAATGCATCAGTCTCATATACCACTGTATGCTCTACTCCATTAGTCAACAAATTAGTCAATTTTGTGGAAAAAGTCAGCTAAATGCCATAAATATAAATGCATGCAGGATTTTAAAGGGTACAGATTACTAACAAATAGCTATTGCTAATTTGAAATTTTCTTTATTACAAAATGTAATATTTCCATGGACAAACCAGTACTGTGATTTAACTATATATTTAACTAAGTAATTATATTTTCAGACATATTTCAACTTTCAGAAACACTGCTTCATAAACACATTAGTCTGTGGATGCCCCTGGTCTTACCCGTGTATTGCATTTTATAAACAGACTTCAAATTCTGTTCCTTCACTGGTACACACAGAAACAACAAGTGTCTGAAACTTGTGCAATCTCTCTGGCTCTTTAAAAGTGCTCCCTACCCGGGGTTGGGGGGGGGGGGGGGCAGCCAAGTCAGCAGAAGGGCTGCCAGAGCTGTGACTCTCGGCACGGTCCTGGGGGAAGAGCTCCTCTCACGCCCCTAGCACTGCGATATGCATGCTGTTTATCACAGGGCCGGGCTCAACAAAAACAAGGGCACAGCGGAGAGGCACAGTCTTGTGGCAGACAGTCACAAAGCCGCTCATTGTGTCCGTCTGCCTTTTCTTTCCCTCCTCAAGCCTGACAAAAAGACTAAAGGGTCTTCCAGCTTCCAGCTACATGTTTATCAGGTCATTCATGGTTAATCCTTCTATTATTCTCTTTTGCAAACTTGTAATACAGGTCCGTGCATATTCACCTATCTGCCTGCTGGGAATTTAAGGCAGTTAGTTTTCTGAAGATATTATCTAACAATGCACGATTACATGACATTTACAGAACATTTACACAGCATGAACTCTTACAATTTGGTAAATGTACTAATCCACTAAAAAGTCAATGATGAAAAAAAAATTTGCTTAGAAAAATCCCAGTTTTTCTTGTCATATTCACACCGTCAACAATGTAATACTAAGAACACAATACAACAGAGGTGTCAATTTCAGGTCCAGAAAATAAAAATCCAGACCGGGATTTTGTTTCAACCAACTAGTTGAGCACTCTGTGACTGTGACTCTTTATTCTCAACTTATTGGTTGAAACGAAATCCTGGTCTGGATTTTTACTTTCTTGACCTGAAATTGACACCTCTGCAATACAAAATACAATACGAAAGTCTTCAATGGTCACCTAACATTTAAGAGCACCAGCTCTGAGTGAGTAGGCCAGACAATGTGGAAGATTGCAGGGCTGTACTGCTGAGATCTGTATCAGACTGCATCAGGCCGCTCTCTGTTTATTACTCACTTAGTGGAGATGCCATTTCATAAGCTTATCAGATGAGAGCCTCGAGCTGTTAGGCTGACCTTCAGCAACAGTTTCGGGAATATCTGTGCAACACACCAATTACACCCTGGGGCTTGACGCCAAGGGAGCTCATGAAGAAGCTTGAGACGGTGCATCTTAGGCAATGCTTGATGGGCTAGATTAAATTCAGTAAAGCAGTGTTTCCCGATCCGGTCCCCGGGGACCTTCAGACAGTCCACATTTTTGGTTCCTCCTCTCCTGGGAGGGAGGAGGACTGTTTGTGGCAGGGTGCTGGGAGGGAACAAAAACATGGACTGTCTGTCGGTACACAAGGAATGGGTTGGGAAACACTGCAGTAAAGCATTTCCCATCCAGCAGGGGGCTCATCTCTGTGAAGGTAAGTTAGGAACTGTACCCATTCCAGGCTTGTCATGTACTGAGACATGCAATCAGAGGGTTTCCATGGCAAACACAATATGACGCAACAATGCTTCAATGACAAGGACCGTTTCTATGACAATGTTATCTCTTCAGTTAAAGCCTAGCTGATTTGCTTCCATAATTAAGTGCACCCCTCATTACATCCAGGGGGAAGGAAGTAAACAAAACGTATCGGGTATTCACTTTCTGGGAATGAACTGGTCAATGATGTCTGTTACATGGAAAGTACCTACAGTAGTACTACTGATCTGCTAAAACAGTGTTTCCCAATCCGGTCCCACAGACCACATTTTTGCTACTGGGAGCTGGGAGGAAGCAAAAATGTTAACCATCTGTGGGGTTCCGAGGACTGGGTCGGAAAACACAGTGCTAGATGATTACATTTTGCAGACAGGACTGCCAGAAACCTAAGGCCATGGCATGACAGTACCAACAGTGCAGGGACCAACAGTACTGATGTTATTTCATAACCTCAGAGTCATCTATATTATTCCCTTAACCTGTTAGTAGTCTCATTCTGAAACATGTGACATTTTGGGCCGATGTGGCAGAAGGACACTTCCTGGCAATGTGAACTTTTCTTGTATGATATTGTATTAAAATTCACTACGTGAGACATCCATGGGAAGGGGGCTGAGTGTGGCTCAGCAGGTTAAGCCTCTGCGCCACCCAGTTCAAGCCCAGCCTCGGCACGTCTGTGGGTCCCGACCCCCGGGTGCTCAAGCCCAGCCTCGGCACGTCTGTGGGTCCCCGACCCCCGGGTGCTCAAGCCCAGCCTCGGCACGTCTGTGGGTCCCGACCCCCGGGTGCTCAAGCCCAGCCTCGGCACGTCTGTGGGTCCC
>JAODKM010000016.1:7841375-7866838 GCA_026780845.1 Petrocephalus sullivani | reverse complement strand
AGATTGTATAACTCCTCCCCATTCTGCAGGTGAAACACTAAGTCACTTTTTCAGCAACTGTCACTTTAAGCACTAATTTATTTTATTTTGTGCTATAGTTAAATTTTAGTAATTTTATTGTTATTTTATTATCTGATTTGCACTATTATTACCTGTATTTGTGTTTTACATGTACCCCTCTTGTGCACTGAGCACGATGACGACAAAAGAATTTCCCTCGGGATAAAGTTTTTTTTTTTTTTTTTTAATCTTATCTTATCTGGCATGCTCCTTTGCCTTTGTAATAATAATATAACAATATAATAAAAGTTGTTTTAATTATAAAATTGTTACAGAACCGGAGGCTTCGGGCCAAGCCTGAACACTGTCAGCTAACCATGAGGTTGAACATGGCCCTTGGGGGGTGGGGTGGTGGTGGTGCTACTCATCTAGCACCTTGTGGTACCTAAATCACCCTCATGGGGGTGAGAAGCAGACAATGGAATCACGTTGTCTAAAGTCTCCCCACAGAAAAATCTATCGGATCATTAACCGCCCCAGCCCGACATCCAGGAAAGAAGCTTGGATAGTCTCTAAAGTGCCACCCCCCCTCCCCATAAATCAGACTCCCGTCTCCTGCTAACTGCGGCTGATTTACAAGGACCTCCTGGGCACAGACCCACGTTCATTCCATGCCACCCCGGGCCGCGCCGGGCCCGGCCCCCACCTCACCCCCAATCCGAGCGCACGTGGACCACGCTGTGATTTGACGGGAGCCGTGTCTGGATGGCTGCTGGCGGCCCGTGTGAGTAGGGCGTTGGGCACGGGTTTGATATGAGGCTCAGCTGAGGTCAGGCTCTGGCCCCCATAACGCCTTGACGAGGCGGGTCAACGGCTTGATTAATCGACTTAAATCCTGGGATTTACAGGCGCGCTGGAGAACGCTGGCCATATGTCATCATCTGTAACAGTTTAACACAAAGGGGCTGCGAGCTGCCAGCAGATTGGAGGGGCGATGCCGTTAAAGCCCTCAAGCTGAACGAGAACCTCTGCTCCAGTCTAAACGATAAAAACCCGACAGACGCGGAAAAACAAACAGACGAGCACAAACAAAAATGAACGAAAATAACGAAAGCCGATTGCTCACAAAACCCAGTTTAAAGACCTAACTTAAATACCTCCACCGTCCAAGCATAGGGTGAACAAAAACGGAACCCGCAAACCCCCACAATAGCCAAATCACTAACAGTCTCCCAGGACCGGGCCAGGTTCGTTCCATTGGGCCTTTCTGGACCTCTGGCATCCTGATGTTACAGGCCAGCCACAGTAGTTGCGTGCCGACTGCCGAATACTGGAGCTTAAAGGGCAGATCTGCCGCAAAAGGAGCGAATTCTGACACGTTTACAGGCCGAGCTCCCAGGGTCCTGGTATTTACTGCACCAACATGCACCTCCTCCCTTGGCCTTTAAGGTCCTCTCTGCCCGGCCCAATTGCCCTCCGCCTTAAACAACGACCTTCAAAGACTAACGTGACAGCGCCAGTAAAGGTGGGGGGAGTAATAAAAAAAAAAAAGAAAAAAAAAGAAAAAAAAAATCCAATGAAAGGCCAGTGGCCACGAGTGAGCCCTGCCGCCCTGTTTAAGCATTGGGGGTAGAGTTCTGGGTAATCCATTGCCACTTTGGTCTTAGCAATTTAAGTTGGGGCTATGATGAAAGATATCAGCGTTGGTCCAACATGTCAGCCTGATGTGTCACTAAAGAACTAAAATAATGTAGAGGATTGGACTTGACAACCAACCATTTCCGATAGTGGGGGGGGAGGAATTTCGTCAGCTCATATACCGCTTTGAAGAGATCCCAATGTACTCACCCGCCACGCACTTACCGCTCATTAACCCAAAGCAACACGATGCTTCCTTCGTTGCATTTTGTTAATTCATCTCACTATTAAAATCTGTTAATATGTGCCAATAAGGTTGGCAGGTCAGTACAGTTCTACACTGAGGTTCTGCATTCTTTGTATTTCACTGATGGTGTGCAATTTGGATCTTGTGAATATGAAATTATTCAATTTAGTTATATAAAAATAGTTTGAATTTCGGTCAACAAGATAATCGAATCATTGAATCATGATGGAAATGAAGAGATATCTGATGCATTGGATCGCCCCCTCGATACTATAATCGAACCATATGACCAGCGTGAATCCAAAGCATCATGGATGCTCAAGACACACGGGGGGGCTCAGGTAGCGTCCCTCTCTCTCCGGGACCTTTGGTGTTAATGGAGGCCGCGAGCGACGGCGAAGATGGAAAGCAGCACGCCGCCTGCTTACAGAGGAACTCGACATAAGATAAGCCCCAATCAATCCACAGGCTAACTAATACCCTTCTTAAAAGCACACATTTCATCGATACTGGCCAAGGGACAATTGCATTGATTAACGGACTTCCAGGAAAGCCAAGCACTCCGCTGCTCAGAATACGCTGAACTAATTATTAATTACATAATAGAGCCGTTACAGCGTCAGAGAGCAACACATGTGGAAGAAATTTCAAACTCTGGGTAAAAACAGCCGACAGGCAAACCAAACCTGGAAGAAAAGGAAACACCTGTTTTATATAACTGAAGATATATAGTTCAGTCTGATGGAGGTTCTGTATTGAGAACATGTGCTTTCAGTTTAACTGGAAAAGCAGTGCATGTGGGCTGAGGTGCCACAGACCGGGCTCAGAGATCCAAATACATCTAAGGCTTCCAGCCAAGAAAATAAAACTCGGCTAAATGTTCAATATAAAAATCCTAATCTTGACAGACTAATAGTGCTTTTTTCCCATTCTTTTAAACTGTACTCTTTATAGAAGAACGTAAAATATAGCATTGCAACTGACACGGTAAAACTATCCATTATTACAGACTCGTGGAACAACGGACCCCTATGAGGTGTTTTTCCTTTTTTTTTTTTATTTTTTAAAGATGTCACTGAAGGTGCTCAGTTGGAGAGCTGGCCTACACGTCTGGGCACAAATTACCATGAGCCCCGTTAAGAATCCTCTTAAGACTATAGCCTAGAAAGGTGGGCAATAAATGCCAGGCCAGGCCCTGCGTTTCAGATTTCAGCTTTAATTCCTTTAACATTTTTGCATTGCCGGTAACCAAACACCACCTTCCAAAGGGTTCATTTCAGTTTGCTGTACTTTTTACAATGATGTTTGAAGTCAGGGTAAAACATTCTAAATGGGTCTTTCAACTGGGGGGGGGAGGGAGAAAACCCACCATTAAGTTAATCCTTTTTGGAGAGAGCCCAGAAAGGAAATTTGAAGAAACTATTAAAGTTAATCTGAATTAATCTTGTTTACATTCCTGACAGAGTGTGATACCACCAAGCGTCTGGAACAATAACCCTCCTCAAAACTGTCTCGAGCTCTCCTGTGAATCTGAAAAAGTTAAAATTAAATAAAAATCAGTGGAGATTATGAGTGAAGAGGTCGGGGAAATTGGATTTTTCTTTCAGACAGATGAGAAGTGGGGGTCTGCACGAGTCGGCGGGAGATACTGGGGGCCGGACGGTCCAAGCCAGCAGCAGGCTGTTTGGATGGAGGCCCAGGGCGGCCATGCTGGCAGGTCCGGCACATGTGATGTCAGTCAGGTCCATAAGACCCCCCCCCGGCCTATGCTCAAGGTGCGAAGCAGCTCCCTGTCAGCAACCTGTGAGCTGCTGAAGCGTCTGGACCCCCCTGAACCTCGATTTCCTCCCCCCTTGCTTGTAAATGACAAAACCCCCTAAGAGGACAATAACCAGGCTGCAAAATGATCTCGTCCAAAAGGGCGTCCTGGGGGTGGGGGGGGGGGGTTACCGAGCTACACAGTGGATGTTAATAGCTTTAGGGGTGGGGGGAGGGCACAGTCCGGGTGGCAAACAGCATCTCACAGAATCCCAAGGAAACAGGAATGATCTTTGATGTGTTCTCTTTTTTTGGGGCACCCCCCACCTCTTCTGCAGTTTTACGGCCCCGTCTGTCTGTCTGGGGGACATCAAACAGATGGTCAAGCGGCATTCTTTGCTCAGGGCCTTGGATGGCCAGCCACGGCCTACGCAACTGTAAACAGCCGGCCCGAATAACAGGAGCAGGGCTGCTCCTAAGCAGTTAATGGCAGCCGACGCAGCCGCTGCTAGGTGGCAGGAAAGGCGGGCCGCAGTAGCCCGCCATCATGGCGCAGGGCGACGGTCCCTGGGCTATAAAATGGCACATTACCCCGGGTGTAATGAAAAAGGCACTATGGCTACAGATGAGGTACGGCAGGCCAGGCGGGCCGGGGGGGAGGGGAGTGAAGAGGCGGGAGTCCTGCGACAAATACGTCAGAGGAACACACACACGCGCGCCCAAACAGACGGCCTCAATAACGCTCAACACCAGCCCTGAGACCACAGACTCTTCTTGCAGCCAGTTGGCTTGAGTTACGTTTAATTATCTCTCATTTACTCGCGCCGTCACACAGCGACACCCAGGGTCACCGTTAGTCACCCCACAGACGAGTCTAGGTGAAAGTGTCCATTACTTACCGCTGGTGACATTTTTACGCCAGCCAGAAGAGGAATCGATTGTCATGTGCCGCTCCGGATTTATGGTGACGTAAACACTTCAGGCTCTCTCGCCATGCTGGGAAACTTTGCAGAATCATACCCCCCCAGGACTGAGCAAGGGGAACACACATTTTTAATCCTACATTTAGAGCAGTATTTAAGGTCGGATATATAAAGACAGCTGTGATTCGCAGTGTTGGGGATGTACACATTAGGCAGACATGACTCCCTCGGCATTATGGGAAAGAAAGGGGTCCGGGCCAGGAGGAACAAGCATGATGATAAGTCAGAATAGCTAGTGGGGGGTGGGGTGCACAGCTGCTATGTGTCAGACGAAGGGGGGCTGTGGGGAAATATTCTGCTTTATCAACTTCATTTTCACCCATGACATACAGTAGGGGGCAGAGTTTCAGGGTCAGCTTTGTTTTTCACAACCGCAATGCCACCTCCCCGGTGCCCCGGCCGGCCACAGGAACCAAACATCAGTACCACCCTGGCCTCGTAAGTCATACGACATCCTGAGTGTGGGGGAGGGGGTTCACGCGTACCAGGGAAGCAGCCGGACGGCTTGTCAGCACCTCGCATGCCGAGGCCTTGGACCGCGCCCCCACGCCACCTGGCCGCGGCAGCCTGAGAGACGCTGGTAGACTCCGCTCACGTCCGAGACATTTCCCCTGTTGTCTTGGCGGCGGCGGACGTCTCCCACAGGATGGGGGGGGGGGCTGGTGCGTATACAGTCACCATACGCCAAGGCGCTTAGAAATCAAAACACCCGGTAACATTTTATTTGCATTTTCAGATCTGGGGGGGGGGGGGGGGGTTGGACTTGGATGCACACGGGGGCAACTTTTCCCACAGAAAGGTGATTAAACTTTACTAGGCAAACCGATATAAAAGGCCTTTAATCATCCCAAGCGCAGGGGACATTGGGGGATGGAGACACAGCCCGGCTTCATAGCAAATCACCTTTAGGGGCGCTCTGCTCAAAAGGGACCATGATAAAAGCAAGACGAGTGCCAAGGGCAGGAGGCATGCCAGGAGGTCCTTCCTGGCGGAGGTGGTGCCGTGGAGGAGGAAGAGTCGTATCGCTTCGTAATAAAACCGGCGGCAGCAACAAGTCGCTTCCTGCCGTCGGACCGGGGGGGGGGGGGCGTCAGGGTGACATTCCAGGCTGGGGACAGAGGCAGGGCTGGCCCCAAACCCGCCTGACCCGACCCGACCCGCCCCAGCCGGACCAGAGCAGGTTCCTGAGGCAAAGGGAGAAATGTGTGCGGGACACAGCTGAGCAGCCCACCGGGTGGCCCTGAGGGCCGCGGGCTGGGGGTAAGCCACCTGTGGCCAGGGTCGGCAGGGGAAACCCGAGACACCGCGGGGCCTGGCCGGGACTGCAAGTCTGGGGTGTCTCACAGATGCAGTACCGCCTCAGCCCTGGGGAGGCGCTGTAATCATAATGCAAGATTTAAGATGCACACTGGGTCTCCAGCTTACGGGAGACTCATATGTATGAGAATGAATCCAACAAGCCCTACTGGGGTTTTCCAAGCATTGCATGCCACCCACCCACCCTGAAATCCCAAAATCCCAAAATCCCCAAACCACAGCATGTTGCCATTTAGCAGCCACAAGGACTACTGTGGGGTGCCTGACGCCACCCCCCCTCGGCCCCCCCAACGAGTGCTCCAGACACCCAGACCGTCGTCCTGCAAAATGACAGACTGAGCATGTGCAGGACTCAGGGAGAGGGTGGGGGGCGGGGCCCAGCGACAGCGGTTGGCATTTATGAGAGAAGCCCAGCTGTGTTTTTTTTCAGGACTTTGAGGGAACCCCGGCAGCAGGGACCATAAAACAGCACAGGAAGATGCGCGCCTTTCCAGGAGGCCCTGAAACGTACCCATAATGCAACTGATGCCTGCACACAAGTCCCTGTCCCCATGCTTAACAAAACTGCACTGGAGATATGAGGGGCCTGGGGGCTCAGGAGTGAGAAGAGGGCACGGGCGTGGACATGGCCAAAGGAAATGCAAAAAACATCTCCCTTCTCTCTTGCAGCTTCCAGATTAAGAGGAAATCCTTAGCTATTCATGCCATGCCACCACCCCCCCACACACACACCCCCATTCTCCTTCAGTACCATAAAAACATAAATTTTCCTGTCTGCTCTCCTACCAATAAAAACAGCCACTCCCCTTAGTGCGCGGTGTCTACAGCCAATGTGTGAGGACCTGGCAACCCAATGAAAGGAGTGCTATTCATCACAGTGGCCCGGGGTCCGGGGTGGGGGGTTTACAGCTCACGGCCTCCACCTTCCCTCCCAGACCACGCCGGCCCAGCAGTAAAAAGCCCCCGAGGTGATGGCCGGACGACCAGATGCACAAGAATGGCGTGGCGTGTCTCCCCCAAGGGTGATGGGGCCACACTGAAGGGGGGCTGGGATAGGGGCTCCCTGCAGGATGGTACCATCTCCCAGCGTGGCATTACAGTGCTTGAAAGCCCTGCCCATGCCAAGCCGGTGGAAAGACCACGCGTGCTTTGAGAGTACTTTGACGCTCGGATGCAAGTCGTTTCCAGAAAAGAAAATAAGCCAGTAATTCGATGCTGGCCGCGAATGAATCAGCGAGCAGCATTTCAACAATGGTCTAAGAGCATCTGAAGAGGGACATTCAAGCACAAATGTTTGCGTAGGAGTCTCGTTTAGCTATAGCCAATACCTTCGAGTTATAGGCCAGTCTGAATACAGAGCAGTCCCAGAATAGCCCCTTCTGAAATCGATAAAGGTGACCATTATCCTAAGGAGGCTTTCCCCAAATCAAAGGGACTAATTTGTGCTACACAGTTTAAATCACATCAGTAACCAGAAAGAAAATGTCAACAAATCAAACAAACAGTTTCATCCAAAATTAATCCTCAAAGTGACTGAAAATGCAAGAATTCCCTAGTCACCCTGCCACACCAATTAGCACTTGGGTCAGCGTTAGGCAGCATGAGCAGAGTTCGTGGAGCTGGGCTCAGTTTAAAGTACAAAGTGTCCAGTTCTTTGGCCCCCAGATGGACGCCCAGGAGGTGTAACAGCCCACCGCTGAGGGCCACGTCTCAATGACAGGAACCCCCCTTCAGGACTGGGTGGGTCCCACATTTGATGTTTACAGCCTCTTTATGCAATACTGGGGGGGGGCTGTTGTGGGTTGACCATTAAAAACAACAAAAGGGGGGAGGAATAGAAAGACGGCCCCATCCTCAACAAACACCTCAGCTTCCTGTCTGGTATGCGGGGAGCGCTAAGAGAGCCCGCTCTCCTGGCCCAAATGCTATGACAAGGGCAGAAAGGTTATGGCAATTAAGCATGAGACACAGGCATAGCTGGGGGGAAGCTGACTCCTCCCACAAGCACCCAGACAATCATAAGGACTTACCGTAATGTCTCTAAAAGGAGGAAAAGACCAAATGACAGATTCTTAATTCCACACACAACAATATTTCCACACATGCCCTAGTTTGCACGTTTCCTTCAGCTATCATGTTCAGGGTTAGCGCAGACCAGTTCTCCGCGGGCAAGCCAAACTCATCTCGTCAGGCCTGCAAGGGAACGCCGTTTCACTGCGACACTCGCAACAATTTCAAATAACCAAGGTGACTGAGATCAGCTAAACCAATTTGCAAAAGGAGTTCTCTTTTCACACATCTAATCACTTGTTATTGTGGACACATCCCAGTGACCATCATGCCAATTTTATATTAATAACACCTCTCCCCAAGAAAAAAAGTGCATCTAATATAATCAAATCTAATTTTAGGTTTGTTTTTTTGCGATCACTTTCGATAAGACGCGAGGAGTTGTCGGCATGAAGACCGCATTGACATTTTCCCGCCAATTTACATGCAAGTCCCTAGCACAGAGCGTGCATACAACTCTCAGCCTCAAAGCAGGCAGTTTGAGAAAGATTTACGGTCCAAAAACATGCCCAGCCATTATAAACTAACATACATGAAGCAAATCAATTGGCGAAAATAAATTAAACGACGGCTAAGCAGCTAACGCAATGTAAACCTGAACGTGAAGTATCCCTCAAGTCAAGTCTGGTGCCAGCACTAAATCAGAGGCTAACAGAGGGAGTCCCAACCACTCCTGGGTAGCCAGGCCGCACCAGCAATAATTCCCATGTTCAAGGGCAGCTGTACTGCAGGATTTAGGGGGGGCCCATAACTTAGGGGGACAGCAGAAGCCATGGGGAAAGCTATTTACAACCGAAACTGAAAACAGAGTTTAAATCAAAACCAGAACATTCTACAGCCTTTACAATGAAGAGCAGTTCATGACTGGACCAGGGCAAAGTAGTAATGACCCCTCGCCCCCTAAAGCACATTTTCTCCACCCACCTCTGATTTGTTGGACAAGTCCTCCTCAGAGTCGTTGGGGTCCACCACTTCATGAAATGGTGGCAGTGAGGGGGTCTTCTTCCGCTCCGGCAGCTCGCTATCCACCTTGAGCTTAGCGGGCCGCACCTGGGACGGATGCTTCTCCTTGGGAGGCTTCTTCTCCGTGTGTGGCTGCTGCTGGGCCGGCGGAGAGCCTGGCGGAGGCTTTAGCGGCACCTCACAGAAACCCTTCTTGCGCTTTTTGGTCACGTGCTCCCCACCGTCGGCCACTTGCGGTCTTTTGCCGGGGGCTTTGGTGCCGTGCTGCACGCTGCTCGTTCCGTGCGACTGGTTCGCCTCGGATTTGTGTTCCTTGGACAAGCCCTTGGGCTCCTTGAAGCCCAACTTGGGGATTGGCTGGTCATCCCTAACTGGCTGATTCTCTTTGGGTTTCTTGGACGATTCTTTGGAAAGTCTACCGGGCTCCCTGGTAGAGTCTTTGAAGGCACTTTTATGCTCTTTCGAGTCTTTTGAGGATTTGTCTTTGTGCTCTTTCGCGGGCTTGTGGAGCTTAGAGGAGCCACTACTGTTAGTTGTGGTGGTTGTAAGAGCGATGCTGCTGCTGCTTCTGGAAGCATCCTAAAGCCAAACAACAACAAAGCGACTGTTACAACAGACGCGCTCGCCGCCAGCAAGGCCTTTCACAGAACTTATTAAATGTTACTTCTAAAATATGTTCCAATAACATTCACCATGAAATGAGGCAACTTGAAGGTTGGTAGGATTTTGACTCTCAAAACATTTACGCTACATAAAAGCTCCAACCTCTGTTGTACATCAAAACGAGCATGTTCAGAGCATGGAAAGTAATTCCACCAAAACCAATCACAGTATTTATTTAGAGCATCTGACACTTAATTTAAGTGCAATTAAATATACTTTAAAAAAAATAAAAAATAAAAAAACAGCTTGGTTGACATGCTGTCGAAGGACTGCAGGGTTGCCAACACTGGTCAGCTGGCTGGTGTGAAATTTGAGACAAGTCTGCACACACATTTACATACATGTAAGGTTTTATTACAAATCTTAACTATTTGCGAGGTAAGATTTCCAAACTACCCCAGTGCTTTTCATGTAGGTAATTTTAGGTTTAATGGAATAATACAGATTTGCTGTAAGATTTCTTGTGTGAGAGTCTGAAAGTGTGAGTGCCATGCCAAATGCACGAGATTTAGCAACCCAGGCACTGTCTGACACCACACTTTGGAGACGAGTCACACAAGCCTGTAGAGAAATCCAGGAGGCTCACGCCAAGTTTGACGTCAAACGCCCAAAGGGGGGGCGCATGCTTCCACCTCCAGAATGTACGTTTACTTTGATAAATTCCATGGACAATTCAATGAATGACCCCAGAATCAAATGAGTCAAACAAGAATGCCGTATGGAGTGGCAGCCTGCTTACCAAGAGACCCCTATCCCCATGGGGTAAGACATTGCAGTGGGGGGTGTCACTGTTATGCCCAGGTGGAGCAGCTGTGCTCGCTAAGCTAGAGAAGGAAATTCCTTATGGACGGAGGCCTTTGTGCCGAGGAGACCCGTTGAGAGTTCAGAAGGGTAAAAATGTTAGCTTGTCAAAAGACGACAGCTCTATTACTCTTGCCAAGAGAGTAAACTTCTTTGGGATGAGAAGCTACCCATGGAAGGTGTAATGAAGACCTAACAGTGAAGACTTAACTACTGCTTACACTTGTGCTGGTGCCTAGTCGATCATCTGGGCCATTAAGATGGAAACGGTGCTCCAAGATGCATTTGAAGCAAATCACCCTCACTAGGCTGCCTCTGTCAATATTTTATCAATGGACCACGAGTCATTAAACAGTCTAGACTAGGGCAGAGTTACGAGTCGCTTAAAGCGCCTCTACAAACTTATTTTGTCTCCTGCTCTTGACCCTGTGACCCCTGGACATTAAAGCCCCTTTAGCCTTAAAGGCAAAACAGCTGCAGTGGTCTCGTCCAGCATGACTCCCAGGGCAGAGCTTAAAACAGCGGCCCACCTCACTTCCACCTTTATTATCGCGTCATAATGTATGGCTCTGAGCGGCCCAGCTTTACTGCCCAGAGCGTTAACCTAGCAGTTATATAAAGGCTGAGAGCTTTATAGCAACATACACAGGAACACGGATCATAAAAAGCTATTCATTCGACGCTTAAAAGTGCCATGCTTCAGAACGTTCTGTGGCCTTTTGGGTGATTACATGACAGACTGACATTTTGCATCTGTGTTTCTGCGACAGGCACAAACACACATTTAACAACCCCTGGGCCAAACCAGGGCAGCACTGGAACGCTCTCCCCCCAAACTCATCCAGTGCCCAAGCCTTGGAGTTTAGCTTGGAGGAGTTGGAAACAGACTCCTTCACTATGGGAAACTCATCAACACACAGCCTAGATTGGAGCTGGTGTCAAACCCCATGGGGGCTCTTCCACTGCTCGCCACCGATGCCTCCCCCCACGCCCTGAGTCCCCTGCCGAAAGCTCCAGCAGCCTTGAGGCACAGACCTGCAGTAGCAGACAGTGCACGACCCCGCAGGTTCCGGGCCAATCCCAAATAGGGAAATAGATCACACTGTGATCCGAGCAGAATGACCTGCTCATTTATCACGCTTTCACCACTGCTTACAGTCAGGAAAAGGACATTTCCTGCATGTGGCATCCATGACAGTTTCATAACGAACGCAGCAAAATGAGAACTAAAGCGGCGATTTTCAAAATGGTTTTCAAGATAATAATAATAATAATAATAATAATAATAATAATGGCCATCTGCTTAACATGTCAAAAGAAATAATCAGCGCAATGTGAAGCCCCAACCCCTTCCCAATCTGCGACTCTGCGAAATGCAGGGAATGCAATCCATTTGCTCATTATGCAGAAAATCGTTTAGACATTTTAGATGGTAAAAAAGCTCCCAGGAGATGAGCTGATATATATATTCAAGACAAAGCGAAAAGGGAATAAATAAAAAGTTCCCGTTTTGATGAGTTAGGCCATTATTATCCATGACTGAGACAGCAGTCAGCACTGGAAGGGAAGAGAGGGGAAAGAGAAGAAGAAAAATCAGCTGAATAAACATACAGCAATTTGTCAGTGCAGCCAATCAGACTGAAATCCTGCCACACCTGAGAATCGTCTGAGGGATCCAAGTGGCCTTGAAGAAAGGAGGGCACACAAGCAGGGCAGGGGCTTTACAGATAATGCTGGGCTTGTGCTGGGGGGGTGACCCAAGCCAGCCTGTCCGGTAATCCATCACACACCCAGCACTGTTTGCACTAGAAACTGCTTCCATCTGCAGCCCAAGGGTGGCCGATTTGATGGACCCAGCCCAGTGCAAGCCCGCTTAAATAGGTGTGAGCAAACCCGACAGACCCGGCCCCGTGCAAGCCCGCTTAAATAGGTGTGAGCAAACCCGACAGACCCGGCACCGCGCAAGCCCGCTTAAATAGGTGTGAGCAAACCCGACAGACCCAGCCCGGTGCAAGTCCGCTTAAATAGGTGTGAGCAAACCCAACAGACCCAGCCCGGTGCAAGCCCGCTTAAATAGGTGTGAGCAAATCCGACAGACCCGGCACCGTGCAAGCCCGCTTAAATAGGTATGCGCAAATCCGACAGACCCGGCCCCGTGCAAGCCCGCTTAAATAGGTGTGCGCAAATCCGACAGACCCGGCCCCGTGCAAGCTCGCTTAAATAGGTGTGCGTAAATCCGACAGACCCAGCCCCGTGCAAGCCCGCTTAAATAAAACTTAAGATGTACAAATAAGGTGGAAAAGTATGTTATGAATGTTTCTAGTAGCCTAACAAACAAAGCTTTTTGGCATACATTTTTTCATTTGTATTTACTAGTACAGCCCATCGTTTAAAAAGTGAAAGTGTTCCCACCCACTTAACAGAACATTAGAGGCTTACCCCCAACACAACCAAATATATAAAAAAAAAAAAAAAAAAAACCAACCAGCCCCTGCCCGCACCAAAATTCTTGAACCTGTCAAAAGAGGAGGATTAGCATGAGCCCTTTGAAGGAGTGGAACTCCCAAGAGAAGGAGCATCTAGTGTGACAAGTGCCCGGCTATAACCCCAAAGGAGCCCTCGCCGACCTTTGACCCGTGAGAGGACTTGTTCTTCTTGGCATCGGAGAAGGTCAGGTTCAGGGAGCTGCTGGGGAGGGAGGGCAGCTTCAGGTGCTGGCCAAAAAGGGATGTGGAGCCCTCCTGCATGACCATCACCTGGATTCGGAAAGAAGACATCTGCGTTGTTACCACTCACCAAAAACAAGGCCTGGGCTCACAAATCATACCATTTCTCTCTGATGCTTAAAGACATAACATACAACCCCATTTCCAAAAACGTTGGTACGCTGTGTAAACTGTAAATGAAAATGGAAGGATTTAAAAATCATATAAACCCATATTTAAATGAAAATAAAACAAAGACAACAAAATGTTGAAACAGAGAAATTACTTTCTGACAAATATATGCTTAATTTGAATTTGATGCCAGAAACATTTCAAAAATGTTGGGACAGGGGCATGTTTACCACTGTGTTGCATCACCTCTTCCTTTAAAAACACTCTGTAAACATTTGCAAACTGAAGACCAGTTGCCAGACTTCTGAAAGTGAAATGTTGTCCCATTCTTGCCTGATATAGGATTTCAACTGCACGACAGTTCGGGGTCTCTTTTGTTGTTTTTCCTCCAGGCTAAAGAGGAGAGGGATCCAATGAGGTTGTAAAGCCAGTGGTTTGTTAAATTACGATAGAATTGGCAGTGATGTGTGTACTCACATTGGCTCATGTAACCATGCATGGTACAGATTAAAATTATGCTACTTTAAACATAAGCAGAATCTTCCGGTAAAAAAAAAAATTTAAATTAATAAATAAAAATAATTTTTAAAATAGCATAGACATATGCGTGCAGCCTATTTAATGGCGACTTTCGTTGGGAGGTGGAACACTCCTCTTTCACCATACCAATAAAGTGGGACTGTTCATGTAAGCTACGATTTACATGAAGACCACCTCACTCGAAAATCACCTTCAGGTCAGTTCCACATTATTCCTGGAACCTCCCACAACAATGATCAAGTGAACAGAACTCTAAATGTAACAGGCAGCCTGAAAACACGGAAGCATCCGATTGTTTCAATACCCACTGACTAGGGCTGTATGATATCGCCTTATGCACATGAATCCCCAGGGCTTAGATGATGGGCGTAAACATTTGTCCCCATGCCAGCTTTTCAGGACTATACAGGGGTTTACTTATCCCCGCAAATCAGATTAGTAGTAAGCCTAGAATATTAATGAAATGCATACTGTGACTCGCAAAAGTTAGTATGAATCTGTATGAAAATCGACGTGTCCTTGCATTTCTCAAAACACCACCACATGGTACCATTTTGATACATCATAGAAGCGATATGCATTGAACTGGTGGTCAGCAGCAAAACCATATTTTGGAAGAAGAGATATTGTGGATGAACAAGGCAGAGAAATGTTAGTGGTGTGGCAGTACTCTTTGCAGTTATATTTTAGGTGCACTACTAATCTGCTTGCCAAATGGTTGGCGTAAGTAAATGCCTGTATAGTACCGCAAGCTGGCATCTAGACAAATGTTTACAAAGCCCTTGCGATTATTGCAAATGCGTCATAAGTGCGATGTGACATCGTGCAGCCCTGCTATTGACTTACGAGCCAATTTAAGGCCAAAGGATTTGGTTCATCAGTCATCGAACACAGTGGATGATTCAAACCTGCAGGCTAAAAAATGAGACATCTCCCTGGAGACCAGCTCCTGCCAGCAAACAGGGTCCCAAGAAGTGACTCAGCAGCTAAATAATGCCATTAGCAAATCCTAAAAGTGTTACCCGGGTCCTCTGCCTCAAAAAGAAATGCAAAGGTTAACAAATTAACAAAAAAATGAAAAATGATAACCTGAATAGGAACAAAATATAATACTAATCACTCTGAGATTCAAAAGATTCTTTATTAAATGCATTATAGCCTAGTACAGTTTCTTTATTTGAAAACAGAAATTCCTTCATTCAAGGACCTTCCCTGATGACTATCCCAGCTGCAGTGTTACACTGCTTCCACTCAGCGGCCAATTTGTTAGGGACACCTGCCTGGCAACACAAACCACCTGCTCCTCCGAACAGCCAATCACATGGCTGTAAGTGACGGGGGGGTCAAGAGTTGTAGCTACTGTTCAGCCAAGCATCAGGAATGGCTAAGACATGCAATCTGATTGGTGCAACCCTTGGTGCCAGACACGTTTGAGGTAGCGTCTCAGAAACAGCTGTCATCCGGGGATTTTCACACACCACGGTGTCTAGGGTCTGCGGAGGATGACGTGACGAACTAAATGATCTGGTCAGGGGCAGTTCCGATACAGAAAACAGCTTCTAATAAGACATCAGACGAAAGATGGGCCAGGCTCATTAAAGCTAAACAGCAGGCCGCAAATGCCAAACCAGCAGCTCAGCACAACAATGACTCACAGAATGGTTTCTCAGAAACCAGCCTTGAAATGTTTCCAGTGACAAGACGGGTCCAACCTAGTACTACGCAGGGGTACCTAATAAAGTGGCCATTGAGATTCACAACATGTGACCCAATGCCCTCTGATGCGGTATCAGATCCTGAGGGACAAGGCCGTGGCACCCAGTAACATTGGCTACTAGTGTTGCTTTCAACAGAACAAGAAGTTCTTCAGGCAGAGGACTCCACTTTCATAGAGACTCCTTAAATGAGGTCGTATTTTAACTCGTTAAAGTCACTTCATAAACAAAAGGTTCAGAAATAAATTCGAAGGAGTTGGATTTCTTACTTTAGTGTCGTCGGTACTTCTTTTATGAGGATCTCGTTGCTGTCAAAGGACACAAGAAAACAGATTAAACGCACGAGCATGCCCACACGCTCTCTTCCACATGCGCACGCACACCAAGCAGGCAAACAAGAGCTTCACACGACTCCAGCTGACCAGAAAAAGCTCCCCAGTTGGCCAAAACCAGTTTCAGAGAGTCATGTCCATGCACTAAGTTTGCCAGAGGTTGTATTTCTTCCAGCCATTCACATTAGGTAACGCTGAAGTGCTGATTAGTCAATACAAAGTAGTTAATTCCCCGTAGATAAAATCACTATTGTGTGCTGTTCAGTACTCTCCCCAAGGACAGGTAACCCCTAACCTGCGGTATACCAGCCAGGCTTGAACCAGCCTTCCCCAATGCTACTAACCTCCCCAGCATGAGGGCACCTTCAGGCTAGACAGAAGGCTAATGACATCACCAGTGGTGCCAGTCCATCGTACCGGCAGGAAACGCCCTAATCCGTGCCATGGGAGCCCGCCTCGCGGAGCCCCGCCCCTTTCCTCCGGGTAGCTATGGCACGCACCATGCTCCTCTGGTCACCCAACATCCCCACCCGGTCCCAGCCACCCCATAATTTTTTCCTTGCTTCCTTGAAGTCTAGAATTGAATTGCGCCAAGTCAAGACGCCATGCCCAAAGCCTATGTTCCTTCAGTACATCTGCCCATTCCATTCCACCCAGCTCCACTAATGGAAAACCTAACAGAATAAAGCCCTGCAGTCAGCCAGCCAGACCATTGGCTGCTGCACCTCCCCCCCCCCCATCCACGCACCCCTCCGGCTCTCAGCAGCTTCCGGCGAAACTCCTCCGTGGGGTTGTTGAAGGTGAGCTTCTCGCAGCGCAGGTGATTGACGGGTGGGTGGCCCTCCAGGTGCAGGAAGAGGTCGTAGTCGAAGCGCACCTTCTTGGGTTCTTCCTGAAACGGCATTCAAGCAGAGAATCCATAACGGCACGTTATTAGGATGCTCCACATTTCAGCGCCAAACATTAACTGAGCTCACAACAAATTATGCTAATCTTCTGACAAGAGATCACACAACAGCAAATCAATGGGTGTACTGGCAGGAAATACAGCAATGTCCCCATCTCTCTCTTACAGGTAAAACAACCCATGCAACTTAGCGAGAATCATATACATTTACCGTAATCCTTGGATTATGTTAATATTAGTCATCCAATGACATTTTCCATTCTGTGACTAGCTTGATTACCCCAACATCACTGTGAGGGCAGGTACCTTATTTTTAAAATAAACTTCGATGGGCAGGATGAAGCCGGCATAACCAGACTCTTCCACTTTATATGGGGGGTCCTTGCACACTGAAACAGAGATTTGGGGTGGGGGGGCACAGAAATGTAGTGTTATTTACAAGCGGCAAGTTCCTGTGCCTCGGAGGGAAAAGTCCAGGAATGAATCCAGTTTTTGATCCGACCGCTGCGCCGCGTGTGCGCTGAGGAGAGCCGCGTGTGTACAACCAGGACCCAGGGGCTGATGTAATGCTTGGCAAATGGCAACGAAGCACAGATCCACACGGAAGCCAGCGGCTCTCATGTTACGGGCGCTCGGCCGCGGGCAAAGATGCGCCAAGGCCTACAGACGGCACCCAAGGAACCCCGGTATTTCAACCCATAAAGGCTTCAGAGCCAGACTGACAGACTTTAAGGAAAGGGAAAAACAGGCAGGCAGCCAAACCCCGGATAACGCAGCGCGCCTCAAAGCACACTGGAGATAACTCTTTGTAGAAAATAAGAAAAAAAAACCTGACAAAAAAAGTTGGATTTTTGTAGGAGGACATCAACTCCTACAAGCCTGTCAAATGCCGGTGGGTTGCTAAGCACCCGATCCTCCAATCGGCGCACGGCACTGCTGCACATTGTCACGTGACCAGCTTCGCCTGGCAGCGAGCCCGTCGCTGGAGTGCCCTTCTTGCCACTGAAGCAGCCAGACTTAAGGCCACCATGGGGAGGTTTCGCGCTCTTTGGGCGCCGCAAACTCGCGGTGACCCTCGGCCGCACTGCCGCAGACCCCATTCGCCTCTTAGGCACTTAGCCGGCTTGATGAAAATCGGACGTTTTCTGAAGGTGAAACGCCGGATGCCGTGGGAACCGCGAGAACGCTTCCGCTGGCTACCATGGAAACGACAGGTGCTGGCTGCAAGTCCATTACCACTGTGGTTTTTGGGGACAGAAAAGAAAAAAAAATCCCCACCTGTGAGCTTCCCTGAGGCATTAGAGGGAAAAAAAAGCCCTCTGCCTCCTACCCAAGTCCCTGAAGAGAGCAGTACGATCAGAGCGCTTATATTTAAGCAGCTTGTTTAACGAAGCTACGGCACCTAAAGGGAAATCGCACAGCAAAGTGTGACTGAGACATCACACGCCTCCTGTTTACGGGATTAACCGGGCAAGCCATACAAACAGCACGTCTCTGGGTCTCGGGGGTGTTCATTTACGCTTCCGAATACGGCAGGAGCCACAGGGAGACCATGCGAAGCCGCCGCCTAGGAGGTCTGACAGCTTAGAGGCGAGCCCGTCCCGACCAGAGCATCCGCAGGGATACAGAGACAGAGCCTCCAAATATTTGGTCTGCTGGGATGGTTTACAGAGCGGCCTCCATGTGGGCCGGGGTCGGAGGGAAGGCTGAGGGGCCGTTAGAGTTTTGGGGGTGGGGGGTACTTAACTGAGCAGAGTCAGAAGAGTGGAGAGAGAAAGGGGGGGGAAAGTGACAGGCAGAGATGCCTGGGTCCGGCATTTCTTGGGTTACATAGCCGTTTAGGCCCCGCCCACGAACCCAAGCATGAGTGATTGACAGCGACACTGGCCAGGCCGCCACGGTAACAGTGTCTCAAGTCGATAATGCTGTATAAATATTGAGGGTCGTGATTAACTGCATGACTGGGTCAGGCTCAATTACATGGGAGTAAAAAGGGCCCATTCAGCAGGGCGTATTTACACAGAGGACGGAGTGCGGCTGGGGCCGGGGGGGGGGGGGGTTCTGGGGGGGAGAGCCGAGCCGGGGAGGCGGGGGGCGAGGGGCGGCCCCCAACAGGCAGCCCCCGCCCCCGGCCCCACCCAGAGGGCGACATGACAGTCAGGCTCCGGCTTACAGCAGCGCTACGCCCGCAAGCCGGGCCGCCGGGACCCCCAGACAGTCCCTGTTTTTGCCAGTACCAGGGCGGTTCAGCCCCCAGGACACCTCCACGAGGACCACCCCCTCGCCTCCAACCTATCACTGCTCTGAAGTTCAATTCTGTATAATTTGGCAAAACATTTCATGGGAATCAAAAGACTTGTCAAAAAAAAAAAAAAATTCACTCAATACCTCATAATAAGTGAGGAGGAAATGACTGAAGCGCTAATTCTGAAATAAACATGTTTGCACCCGACAAGCCCCCGACGTTAAATGCAGCCGCTGTGAGTAGCATGCGGGAGGCTTCTGACAGGGCGAGTACAGCAGCTGGCCGACAAGCCTGGATTGCTCCATCCCCACTTTGGATGGAGATGACAGGTCAGCACCAGGACAGCCAGGAGGACACGTGTGTCGGGAGAGAGGGGGGAAAGTGGGCCGGGGGAGAAGGCCGGGGCTCCTTCCCGCCCCGGACTGCCCTTTCTCTGGGTCTGGCCCGTTCTCAGCCGTGGGCATATTCAAGGGAACCAGAATGCGTAAAACGATAAAAGTGCAGGATGTAAGGGGCGGTGGGGGCAGGAGGCCTAGGGGGGCACGTTTTGTCAGGGGGCCCATTATTTCTAGTCAAGCCCCTGGCTGGAGAGATATGCCAACCTCACCCCTTATGCAGTAAGTCCCAGGAGAAGCACGCAGACCATCACACTCCTCCAAGGGGCTCCACCCTCACTCAAAAGGACGCTATATATACACACATAGATTGTGCCTTCGGGGAAGGACATTTAATCCCACGACATGTCTTCCAATATCGTTCCAGTTCAAAACCCTAGCCCTCCAACTCCCGCAAACCACACCTTTTCCATTAGTGAGGTCTTTCTGACAAACAGTACAGTGAAGGAAACCCATTTCAGGGGAGCGAAGCAGCCTAATGCAGCGGCGCCCGGCTAATGCGCTGCCCCGCGCTCGGCGGTCACGGCGAGTCGTGGCTTGTTCTGCACTCCTGTCCGTGTCAGCTGGATTAGGAAGGTGACATCACCAAGGCGGGGGGGGGAGTCTAAAATAAAATGTTCATTTATTCATGCCACAGTAGGCAGGGTCAAAATTTAAATTTTTAGGTTAAAAAAAAAATTAAAATCACAGAGGTAGGTAGACTTGACAGGAAAATGTTGGTATCAGGCTTTGTTTGGCGTTCGTTATGACAGGCTCGTTTGGAGCTCGTTAGGAACTATCATCCCTCCGGACAGCTGGCAACTTGGCATTTTACCCAGCATGCTCCTGGCCTATACTCCCAAGGAGCGTTTGGCCAGGGTTTCGGTGACAGGCCGACTGGGAAAGTTACCACGTTTCTCCACACTATGTCGTCATGCGCAGAGGTTGTGAATTTTTTTGTTTTTTTTGTTCGTCCGCCCATTGGCATTCACTTTTATACCTGAAATGCTCTTTCCCACACACACAAACCTCTGCCCGACACTATTTCCATGGCTGAAGAGCAGAGGGAACCACTTCCATCCAAAACTTACTGAAGAGATTAATAAAAAATAAAAAAAAAAAAGTTAAGAACTCCCTGGCAAGGCTGTGGCTCTCTGTCACGGCTCTGATGCCTCCCTGCTGACTCAGGGCCCGGCTCGATCGCTCTGGGAATTCAATAAAGATCACACCTGCGCTCCCATCTCACCGGGCTTTTCCGGGAGGGGAACTTCCCTCCAGATCTGAAATGTGAATCAACACCGGGTCGTACCGAGGGGCCCGGGCTCTGGGCTCTGAGTCTCACAGAACTGCCAATGTCAGAGCTCGACGCTAAGCTAGCAAGCCTTAAAGGAGTTTCAATGTGCGAGGGAGAAGGGGCTGGTACATGTGCAGATCTTGGATGACGTTCCCCCCCCAGGCCTACATAAACACCAATAGAGATTCTCCCCCCCCAAAAAAAAAATGAAGCCAAGAAGGCTAGTGCCTCGCACAGGCGAGGTCGCACTGATGGAACCTCACCATCCTGCATTTGCAGACCTGGGCCCGACGCAGAACAACAAACTGTCGGCCGAAACGAAAATCACTCTGCCCATAATTGGTGCCAGACGCAGGCTCGTTAGCGACCGCGGCCCGCCTGCATTACTGACCCCGCGCCATGGATGACCTTGGGATGACATGCAGGATCGGTCATTACGGTGGCTGGGGTTTGTGGTTAGGCGGTTTCCTGAGAGGCTTTAACCGGGCCAAAACAGCCTGGGTTGCACCGGCGACTGCATCAGAACGTGCAGCTACAGGCCGTCTGCGCAGACTCTTGCACACGGGGCCCCGAGCGAGTTGTTTGGGTACCCAGCGTCTGCAGCCACACCCCAGTCCCCCCTCCACCCCCCAAAAGGAACCGGGGAAGCTTTTCATCTGCTAAAGCTGGAGAACACAGTTAAACTATAATGTAGTTTGGCTTGCCTATTCAATTCCTCACTGGCAGTAAATTCAAACTAAATTTGGTAGGTTGTGTACATGATTGTCTTCACTTGGTGGCTTCTACAAACCCAGTCGCGCGCCCTTAAATCTGGGCCCAGAACAACTGAAGGGCCCCGAAGCGAGAACAGCTTAAACCTGCATGTTTAAGAAACATCTGACAGGGCCCCAAATTACCCACAATCCTCCAGATGCACGAGCCTGCATGAAGTGACAGCTCACTTCAAAGTGCACACGCCTCAATCACGTAGAGAGACAAGAAAAAGCGAGGGAGACGAGACGGGATCTCAGAGCGGGAACACGTGCGAGGTGGGGGTGGGCGTTTGACAGCTACACACCTTGCCATATGGGCTGGCACTTTCCAGCTGCAAGGGTGTGAAGCGACACTTAACCCACGGGAACGGTCACTGGAGGGATACCCTCGTAGAAAGGAGGCCCGTCCCTCAAACCAGGCAGACAAGAAAGGCCAAGGATGGCATGAACGAAAAAAAGAAACAAGCTTCGCATCTGTTACCCCACATCTGCTCCAACAACAAAAAAAAACAACAAAATACACCCCCACCCATCATTCCAGACTTCCTCCCAGCAGCTGTTGTTTCTGCAAGCTGCCCAAGGGGGCCGAACGCCGCGCCATGTTTTCATTCACATCTCTGCCGCGAGCGTCTGGTTACGGGTTTTTTTTTTTACCTCGGCCCCCCTACGCCGACTCCAAACAGAGGCCTCCTGCAAAGAGGCAGCCCGCCACATAAATCTCCCACACGGAGGGAAGGAGGCCGGCGGTCTCCGTGACGACGAGGGCGAGCCGAGAGCCACATCTGAGGCTGCCGCACGTGTGGCGCGGCCTCCTGAGTCGGACCCCCTCGTTTACTGGCGATTTACAGTCTAAACGCCAAAACAACAAATCATATTTTTATTTGATTCAGAGGGATTTCACGGGCCAATGCCAGATAGAGAGGAAATTGTTTCCAAACCCATGGAATCAAGTCCAGCATTATTACATCTGGATAATAAGGCCTGTAAATTTCTGCATAGAGGGGCGGGGCCACAGCCACGGGCCCCACATGAAGGGTGATTGGTCCCTTGCCTGTCACTCACTGACTCCAAATGCATCATTGGCTATGTTAAGTTTGGCCCCACCGTACGATGCATAGCACCTCTAATACCAGCCAACCATGAAGAAGAAAAAAAAAATAAAAAAAACCACAACAACCCTAGAATCAACCCCAAATCAGACCAATAACAGAGCAGAAGTGAACGTGACTGGATCATAAGGATTGGGGGTGAAGTGACACCCCTTGGGGCTGATCCAGATGACAGGGATCAAGAGGACTGGATACTGTCACAGACAGCTGCTCCTGCCAAACTGGATGGGGGGGGGGGGGCGAGTGCAAACCAGTCCCGAAAAACGTGGCATTAGAAGCAGGACTTCAAAGCTGACCATCTCCCATCACTGACGAGCTGCTGGTTCAAACGGCAAAGTCTCTGCTGATCTGCGCTAAGAGGCAGCGGGAGGAGGCCTCCGGTCTGTGACCCGAAATCACAGCAATGCAGTGGCCCACCCCCTCCACCAGAGTAACGCGCACTACTCAGACCATCAGTGCTAAGCGATGGCCCACTCCCCCCACCAGAGTAACACGCACTACTCAGACCATCATTCCCCCGTCGCGGGACAAGACGACTCGGGCCGGAGCGCACGCCGACGCAGGACGACTCAGGACGGGACGACTCGGGCAGGAGCGCACGGTGTCCGAATAGAGATCGAGTCAGCGACACCGTCGCCTGGCTGGGGGGGCGAGGCGATCACGCCGCGGTTACAGAAACTGAGCTGGTCCCTCCCTGCAGCAGACGGATGGGGCAATCAAAAAATAAAAGCTGCCTCCGTTTCCCAAAATGCTGCACCTTCAGGCTGCTTCGAGCTACATCGTGCTGAGAAACTGCCTCCCATGACAGATGAGTGTTTCTTTGCCTTAGAAAGGCCTATTAGGTACATGAGTCATGTGCAATTTCAATGCATGAGTGATGAATATTCCAGGCCTGGACACACACACACACACACACACACACACAAAAATGGGAAAAACCCTAATCCCATCAATGACACCCTTAACCCCCATAGGTAACCAAACTAAATAACCACATCTCATTAAGTTTTTGGATCACATTCACAAATTTTCATAAAATTGCATCTCTCTTGTGGAAACAAAACAAAACAAATGGTTCCCACGTTGTCAAGAGGTTTATCGCATTTTGTCCCCCTAATGTAGTCTACATACAACACATGCACGCACACCAATCCGCCACACCGCTTCGCTCCAGTGGAGGGGCACGTGCGCGGCCACATTACAGGGCACAATGCATCAGTTCCTCTGCCGCGGCCCAGAGAGGAGCCCTGCCATTTTCCCCACATGAGAGTCCCACACTCCAGCCGCGGGGGAGCCAGCCTAGGGGTCAGCGCGATGCTGGAAGCCATTGCTTATGAAAATATCAAGAAGATACCCAAAACTGTGGTTGATGTCTGGACGGTATGAAGATTTTAAATATTAAATACCGCAACGGTAGATGAAGTTTTATAAACACATTAAATCATCAAGTCCTACATGCAGGATAGAAATATGCAATGTATGTTTGTGGGGCCGCATCTGCCCCTCAGTGTAGATGGAGCATTTAAGGCCCCCCCCCCCCCCAAATATGTTGGCTAGCTTCTGCATCTATAAATTATACTTAACCAAAAGGGGGCTACGAATATAAATCTACAGGTTTACCGCCTCTCAGAACAGCTAAACCTAGCTAGGACTGTCCCGCTTGAAAACTGGCACCTATAATTCAACAGAAGAGCACAGGGCCCCCATTTTTGGCTGGTTTAAGACTGACCTTGCCACTGCCCAGTAAACACGCTGCATAGCTCACAATAAAAAGAAAAAACCCTAACCATGACCCATTGGGGGAGCTGTCAGTTTAATTAGCAACCCACTGTCGGGGCGCCTGACAACATGTAGCACTTGATAGCGCAACAGGACAAGGTTATGAGAATGACAGACAGGTTTCGGGTTACGGCTGACAAGCCTGCATCACATCGGAATGGCGAGGCATGCACCACATGCAGACATGCCTATACGAAAATACTGATTCTGCTCGCATATGGCTCACAGGACCGCTAAAGTATAGAAAGGGCACAAAGGCATGAAAATAGGAATTCATATTACTGCATGAACTACATTACCGAGCCGTTATCAAAAGGGGAAAACCCAGTTTAACTCATTTTGTTTCATAAGGGAAACCGCCGTGTTGTTCTCGTAAATCATTTTAAAATAAGATTTGGCTGTTTTTGGCTGGAGATCCCTCCCTCCATGACAGACTAGCCCACTATTAGCATCTCCAGTGCACATATATTATAAATAATGTATGGCACAGATGCTTTTTTTATTTTTTACACTCGTAGCTTCTGGGTCAGGTGCTGGTGAGGACGCCGTCCAAGTAAACTCCTCGGCACAAACGACTCTCCCCAAAGTGGCAGATCATGGCGGTTTAAGTTATGATACAAGCACATGGGTTTTGTTCAAACTGTCTGTGATTCCATGGCTTCCCATAATTATGCAAAAATAAATAGAATAAAATCAAACTTTAAGAAGAGCAGTTCTTTCAGACGTGTCTAATCGAGATATGGGTATAAACAACAAAATGACACTCCTCATACGATATTCCCCCAGATCTACATGAAATAAATTTATGTTACGACAGAACACCTCCCCTGCCCCCCCCCTGCCCCAACCGAGACAGAGAACGAAACCCAGAAAATCCAGAGTCACGAGTCAAACCCGAAGCCTGCATGGCTGCATTAACAGAAGACTTTGCGAAGGCTTAGCAGACTCCTAATTATGAAGAAAACAGCCTTAATATCCCTTTGTTTGGTTTTATTGGTGGGGGGGGGGGGGGGGGGGGGGGCTGTTTTTGTTTCGCGCGGGGCGTTAGTCGCGTGGCTCCACCGGCGTTCTATTGGCGGGGGCGGGGGGGTTCTCGTGGGTCCCCACGCGGCGGCACCTGTGGGGAGGCGGGGTGGGCG